>BPTQ01000009.1:200779816-200835279 GCA_019973895.1 Chrysanthemum seticuspe | reverse complement strand
ATGATAAGCCCTCGTTTGTTGATGATGAGCGATCGCCTATTGTTGAGGAGGGGAAGGAACGACCAAAAAGGGTCACATCAGTTCCAGCGTGGCATAATGATTATGTCGTTGGATAACTATCTTTTATTTTCAAAGTTTATTTGCATTCGAGTCATGTTAGGAAAGTATCTTTTATTTTTAAAGTTTATCTTGTATCGGCTTGTGGTACAAGTTTATTCGGTATAAATACCGATCCAGGAATGAATAAAAAGACAGTTTACAGCCAAACAAAAATCTTCTCTTCTTCTCTACTTGCTTAAGGAGCTAGCACACGCTTGAAGGGTGCAATCTATCGATACTACTCCAAACGGGTCGTATCATAGTACTCGTAAGAGACACCATCTACCTCGTTCACCTTTCTTTTCTCTCGGTAACACACGACCCAACCCCCTTTTTATTATTATTTCAGTTTCTAATCATTCAAACCGTATATATATTGTGGTATTGTTTTCGTGAGTTATAAAAGTGTTACATCAGTTTTTAAAATGTTTCGTGGGTACAAATTAACGACAAACATATTTTATAAGGTTTTGTAAATAAATCGTGTGGTAAAATGAATATAAGACGAATGGTGATGCGTTCTTGTGGGTCTCAAATTTTGATTCTTGGTATTCCATTTGATAGTTGGGTTTATGTGATGTTTTCATGATTAAGTGATGAGTTGAATCAAGTAAGTGAGAAATAAAGACCCTTGTGGGTTGTTTGGGTATAAGTCACGAGTCGGGTCAAACCCGTTTGGGTTAGTTTCAGTTGGAAATAAGTAGGGTAAGAACCGGTACGACCCGGTTTGGGTCTTGGTTTGGTTGACTTTTACTTCGGGTCAAAGTATTATTATTGTCATAATTATTTTAAATTGCTTGGTCATGACTATGTGGAAATGGAAAAGAATAAATGAATATAAAAGGGTGCGTTTAATGAAGTAATTACGAATCACAATGTGTTAATTAGACTTTACGTGGACAAATGGTTTCGGGTATATTTCGAGTCACGATAATGGTTTATATGTTGTAAAGTGGTTAATATAGAATATCGGAGCGAATACAAATAGACCTATTAGAAGTAGTGGTCGTTATAATGGGATATGGAAATTAATGAAACGAATAATAGTATAAGACAACGGGTTAACTATATACATATATGATGAGCTATTCGATAAGTAATGGACTAATAATAAATATCATTATCGGATACATTTGATCATTAATTTTGGATTCGAAGGGGGTAGTGAGCTAGATGTTATTAAAATGGATGATAATTACTTATAACTAACTACGTGGATTGTAACTAATATTGGTTATTGTGTATACGTTATGACTTATAATGTTTAATACGTTATATAATTAAAGTAACAAATGACACATGAATTATAGTGGTTACGAGTCGAACCCATTAAATATTTTGGATCGACTGAGTGTAATATATTAAGTTCGGAGAAGAGTTTAATATATGAAGTTTAGCGAAATGCCTAAGTAGTCTATTTCTCACATTTTAATGAGACATCTAGTCACATATGATCGAGGAATATGATTTTATTTAATCGTAAACCCTTATTTATTAAGGATAGTAACTTATGTCTCATTGATACATGATAACTTTTATAAACTTATAAAGGACATGTTATATTGATAAGATGTATTTTATTCACTATTTTGAATTAACCGAGTACAATATATTGGACTCGGAAATGAGCTTAATGTATTGGTTTTGCTATAAGCCTACGTATTTCATTTTATATTTTAAATGACAATGAGAGATATAACTATATATTATTAACAAATATGGTTTTATTTAATTATAAACTTTTATCAACTACGATAATAACCTGCGCTTTATATTAAACAAGTTAACTTTTCTAAACTCGTTAGAAAGATTATTTTGATAAGATAATCTATTAGAATCATAAGGATTTGAGAACATTGAATAAATGAACGCGTCTTTTATACTATATAAAATGCTTTATATGAAGTACTTTCTTATAAACTTGTATGATTGTATATAACGATTGAGAAACCTTTACTGATTTAGCGATAAATGGAAACTTAACTTTTATGATAAACATGTACATTTGGGATTTTGGGGAAATTATCGAAAGATTAACCTATTTCTGTGTCATAAATAGTCGTTGCCATTTCCTAGTCTTTGACTAGCTTGAGTATTGTCAGTATTTCTTGACTTTGTTAATGTCTTTTCCTTTTGGCGTGAGTTATGGTCTGTATGTCTCGATTATGTCAATGTCTTCTCTTCTTTCGCGTGAGTTATACGTCGAGTCTATGTTTCTTACCACCACACGAAACGTAAAACTAAAATTTTGAGATATTAATTATGAACTTTTGGGAACGATAATGTACTTTTGAAAGTAACGAAATGAATGATCCACGAAAACTGCAACACATTACTTTCTATTGATTTCTTTATTGTATGAGCCGTGTTCTAAGAATATCGTATACACATTAGGTTGCGTCACCACTATTCTATTGTACTCGTCGTAAATTCTTTTGGATGTCATGGAGATTAACCTTAGATGCCAGTCGTGTCAATAGTGAATAGTGCATTGTTGTGCCGTGATTACCTGTTATCTTCTGCTAGTGTTTATTCGTGCTTTGTTGTGGCTAAGGTGAGTTTCATAGCCCCACTTTTATCTATGTTTTTAAATATTTTGGGGTGAGAATCATGCTACTGTTTTCGGACCGTGAAAACTATTTGGATTTGCTTATATGCTTGACTGTTTAGATAGATGTGCGGTAGTTGTTGCCTTAGTCTAGGTTTAACCGTGTCTAGCTAAGAATAGACTTCTACATCAACCTAGTCCGGGGTTGGCAACTGTTCTAGAGGTTGCCACGACAGTGCTGGACTAGAGTCGCGGGGCCCGAGTAATCCCTGGATGCGGGATATGATTGGAGATCCGGGTAGGATCAGTGTGTGCAAACGGTATTTATCTATCTAGGTCTTGAATAGCAAATCAACTCTTACAGGTCCACTATGATTTTGTTGAACCTAAACCTATGAACTCACCAGCGTAAGCTGACCTTTTAGCATGATTTCTCAGGTATTTGAGAGATGTTTGGGATACGTGATCGGTGGAAGCTTGGCAAGAAGGCGAGGTTTAAGGATCATTTCTAACTCTGATAAACTTTGGGGACTGATCGGTCCCAAACGGTCTACCCAAATTAACCAAGTGAATGGTCAACAAGAGTCAATCACTTGAGAACGTAATGCAATTAAGTCCAGAGGAGTTAGTGTTTCCCCGGGTCGTTAAGTCCCAACGAGGTGTGAAAACCGTAATACAACGAATCTGTGATCGGGTGATATTGAACAGGAAAGGGGTTATGATTGATTACACTAAGGAAATTAAATCTAATAAAGACTTTGAAGTCATTTTAATTCTATATTTAAAATCGTTAAATAAAAAATGCAATTTACATCCTACGAGTGCAAATATAATTTTCCTACATTCTAAATGACTAAAAATAATTTTAGGAAAAAGCCGAGAATTTTTTCGACTTCTATTTTATTTATTACGAATTAAAAACTACTTTATACTAATTAATTAATTAAAAATACTAAACTATTTGAAAAAAATATGGAAAAATCACAAAAACTACTTGGGTCTATACTGATCCTAGGAAAAATGAAAAACGTGGTGAGTGCTTTTTGAAATAAGCAGAAATTAAGCTAGAAAAGCTTAAAAGGTAAACTGCCAAACGGTCCTTAAGGAATTAATTATACAAGCTAAGACCAATAGAAGACCCAAGGGCATTTGGCATACAGGTACCCCTTATCACTCTCAAAGGATGGGAGGTCTCAGGTTCGAGCCTGCATCCCTCCTTTTTGCTTCTTTTGAGTTTAAACTGTGAGTTTAACTTTGTTTAAAACATTAATTAAACGTGTCTATAACAAACATGTTCCCAAGCTCAGTTGGTTTGGAGTGTTGGCTGTGGTCGTGTGCAGCAGACTGAGAGGTCACTGGTTCGACTCCAGCTCCTCTCCTTCTTGGCTTCCTATTTTTTTTATTATTATTATTTTTTATTTTATTTTTTTAATTTTGAGCTTTGTTTTTTGAACAAACAACTCTAATTAATCTTTTATAAAAACTTTTAACTTACAGTAAGACAAGAAGCAGATTAGGAACATATTAACAAGACAGTAATGGAATTAGAATCAAAAACCAAATCAAACACTCCTAATGCTCTAAAGCTTAAAGGGAACTCATTAAATCTACATTAAGCTAAAAGAAAAACACGGCTAACCACGTTATTAAACTTCTTCTAACCTAAATAAGCAACAAAGTTAAGTTCAAAATGGTATAAGCACTAAAACGGGTGTGAGTATGCTGCTGAAACAATGGACAGAACAGGCATTGAGGTGGGCATTTCAGAGCTTATGAATAAGCTCCTAATTAAACTCCAAAACGGCAACCAGTTAACATAGATTAAGCTAGCACTAAGGGCATTCCAAAAAAAAAACTAATGCAGGCTAAAATGGACTTAAAATAAGCTGCAAAAAGGGTTGGGAAAAAGCTGTTTGGGGACTTAACATGGCTGCTACAACAGATTGACTTTGTAAAAAAAAGAGACTTCCATTAACTTTTTGAAAGCTAAATTTGTGAGAACAACTTAAACCAAATATCTTGCAAAACACCTTAAAACTGATTTGAGAAATAAAAAATGGGTCAAAATGTGAATTTTGACCCACGAACAAGGGCTAATCCAAACACTCTTTTTGGGACAGTAGCTACAAAAGGGTTTTACTAAATATAAAAGCTAAACAAAAAAACTACAACTGAATTGTTAAACTAAAATAAGCTACTAACAATCAAAAAGCAATAACACAAATGGGGAAAAACAGTTGGTATAATGAGTTAAGCTAAGGGGGATCCTAAAGCTAAGAAAACTACAAATGAGCAATCAAAAGCTAATAATAAGCACTAAGGGAGACTTAAATTTGCACTAAATCTATGCTAACTAAACTAATAAGCGAATATTAGCCTATCTAAGTTGAAGTGAGACCAAATAAGCATTAGAAAACCAACTGACCTGAGCTAATGACTGTAGTTTCAAAACAGTCCTGAAGGGGACTTTTGAACTTATGTAGAAGGAGCTGTAAAGGGAATCACCCCTCAAGCTTCTGGGATCTTGGAGCTCACCCAGCTAACTACCTTTTGCCCCAATATCTGGCCTAAATAAGCTGTTAACAGCTTATAAATAAGCTGAGAAAAGGCTGCAGAAGTAAAGTTAGGCAAGCATAGATGTTAAGGACTACAATTATGATCCTAGAAAAAGCTCTTTATGGTTTAAAATCAAGATGAGATCAGCTTGTCGTAGGTAAGAAAGCCACTTAAGCTCAAAATTCAGTTAACAACAAGGCTTCCTAATCAAATACCAGCTACACACAATCAAAGTAAGACTAGTGAAAACTCAAGGTGGGGTCAAAACATGGTTTTGACCCATAAACTAAGCTGATCCAAGCAACCTTTTTCAAGCAGTCACTAAGGAAAATGGCGAAAGAACAAAATGAATTTATTGGTTTCGAACAACTGACTTCAAAAATGATTTTTTCAAAAACAACTTTTAACAACTCTTAGCACATAAAGATACAAATTAAGTGAACAAGAAATAAGCTGCATAAATTGAGTAAAGCTGAAAACTGAAAATTGCATTAACGGAATATTTAAAGAGTACATGTAAATAAGAATGACAATGAAAGTTAAAACATGAGCTAGAACACTAAGATTCTATACTAAAACTAAAAACTAAATTAAAACTAAAAAACTAACTCTTGCCACATAATGGCTACAAGCTTTTATACTACTACTAGATGTCTTCCTCTCTTTCTTCTGTGCTTCTGTGAGATTAAACAAAACCCAACTTGTGCTTTCTTCTTCTAATCCAAGCCGTCCAATAAGTAGGTGCCATTTTGGAGACAATCTAAGCCATCAGTAGGGACTTTGAGAAAGTGATGGGGGGAGACAAAGCTTGCAGGGGTTGAGTGTGTCAGGAGAAGGAAGAAAAGAGGAAGGAAAAAGGAGGGAAAGGTGGGCAGGGGTCGTGGGTGTCTGGTGGGTTTGTGTTGGGTTTATTAATTGGGTGGGTTGTGTTGGGTTTATAAAAGATAGGTCCGGTTGTATTAATCACAAGGACCATAATTGTCATTTCCCAATTCTTCAAGGGTTGATCTTGCCAACTTCCAAAATTTATCGCATGGACCAATCTTGCCAATCTTCGATAGTACAAGGACAAAAATAATTATTTTCCATTTTTTTTCATTTCCAAGGACTATTTCTGTAAAATACCAAAAATCCAAGGACCTAAACTGCAATTTTCCAAAAGTATTACAAGGACCAATTTTGACAAGTTAGAATTACCAAAGGACTAAAAATGTTAATTTTCCAATTTAAAATGTCCAGGGGTAAATTCTGTCAATCTTTGAAATTTCAGGGACTAAAGTTGCCATTTTGCAAAATTGAGCTTTATAAGGCTAATTTTGACAACTTAAAAATTCCTGAGGGTCTTTTATGAAAAATTACATGTTTTGAATACCCAGGGACTAGATTTTGACAATTATTGCATAAAATACAGTCTAAATATTTTTTCTGTCTTTTTGAGACTTTTCAAAGTGTTTTTGACTGTTTTTGCAGTGCATATGGAATAAAAATGATGAGTATTTAGACACTCATCAATCCCCCACACTAAACTATTGCTAGTCCCTAGCAATCTTTTGAGAAAACTTAATGGATTTGAATCTCTTTACCAAAAGCCATTACTTCTGGAGTAGCCAAATGTTTCAGTTCAAGTAAGAACCTTGGTACAATGATAACCAAATGATTTTGAGCAAATCACCAGCTTTCAACGGATTTGATTTGTCTTTACCAGAAGCCGTTTGCTTCTGGACTAGCCAACTCTTAGACAATATATCTTTGGTGAGTCGATTACCAATTATGGTTTTCCAACTGCCTTTACCACAAGCCATAAACTTGCGGGCTAGCCAACTCTTCACTAATTAAAGATATGGTGAGCTGAACACCATACAATTTTGGGCAAATTGCAAGCCGTCAACGGATTTGAGATATCTTTACCAAGAGCCGTTTGCTCCTGGATTAGCCAATCCTTTTGTTTATTAGACATGGCGGACTGATAACCATAAGCTGAGTAAGTGCAAAACACTTACTCCAAAAAAAATTTTTGGCCAAAAATGGGGGAATTGGGCGGTATAATTACATGATAAAATTCGTGAGAATTCCCCCCCACACTAGAAATGAATATTGCCCTCAATATTCAAAGTACCGGCTGTTATGCCGAAACTGAGAACGTAAAAGGGAAATACTACGGCCATTATTTTGATTTTTTTTTTTTTTTTTTTTTTTTTTTTTTTATCAAACTTTATATACAACAGCGGGGGGAAACTCCCCCACACTAGGGTGGTAGAAAGTAGAAAGAAGTCAGAAATAGTGAAAACCCATATAGTGTGCTACTGTTTTTGATTCCCGAGTCGCTAGCTTGACTCGATCCCCGCATTCATTGGTTCATGGGGACGTAAGTGGAAGAGACAATCTCCATCGGGCTTTCATTCAAGATGTTTGTATAAACATTGAAGTACGTAAAATTTCCACACCGATGAGGTATACATAGATCCGGCTCACAAATAATAAATGAAAATGCCGGGGTCAAAGATGGTATCTTCACTCCCGAATGAGTGAAGAAGAGAAGAAGTCACGGGATAGGTGAAGAAAAGAAAGAAAGTCATGATGAAAATCATGACTAACTCATCTTCATCCATAGGAGAATCCATAATTTCAGTATTATGAATCTCATCATTTAAGCTCACGTGATCAAGACAAATCCCGGGTGTGTCATGATCAAAGTGGAAGTTATCATACTCCGGCGGAGATATGATATGAGTGAGTTCACCGGCGAACTCCTCGTGAAGAGAATCAATCACAAGATGTAAATCTGTGAATTCTTGTTCCACTATAGACTCATCACTATCCTCAATCTGAGTATCAAAGAGTGGATTCTCAGAAATTAAAGTGAATTCAGAGTCGAATTCAAATAGAGGATTAGTGAGAGTTGTTTTGAATGCTTCAGGAACAAAGTGATCAACATTCTCTATTGGACTGTTGGGATAAGAAGTGGGTGAACGATCATTATAAGGGAGACTTTCAATCTCTCCCAGATTGGCTTCGAAATCAAAGAGACCATCGTCACTTTCTGATGAAAGTGGACTGATGTGAGTGAGTTCATCGGTGAACTCCTCAAGAAGAGGATCAGACTGTGGGAGTGATGCCTCAACATACTCGATGTTTCCATAGGAAGCACAATCGTCGCTAAAATCGGAGAAAGTTTCAAAATGATCTAGAGAAGACTCAAGAGGGGAAGGGATATCACACATATGGTCAAAAGTTCCCTGTGACTCTCTCGGGATTGGGACAAGGTTCTCAACACTAGACTTTATGAATTCGTCCGATTCCTTTTCAGGAACAATGTCAAGATGCTCGTCCCCCATGTTTAGAGAGTGAGTGGGAGCTTCGGGGTGTGATAGCAGTTGTTTGAGAATGAATCTCAACTGCTGGGATATCAACTGATGAACTTGATGAATCTTTATAGAATTGAAGGATATCAAGTGTATCCTCATCATCACTGTCATCAGGAATAAAACGAAATTGAGAGCTAGATCTGCCTGCTTTTTCTTTTGCAATTGATTCCCTAATATATTTTTCAAACGCAATTTGGGAATTTATTTTAGCAGCCTGCTCTTCAGCTAGCAATTCTTCCATGGATTTCTCATGTGAATTTTGAATGACGGGACATTGTGGGAGTGGAGATTTGTCAAAACCGGAAGGTTGACATTGATAATCATCATGAGGACCCCCACAATATACACAAGAAAAACTGGGAGCATTTCGAAATGCTGTTTTACTCAACTCCCCAGCTCTTTTCACTAACTCCAGAAGCTCTAGATAAGTGTCTTGTTGGGTTTGCTGAGGAGTTTGAGTCATTTGGCACTGTGGAGGTTGGTCTTGAAATGATGTGTCAAAATTGTCACAAGGAAATGTATTCCCCGTTTGACAATCCGAGCTGACATGTGGACCTCCACAGTACTCGCAACAAAATGATTGTTGTGGCTGGACATGTGAATAATATGGAATTTGGTGATTTCCAAAGTCCTGAGTGTTACCAGAAAACTATTCATAGACAAACGCGTTTTCGGATTGACACTCAAATCCTTGGTGAGGACCTCCACAAAACTCACACAGATATGTCAATATCTCATGATGTGGTGGCTGGTAGAATGAATCAGATGTGTCATGGTAAGGATAGGGAGCTTGGTTATAGACAGACACATCTCCTGATTCTACCATGCTACAGCCGGGACAATTCCCACCATTATGAGGACCACCACACCATTGGCAACCAAAATGGTGTGGATATGACATAGGAAAGAATCAAAGGTTTACAGAGGGGTTGGGATGAAGAATCAAAGATGTGAGAGGGTAAAGATGGATATTTTTGGATTTTTGGATAAACATTTTGTAAAAATAAGAAAGAAAATCTTTTTGGGTTTTTGTGTTCGTTGAAAACTGATTTTAAAATGTTTTTCGGGAACCGTTTTGTTTTTATATGATAATAATAAGAAAATATGAACAAGGATGGTAAATATACAATGGATGTATATTCAACAACACTGATGCTTCAAATTCGTAGCACGCAGCAGACCTCCCCGGCAGCGGCGCTAAAATTTGATCGGTCCCAAACGGTCTACCCAAATTAACCAGGTGAATGGTCAACAAGAGTCAATCACTTGAGAACGTAATGCAATTAAGTCCAGAGGAGTTAGTGTTTCCCCGGGTCGTTAAGTCCCAACGAGGTGTGAAAACTGTAATACAACGAATCTGTGATCGGGTGATATTGAACAGGAAAGGGGTTATGATTGATTACACTAAGGAAATTAAATCTAATAAAGACTTTGAAGTCATTTTAATTCTATATTTAAAATCGTTAAATAAAAAATGCAATTTACATCCTACGAGTGCAAATATAATTTTCCTACATTCTAAATGACTAAAAATAATTTTAGGAAAAAGCCGAGAATTTTTTCGACTTCTATTTTATTTATTACGAATTAAAAACTACTTTATAGTAATTAATTAATTAAAAATACTAAACTATTTTGAAAAAAATATGGAAAAATCACAAAAACTACTTGGGTCTATACTGATCCTAGGAAAAATGAAAAACGTGGTGAGTGCTTTTTGAAATAAGCAGAAATTAAGCTAGAAAAGCTTAAAAGGTAAACTGCCAAACGGTCCTTAAGGAATTAATTATACAAGCTAAGACCAATAGAAGACCCAAGGGCATTTGGCATACAGGTACCCCTTATCACTCTCAAAGGATGGGAGGTCTCAGGTTCGAGCCTGCATCCCTCCTTTTTGCTTCTTTTGAGTTTAAACTGTGAGTTTAACTTTGTTTAAAACATTAATTAAACGCGTCTATAACAAACATGTTCCCAAGCTCAGTTGGTTTGGAGTGTTGGCTGTGGTCGTGTGCAGCAGACTGAGAGGTCACTGGTTCGACTCCAGCTCCTCTCCTTCTTGGCTTCCTATTTTTTTATTATTATTATTTTTTATTTTTATTTTTTTAATTTTGAGCTTTGTTTTTTGAACAAACAACACTAATTAATCTTTTATAAAAACTTTTAACTTACAGTAAGACAAGAAGCAGATTAGGAACATATTAACAAGACAGTAATGGAATTAGAATCAAAAACCAAATCAAACACTCCTAATGCTCTAAAGCTTAAAGGGAACTCATTAAATCTACATTAAGCTAAAAGAAAAACACGGCTAACCACGTTATTAAACTTCTTCTAACCTAAATAAGCAACAAAGTTAAGTTCAAAATGGTATAAGCACTAAAACGGGTGTGAGTATGCTGTTGAAACAATGGACAGAACAGGCATTGAGGTGGGCATTTCAGAGCTTATGAATAAGCTCCTAATTAAACTCCAAAACGGCAACCAGTTAACATAGTTTAAGCTAGCACTAAGGGCATTCCCAAAAAAAAACTAATGCAGGCTAAGATGGACTTAAAATAAGCTGCAAAAAGGGTTGGGAAAAAGCTGTTTGGGGACTTAACATGGCTGCTACAACAGATTGACTTTGTAAAAAAAAGACTTCCATTAACTTTTTGAAAGCTAAATTTGTGAGAACAACTTAAACCAAATATCTTGCAAAACACCTTAAAACTGATTTGAGAAATAAAAAATGGGTCAAAATGTGAATTTTGACCCACGAACAAGGGCTAATCCAAACACTCTTTTTGGGACAGTAGCTACAAAAGGGTTTTACTAAATATAAAAGCTAAACAAAAAAACTACAACTGAATTGTTAAACTAAAATAAGCTACTAACAATCAAAAAGCAATAACACAAATGGGGAAAAACAATTGGTATAATGAGTTAAGCTAGGGGGATCCTAAAGCTAAGAAAACTACAAATGAGCAATCAAAAGCTAATAATAAGCACTAAGGGTGACTTAAATTTGCACTAAATCTATGCTAACTAAACTAATAAGCCAATATTAGCCTATCTAAGTTGAAGTGAGACCAAATAAGCATTAGAAAACCAACTGACCTGAGCTAATGACTGTAGTTTCAAAACAGTCCTGAAGGGGACTTTTGAACTTATGTAGAAGGAGCTGTAAAGGGAATCACCCCTCAAGCTTCTGGGAGCTTGGAGCTCACCCAGCTAACTACCTTTTGCCCCCAATATCTGGCCTAAATAAGCTGTTAACAGCTTATAAATAAGCTGAGAAAAGGCTGCAGAAGTAAAGTTAGGCAAGCACAGATGTTAAGGACTACAATTATGATCCTAGAAAAAGCTCTTTATGGTTTAAAATCAAGCTGAGATCAGCTTGTCGTAGGTAAGAAAGCCACTTAAGCTCAAAATTCAGTTAACAACAAGGCTTCCTAATCAAATACCAGCTACACACAATCAAAGTAAGACTAGTGAAAACTCAAGGTGGGTCAAAACATGGTTTTGACCCATAAACTAAGCTGATCCAAGCAACCTTTTTCAAGCAGTCACTAAGGAAAATGGCGAAAGAACAAAATGAATTTATTGGTTTCGAACAACTGACTTCAAAAATGATTTTTTCAAAAACAACTTTTAACAACTCTTAGCACATAAAGATACAAATTAAGTGAACAAGAAATAAGCTGCATAAATTGAGTAAAGCTGAAAACTGAAAATTGCATTAACGGAATATTTAAAGAGTACATGTAAATAAGAATGACAATGAAAGTTAAAACATGAGCTAGAACACTAAGATTCTAGACTAAAACTAAAAACTAAATTAAAACTAAAAAACTAACTCTTGCCACATAATGGCTACAAGCTTTTATACTACTACTGGATGTCTTCCTCTCTTTCTTCTGTGCTTCTGTGAGATTAAACAAAACCCAACTTGTGCTTTCTTCTTCTAATCCAAGCCGTCCAATAAGTAGGTGCCATTTTGGAGACAATCTAAGCCATCAGTAGGGACTTTGAGAAAGTGATGGGGGGAGACAAAGCTTGCAGGGGTTGAGTGTGTCAGGAGAAGGAAGAAAAGAGGAAGGAAAAAGGAGGGAAAGGTGGGCAGGGGTCGTGGGTGTCTGGTGGGTTTGTGTTGGGTTTATTAATTGGGTGGGTTGTGTTGGGTTTATAAAAGATAGGTCCGGTTGTATTAATCACAAGGACCATAATTGTCATTTCCCAATTCTTCAAGGGTTGATCTTGCCAACTTCCAAAATTTATCGCATGGACCAATCTTGCCAATCTTCGATAGTACAAGGACAAAAATAATTATTTTCCATTTTTTTTCATTTCCAAGGACTATTTCTGTAAAATACCAAAAATCCAAGGACCTAAACTGCAATTTTCCAAAAGTATTACAAGGACCAATTTTGACAAGTTAGAATTACCAAAGGACTAAAAATGTTAATTTTCCAATTTAAAATGTCCAGGGGTAAATTCTGTCAATCTTTGAAATTTCAGGGACTAAAGTTGCCATTTTGCAAAATGAGCTTTATAAGGCTAATTTTGACAACTTAAAAATTCCTGAGGGCCTTTTATGAAAAATTACATGTTTTGAATACCCAGGGACTAGATTTTGACAATTATTGCATAAAATACAGTCTAAATATTTTTTCAGTCTTTTTGAGACTTTTCAAAGTGTTTTTGACTATTTTTGCAGTGCAGATGGAATAAAAATGATGAGTATTTAGACACTCATCAGGGACCTATTTTATTAAACTATGTTTTGGGCCTAATATTTATACTTTTGGATTAAATGTTTTGAATATTTAAATTTGGGATTGGTTTTGAATGGTTAAATGATTATCTTTTACTATACTTGTGTGTGATATCAGTCCAATAGTAACGCCCCGAAAACTTGATTAAGTCTGCCGCTGTACCGAGATTTGGGGGTGTAACATATTGGTATCAGAGCTCAAGGTTATAGAGAATTAGGTATTTTATAAACCCTAAACTATAACCACTTTTGAGAAAATTGATCCTCGACCGACGTACGCCCGCTTGCCAAGCCGAAGCTTCTTAATTGATTATGGTATGAACTGCGATTTGAATTATGAGATGATCTGTTAAGGGATATTGTGAACTGATTATAGAAACATTATGATCGGAGATATGATTATTGATTTTGGGTAAATGAGATGAGATTATCGAGATATTACGGAATTTGATTTGAGTAAACGGTATATTATGATTTTGGAATTTTGAACTCGATTGATTGATAAGATGATTGATGAGATGTTTAGGGCTGATTTGATAAACGGTTTGATTGAACACTTGATTGAGCGTGTGCCCTGTTAGTAGACGATTTAAGTTTGCCTATCTTAGTAGTTCACTATAAGCATTTCACATTCTTATACACACACAGTAAGCATGTTCTCATGCTTACGCATACCCCATAAGCATTTCTATATGCTTAGCCCTATAAGCATGTCCTCATGTTTTCGCACGCACTATACCTATCACAGAGTGTGGAGTCCCAAACCTTAAATTTATAACACTTAACTTATATTAAGTGGTTGCCTTGGGTATATCCCCAAAACAATAAAGAGAAAACTTTGTATGAATATACACAAATACGTGGGATCTATTGAAATGTATTTGGAAGATTAAAGTGAACTGTTGGAATCACTCCTAAACAGTATTTCAAGTATTTATATCTCATATGTAATAGGTAGCTTTATTATGGCCTTTATGTTTTTTTAAGGTCAAGCTTATGTAGAAGGCCCATAAGCTTAGGCCCAAGCCCACATAAGAAAGGATGGGAACTAGGAGTGTTGCCCTAGGTTCCCTCCTATAAATAATCTTGTAAACCCTCATTTGAGGGTTGGTTGTTCAAGTTACTCTTTCACATACTCTCTACGCCTAACTGTTCTAGTATTTCGTGTGTGTGTGCTTGTTTACTTGTTCAATCGCCTTATCTCTTTCTCTATAACTTGTGTTTGTAAAACTAGTGACCTAACAGTGGTATCAATCGCCAAATAGTTGGGTGTACACTTTGTTTTTGAAGTTTTTGGTTTTAGGTCTTACGCGTAAAGATAAAGCTATCTTTGGCTCTCTTAAAAACTCGTTTTTTACACTTTTTAATCCAAGATTCTTGTACTTTCAATGTTTTGAGGTGTTAAAATACTTGTTTTGGGCAAAAAGTTTGGAACTTTACGTGTATTTCCTTGTTTTTAAGCTTGTTTTTGTACGAAAGTGTTATTCTACGCGTAACTGTTTTAGGTGCTTTGGATCATCAAATTTCACACTTTTGTGTTATTTTGGTGTTATTGAAGCTATCTCATCACACAAAAACTGGTTTAGAAACATCTTTGGGCAAAATCATTCTTACGAGTAGGATTACGCGTATCAAAACCCTAGTTATACGAGTAGGACTACGCGTAACTTTGTTCTTGGCTTGATCTTCAATTTTCTGGTTTATTCCGTGTTTTCTTACTTGGATAAGTCTGAAAATACGTCGACTTTGGATATCTTTTGCACTGTGAAGTGTAAAAGATCATTTGGGCAAAAAACCCTAAAATTACGCACAAGCATAAGCTTACGCGTAGAAATCCTACGCATAAGATTCACTTTACGCGTAAACTAAGGTCTACGCATAAGGTAATCCTACGCCTACGTTTCTACGCCTAACTTTTGTCTACGCATAAATTTAGTGTTTTTCCTACTTACGCGTAAGCTAAAACCTACGCGTAACTCCTCATTGTTACGCGTAACTTTTGGTGTTTTTACTCATAAGTGCTACTTGGTTCTTGTCTTTTCTACGCGTAAGGACACTTCATCAACAAAGGTTCATTCGACTACAAAGATCCATTTTTACCACACAAGTTTATCATCATGTCTCAACCACCATACTCTAACTATTTCCCTCACACTTATAATCATCAATAACAACAACAATTAACTCCACAACATCAACAATGGAATCAACAACAAGCTATTTATCAACAACAATTTAATCAGCAACATACTCCACAACTTGGTGCAATTCCACAACCACAAATGGTTCAACCATCACCAAGTCTTCAAGTTCTACCCTACACAAACGATTTCAATCAACATCCATCACGAAGCACTATGAAGGAACCCACTTGGTTTGCAAAGATGTGTGAAGCTTTAAGCAGCCAACAATCAATTCATGAAGCTGGATCACTTGATAGACCTCCAATGCTCACTCCAGGAAACTACGATCAATGGGTGATAAGGTTCTTTAGGTTTTGTGATCTAAAGAAGCCACATGGAAAGTTCTTAAAGAAGGTTATCTTGGAAGGTCCATTTGAGATGCCTACTGTCATTGTACCCGGAGATCCAACTGCTGTTCCACCAAGAGATGAACAAACCAACATTGCTACTGTTGCAGATTTAAATCCCACAGAACTTCTACACTATGAAGCTGATGAACTTGCAATGGAATACATCCTCTTAGGATTACCAAACCCAATTCTTCGTAGTGTTGATGCTCAAAAGACTGCACAAAAAATGTGGGATCATATTCGTCTTCTTATGGAAGGATCTGTACTCAATCAGGAGGATTTGGAATCCAAAATTTACTTGGCTTATGAACACTTCATGATTGAACCTGGAGAGACACTAGAGTCCTATCATCATCGATTTTCAGACATCATCAATGATTTGGATAAACACAACATCATCATGCCACGAATTGCAGTGAATACTAAGTTCCTGAGTAGTCTTGGTCCAGAATGGGAGAAGTATGTCATTTTTCTCCGTCAAGCGAAGAATATGCATCATTCTACCTATGGATTGTTGTACGATTACTTGAAGCCTCATGAAAAGGAAGTTGATCGGGAAAGGATTCTCCGTGCTCAAATAGCTAAACAGTCACAACCGGACAATCAACAACTTGCCTTGTATGCTCAACAGAATTATCCCTCTCAACCAGCAACTCAACCAACTGCTTCAAACACACCTTCACAGCCACAACCTCAACAAAATCAATTGGTTCCATACAGCAACAATGCTCAAGCATATGTCAGTGAAGCGACTGAGGAAACAGATCCGTTCGAAGCATTGCAACAAGGATTTGTGATGATTGCTAATGCTTTTGGCCGTTACACCAACAAATCCAACAATCGTATTCGTTCCTCATCTAACACACGGACTCAAGCTGTTGTGAACAATGGACGTGTTGAAGTTCAGAATCGTGATTATGGTCGTCAGATGGGCGGTGGTCAAGGGTTTAATGCTGTGGGTAGGAATAACAACAGAGCTCAAGTGGTGGAACAGGGAAATGCTCAGAATCGGTTAAATGGTCTTAGATGCTACAACTGCAATGAAAAGGGACACCTGGCTAATGCATGCCCAAAGCCAAGGACTAGGGGCAGTGCTTATTTCAAAGAGGCTTTACTTTTGGCTCTTAAGGATGAAGCTGGTGGATCTCTTACAGACAAAGAACAGAGCTTTATGGCAGATGCAGACTCAGATGATGATATGGAGGACTTGCAGGCTAATGCAGCTGTTATGTTGATGGCTAATATGCATGAGCTGCACATGAGTGATACAGGCCCAGTGTATGACACTGATGGCTTGTCTCAGGTACCCGAACAAACCATCATCATATCTGAACTAATATCTCTGCCAATATCTGAATCCGGCACGGATCAGACTGTTCAAAATGAGTCTTCTACATCTTTTTCTGATGATTGTCAAGTTAACCCTGTAGTTACATTTGACGATCAAGATGACCTTATGGTTTCCTTTGATAATCAAATTGACTCCGTGGTCGTACTTGAGGATCTAAAGAATGATCATGTTGAGACTCACGTTGAACAAGATGATCTGTTGCCTCATCCGGATTTTGCTCGGTTAATTCAAGACCATAAAATCAAAATGGAGGAATGTTATGCATTAAATCAATACTTAAAAAGTAAAAATGCACTGTTAACCAAGGATTTTGAATGCTTACAAATGCAACTCAACTTTTTCAAAACTCAAGAAAATCGTGAAAAAGGTTTTGAAGCCGCTTTTGCAAAATCTCATCAAAATGAAAAATATTTAGAGAGACAGATGCGTGATCTAGCCGCCTCGAAGAATGCTTTGTTGTCTGAATTAGAACAACTGAAACACGAACATAAAAAGCAAATTAACGCTCTCACCTTGGAAAATCAAAAAGCTAAGGCTGAGTTGTTAAATTGTCAAAAACAGTTCTCCGCATACAAAAAGCATTCAACGAATCGGGTAGATGACCTTCTTGAAGAAATTCTCGGCTTGCAACACAAACTTAAAGAGTTTAAAACTGTTGTTTACAAACATGGTGAATCCGTAACAGCTATTGAAAAGTTTACCTTAAAACCCAATCCAAAAGGATATGGAAAAAATCTAGCTGATTACAAACCAAAGCTTTCACTAAAAACATTCAAACCAACTCCTGAAGTTTCCAGTGCAGAATACAAAATTGATAATACTGTCATGAGTGTTGTTGAATATCATCGTCAAGAGGAATTAGATGCAGAAGACGAGAGTCGATCAAAATTAAAAAATGTTGTTTACAACAAACCTTTTAATTATAAAAACGCGGTCACTTTCGTCACACCAACGGATTCTTCTAACACACCAAGGGTTATCATCAAAACTCCTGAGTCTTCTAATGTGAATCCCAAAACAGAATTTGCACAAACTTATGGTCCTTTACCTTCCATTAGTGAAGTAAACTCAAAACCTGAAAATCAAAAAATCCTTCGATATTTTGACATTTTCATGGCTGACCTCAAAATTTTACAACATGAGATAGAATATCGATCTGAAA
Organism: Chrysanthemum seticuspe; assembly: GCA_019973895.1. Lineage (NCBI taxonomy): Eukaryota > Viridiplantae > Streptophyta > Magnoliopsida > Asterales > Asteraceae > Chrysanthemum > Chrysanthemum seticuspe. Next base: position 200,816,912 of record BPTQ01000009.1, on the reverse strand, counting down.
TCAAAGTTGAACATTTTCAATCGCCTCTGGCGCGAGAACAAAGAGACATTTTTCAGAAAAATATTTTACCTAATGTTAAAAACTTGAAAAGTTGTGCAATTGCCTGGGAAAAGGATTTTCATAAGGAACTTGGGGTAATGAAAAACGTTTTCGAGAAAACAGAAACATCTATTTCGAACACAAAACGCAAAAAGAAACTATTGAGAAAAGATGTTGATCGACTCTTGGAAGATGTTATCTGTGCTGATATCCATAATGTTGTGTTACTTCATGCCTTGCCATTTGCATCTGATTATATCTCTGCTGATATTGTTGAAACTGTTGTAACTATTGAGAACACTGATAATGTGCTTCAGATCGAGTCTTTAAAAGTTGAAAATAAACGATTACACACGGAAATTTACAATGCAAAACGTCGTCTTCATTGGTGTGAAAAAGATATTCACAATCATCAACTTAGTTTTCAAAAGAAAATCGCTCAGTTGAGTGCAAAACCTTCTGATCCTAAAATTGAGCAACTAGAGGATCAAAACGTGTCTTTGAAAAGTCAAATCTTAAAATATGAACAAGAACTTTTAAAAGTTAAACAGGAATATGGTGTCATATTTGATTTACTCAAAAAGACTCGACTTGAAGCATCAAACGAACTTGATCACTATCTTGCTCACACTAGAGATGTCATGAATTTTGCTGGAAATATTCGTTCTGAAAATCAAGATCTGATTCACACCATCTCTAAGTTACGGGAAAAGTTAGGAAAGTATGAACAACTTCCGCCTACTGTGATTAAGAGATTAGCACCAGTCACAATTAGTCATCATGAACCTAGAATTCCCACTGCCAAATCACAAGTTGCTAATGTGTTTCCCTCTACTGAAACAGGAATAGTTGCATCTTTTCCAAACGTCCGCACTTCACAGCCTAGGAGCACTCAATCGAAGAATAGGAAGTTGCGACCTAAGAAAAGATCAACAAGGAATGCTAAAGTAGAAGAACACCCTAGGACTCTGAATAAAACTCATCTTACTTCCACTATAGATGTTGCGTCTGGCAAATGTAATACAAATAGTGATGTAACGAATGCTAAACCGTTAAGTACTTTTGATATTCAGTCTGATGCACCTTGTGTTATTTGTCGAAAGAGTATGAATTCTGATTGTCATGACAAATGTGTTGCTAAAACTATAATCTCTCGATTACGGAATCCTAAGAATCGGAATACCTCTAGGCCAACTAATCATTCTAAGTCTGTGCTTGGTAAACCACCTTCTTTAGATTCTAAGGCAACCATTGCTATCACAGTAGCTCCCGCTTCACCTCCTAAGAATGTAGTACCACCTAGTGTTTTCACTAAGACTAAAGAAAAGAGTAGTTATAGATGGCATAAATGGATATATAACACACTAGGATTTAAATGGATGCCTAAAATTCTCAATGTGTGTATGTCTAACATACCTGCTTCGGAACCCTCTAACATTTCGGGTTCCACATCTACTTCTATTCCATCTGTGTCGTCTGTGTGTAATGCAGGTGATACAGATCATTCTCTGGATTGTTGATAGCGGATGTTCCTGACACATGACAGGCAACCTTAAACTGCTATCAAACTTTATTGCAAAGTTCATTGGCACTGTCAGATTCGGGAACGATCACTTCGCAGCCATCATGGGCTACGGAGATTATGTTAATGGGAACATCGAAATCAGCAGGGTTTACTATGTGGAAGGCCTCGGTCACAATCTGTTTTCAGTAGGTCAATTTTGTGATGGAGATTTGGAGGTTGCTTTCAGGGAGAAAACTTGTTTCATTCGTGATCTACAAGGAAATGACCTTATGTCTGGCTCGCGTAATTCTAGTCTCTACACTATCTCTATGCAAGACATGGTTGCTTCCTCTCCCATTTGCTTACTTTCAAAGGCAACATCTACAAAATCCTGGCTATGGCACCGTCGTCTCTCACATCTAAACTTTCAAACCATCACCAACCTTGCTCGACACAAACTAGTTGAAGGACTCCCACGATTCCGGTATTCAAAAGATCACCTTTGCTCAGCCTGTGAACAAAGGAAAAGCACTCGTGCTCATTTTCCTTCAAAGGTGGAACACAGCTCTCAGCATGTGCTTCATCTTCTTCACATGGATTTGTGTGGCCCGATGCGCGTGCAAACGATCAACGGCAAACGCTACATCTTAGTAATTGTTGATGACTACTCTCGATGGACTTGGGTATACTTTCTTCGTAGCAAAGACCAAGCTCCAAAAATGATCATCACCTTTCTCACAAAAATACAGGTTCAGCTCCGCAACACCGTCAGAATTATCAGAACAAACAAAGGAACTGAATTTGTTAACAAAACCCTTCGTGAATTTTATGAGAAAGTAGGAATTCAGCATCAAACATCTATTGCACGTACACCTGAACAAAACGGAGTTGTTGAAAGACGAAACCGAACGTTAGTGGAAGCTACAAGAACAATGTTAATCAATGCTAAACTTCCAGATTACTTATGGGCAGAAGTTGTATCTACTGCATGCTATACTCAAAACCGTTCTATAATCACAAAACGCCACAACAAAACACCTTTCGAGCTTGTCCACAATTATAAACCGAACCTCAAACACTTTCATGTATTTGGATCCCTTTGCTATCCGAATAATGATCGTGATGATTTTGGAAAGCTCAAAGCAAAAGCTGATATTGGAGTCTTTATTTGATACTGTGACAATTCTAAAGGTTTCCGAATCTGGAATCGTCGAACTACGGAGGTCATGGAAACGATTCATGCTCATTTTGATGAACTCACGGAGATGGCTTCTGAGTATAACAGCTTAGAACCCGGTCACAACCGTTTAAACTTCCCTCAACCCCCATCATCAGCTAAAGAAAGCCCTCAGCTAACTCGTCAACAAATGGAAAGGTTATTTGCTCCTATGTTCTGTGACGATATTGATGAACGTGCTCCTGGTGTATCCGCTGTTTCCGCTGCACAACCTGATAATATTCATATACCTGATACACCTGCTACAACAACTACTGTTGAAGATGCACCTACACCAGTTGACTCCAACACAACAGTTGAACACACCGCTTCCAACAATGATGAACCAGCTGATGATATTCTGAATGAAGTACCCCCACCTGCAGATTTTGATCCAAATGCGTTCTTCAACCCGTTTGCCAATGAGACCGCTGCACCAGATGTCGCGGAATCTTCAACAAACCATTTGAATCCTCAGAATCTGCACAATGTATACCAACATCAACCCTCTACACATAGATGGACAAAAGACCATCCTCTGGCTAACATTATTGGCAACCCCAATCAACCAGTCGTTACACGACAACGTCTTCACACAGACGGTGAACACTGCATTTATGCACTCACTGTCTGCCAATCTGAGCCTAAAAACATTAAAGACGCAATGACAAAAGACAACTGGATTGAATCCATGCAGGAAGAACTCAACCAATTCAAACGTCTTGAAGTATGGGAACTGGTTGAAAGACCAACAGGGGTCTACGTCATTGGTCTCAAATGGATTTGGAAAAACAAATTGGATGCTGAAGGGAATGTTATCCGAAACAAGTCACGGCTAGTTGCTAAGGGTTATCGTCAGGAAGAGGGAATAGACTTTGAAGAATCTTTTGCTCCGGTTGCTCGTCTTGAGGCTGTTCGGATATTTCTCGCGTTCGCAGCTCATATGAACATGACGGTCTATCATATGGATGTCAAAACGGCGTTTCTCAATGGGCAACTTAAAGAAACGGTCTATGTCAGCCAACCAGATGGATTCGTTGATCCTGAGTTCCCGAACCATGTCTACAAACTGAACAAAGCCCTTTATGGTCTCAAACAAGCCCCTCGGGCATGGTACGATTGATGAGTTTCCAAATACTCATCATTTTTGTGTATTCTAAACTGCAAATTCATCTGAAAACGCTCAAAAACACATCAAAATGATCAAATTATCACAAATCAGTGTTTTATGTGTTTTAATTGCAAAAATATCAAAATCAGATGAAAAATGTATCAAGTTTGCAAAATTGGCAGTTTTAGTCCCCCGAGTTTTAAAAGTTGTCAAATCTAGTCCCTGGAAATTCAAAAATGTGGAATTTTATCATTCAAGGTCCCTGAAGTATTTTAAGTTGTTAAAAATGATCCTTGAATGATTCTTTGGTCAATTGGCAAGAAAGGTCCCTTAACTTTGGAAAATTACAAAAATAGTCCTTGGACCTTTGAAAATGGATTTTATGCAAAAAGGGCCCTTGTTTTATCAATGTTTGTCAAAATTGGTCCTTGTGAGAAGTTTGGAAATGTTCACTTTCAGTCCCTCATGTTTGGTCAATTTACACTTTTGGTCCTTGCTTAATACATAAACCAAACGGATCCTATCTAAATGCTAAGGCCCAAAATCAAATCCAATAATCCAAGCCCAATCCACTGCCTTGACCCCCTGCCCCTTGACCTCCAGTCCACAACCTTTTTGACCCCAGTCACTAACCCAAATTGGACCCCCCCCCCCGTGTTATTAATACTGTGGTCAACGCAAGTCAAAAACCAGAAAAACGCGCCCAAAAACCTGTCACTGTAGACCCTCCTCTCCCAACACTGAATCTCCAAAACCATGACTGGTTTTCACCCATTTTTCTTACCACTCCCATACCATGTCCCCTCCAACTCCTCTACATTCCAAAATCCTTTAATTACCTCCACCAAATTCATTAATTGGAAAAAACTGCTAAGTGGAAAATTGGCGCCAAATTCACAAGTGGACGGATATGATGAGTCTCAAGCATCCAATGGCTCAAACTTGGTGGGATTCAATCAGAAGCACGTGGGGAGTATGAAAAGTCATTATATAGAGAGGGAAAAGCAATGTATCAAAGTGTGTAGTGTAATTTAGCTTATTATTGTCGTTTTAGATTATTTTTCAAGTCAAGTGTATGTTTTTATCTTAACAACTCTGTATTTCAAGTCCTTTTGATATAAGAAAGCTTTTGTGAAGTTTTAATTCAAGTATTATATTGTATTTCATCTTATGCAATTTTCATCAAATTCAAAAATCTCATGTTGTTTCAAATGGTGTTTTCAGTGGTTTATATGGACTAGATTAAGTCACTTAAGCTCCAAGAAAGCTTAATCAAGCTTTTAGATACATCTAAAACAAGTTTAGAAGTTAAAATAAAAAAATCACCAAAAATAGCCATTAAATACTTTAAAAATCAAAAATCATGGTGAAAGGCACAAGAATGCTGGAGCAAGGTTAATATTGGATGGCCTTGGTTTAGAGCTCTGTGGAGAGCATTTAGGATTGGTTTCAGATCTTGGTTCTCAGTTTGGTCCTTGGAAACTACTTGTAAGCATTTTTAACTAAATTGGTATTTTACTGTTACAGTGCTTAAGTAGCTTATGTTTTTGTTTCTTTGTGTTCACTTATCATATTTAAGTGTGTTTAAACTATAAAATCAGTAGCTAGTACTTTTAAAATTTGTAGTTTACAAAAACTTGGTTTTAAACAGTTAAAATGAGATGATCATCAATTCTGAGTTAGAGGTTGTTTTGATTGTTGTTTTAGGCTTCATTAGTATTAACAAGTGATAATTAAAGGTCTGAAATCAAGTTTGAGGTTTAAAATTGTGTTTTACTCTCAAAAGCTTCATAACAGTCAATATAAGAGGGTGTTTGGTTTAGTGTGTTTAAAGGTTCTTTGGACTTTGGCTTTGTTGGAAAACTGTCTAAACAGGTCTAAGTCACTAAGCTCAGTCATAAAATCAAGTCTTCATTAGCAAAAAGTCAAAATTCCTTTGATCTTGTATAAGCAGTCACTGTTGGAGTTTTTGAAATCCATGATCATCATTTTGTGATTAAAAGTTGTTACTCTTGCTCAAACTAGTGTTATTACACATTAACATATCATATTCAGTTGTTAGAATCAAATCAAAAGTCACTTTGGTCAACCTTTTGGTTTTGAGCAAAAGTCAAATTGTCAAAGGGGTCGTTTTTGAATAAACTTGGGATTTTAACTGTGGGTTCATTAGTAGGTTTCAGAGTATAAGCTCTTGGGGATTTGTAGTCTAGTTGGTGTAGAAAAATACAAAAATAATAGTTCTTTGTTTCTCAGCTGTTAAAGTGCTTATTTCATTGCTTATTTGAGGCACCTGCTCTGTGATAGTGTCCTGTGCACAGAACTTAAGCTCAAATTGATAAGCTTGCATCAAGCTTATTACTTGTCCAATTCTTGAGTTCTCTGGTTCTTTGGAAAGCCAACATGGTCCTCTTGAAGTTTCAAGTCTTAGTTTTTACTTTTGAGCTTGTTTGGTAGGGCTGCTACTAGCTTGAAGCTTGTCCCATTTTCTGTGTTCAGCCAAGTGCTTATTTGTTTGTGATAGCTTAATCAGTGTGCTTCTTGGTATCTTTTTGCTTCATTTCTGTCCCTCTAGCTTGTTTACATCTGTTTTAAGCTTTTGTTTCAAGATAGCAAGCTTGTTTGAGCTTATTCCAAAAAAAATAAGCTTATAAGCCACTGTTGGGCTTTTTACCTATCAAAACTGCTTATTTGAATTTTGTAAATTTTTTGTCTTTATTAAAGTTTCTTATTATTAGTATTTAAGTAGTTTTCAAAAATAAAAATCACAAAAACATCAATATAAAAATAGTGATAGCGTTTATTTAAGATTTTTTAGCTTTTTAATTTTTCTTTTCAGCTTATTAATAAGCAAAACTTGTTTTTCTCTTTTTCTTAGGTTTCTGTTATCACATAGGATTTTTAGAAAAAGTTTCATATTTTTCCTTTTCTGTTTAGTATTTATTATAATTATAAATAGTTAAAAATAGTAATTAATTAGTAATAATTAATTAAAAAGTCTAAAAAATATCTTTTCTGTTTTAAAATTAGTTTTATAGTATTTTAGATTTTTCAAAGTTAAAATTTTATTTTTCCAAGTTCATTTCCTATTTTCTAGTAATTAAGTGTATTTTAAATAATAATTAATTAATAATAATTAGATAAAAAGTGTGAAAAATATATTTTTAGTTTTAAAATTAGTTTTATAGTATTTTAGATTTTTCAGAATCATAAGTTTATTTTTCTAGCCTTATTTTGTATTTTCTTTTATTTTAGAGTATTTATTAAATAGTTAAAATAGTTTTTAATTAATAGAAATTAATTAAATAGTGTTAAAAATAATTTTCCTTTTCTAATAATTTTCTTTTATTTTTAGGATTCCAAAAATGTCATTTTTATATTTTTAGGTCTTTTATTTCTTAGTTTTCACTTTTTATTTTGTGCGTATACGTAGTTTCCAAAACTTACGTTTACGTTTCTTTGATCTGGTTGTTGTGCTTTCCAATTCTGTACTCCATTCCATTCCAATCAATCAGTAGTGTAATAATTCTAATCATAACCTTTGCAGATCACTATCCTTAGTGATCATCCCATCATCTGAATCAGTTTTACACACCATTGAGTCTCCTTGGGACTAAACGACCCGGGAATTCCCTATATTCTCTGATCTTCATTTGTATTTGTGTCTGAGCAGTTTTAAGTCTTTTAGACTTGACTGTTTGGCGCGGATCAACGATAAGCTATCATCTTTCCTCATTGCCAATAATTTCACCAAAGGCTCGGTTGACCCAACTCTTTTTATACAATATCACGGGGCACATATCTTAATTGTTCAAATTTACGTGGATGACATCATTTTTGGGTCTACACATAAAAATTTATCAATCGCTTTTGCAAAACTAATGAAGAAAAATTTTGAAATGTCCATGATGGGTGAACTTACGTTCTTTCTAGGACTGCAAGTTCATCAATCACCCCGTGGTATTTTCCTGAGTCAGTCCAAATATGCCCTTGAATTGTTAAACAAATTTGGAATGAAAACCTGTGATACTTATGTCACACCAATGACTCATACCAAGAAGCTAGATGCTGATTTACATGGGAAATTAGTTGACCCCACCAAATACCGAAGTATTATTGGGTCCCTCATGTATCTAACAGCTAGCAGACCTGATATTGTCTTTGCCGTTTATCTATGCTCCCGTTATCAGTCGCGACCAATTGAAACCCACCTCTCTGAGGCTAAACGAATCCTCCGATACATCAAGGGAACCATTAACTTGGGGATCTGGTATCCGAAGGATTCTGGTTTTGAACTAATCGCTTTTTCAGACGCTGATCACGCAGGATGCTTAGACTCAAGAAAAAGTACTTCAGGATCTCTACAATTTCTCGGTGATAAACTGGTGTCTTGGCAATCAAAGAAGCAGGATTGTACATCGCTGTCATCAACTGAAGCAGAATATGTAGCCATGTCCGCGTGTTGTGCTCAAGTCATTTGGATGAGAACACAACTCAAAGACTATGGTTACGTATTTGACAGAATCCCGATGTACTGCGACAATCGGAGTGCCATTGCAATCTCGTGCAACTCAGTTCAGCACTCGAAATCAAAGCACATCGATCTACGCTATCATTTCATCAAGGACCACGTGGAACAGGGTACCGTTGAATTATACTTTGTGGGTACTGAATACCAATTGGCAGATCTTCTCACCAAAGCCTTGCCTCCCGCTAGGTTTAATGAGTTGGTCCACCGAATTGGTATGAGGTGTTTGACTCAAGAGGAATTGGATGACCTCTTAAAACAGTCTTAAAAACCTGTCAAACACCAAAACATCCTTTGTAAATAAATTTTTCAAAAACAAAATACAAAAATATAAAATCCGATAAAACAACAAAAATATTCTCCTAATCTATATTTCTTTCAACATGGCAAGTACATTTCTTCCGTCAACACTTTAATCTTTCAAAATTCAGTATTTCTCCGATCAAGTGTTGAGGGGGAGAAAATTAACTCTTAACTGTTTCAAACATCTGTGTACTTGCATGTTATCATAACTCGGTTGATTCTTTTACAAATGATGGTACACTTTCTGGTTCAAAGACACTCCTCGGACTTAAAATTTATAATCGTTCATTATTTTCTCAAGTCAAGGGGGAGTGTCGTCAAGTCTCTTTCTTAAAAACCTTTGTTTGGTAACCAAAATGGAAGTTAAAAGGCTTTGGTTGAAAAAGGAAAAGGTGGAGGGACTAAAACTGCAAAAACCACAAAGTTATTTTTTATAATACACCCCACCTAACACTTTCACCTCACATTTATTACCAACACCTAAAAAGATCCTACGCGTAGAAATTGTTTAACAAATCCGTGCATTGGATCAACGATTTGTAAGTGGTTTTATGATCTCAACATGTTTTTAAACACAGGTTTTGATTTTGATACAAATCCAACGGTCAAATCTTGATCTATGCTTGATTTAGTGTCCTACGCGTAAGTGTATGAACACTAAATCAAGAATGGACGTTTGTGGTTAATAAGATTGTGTCAAAATGTTCCTTTTACATCTATAAACACATATTCATTTCCCAAACATGCCCAGATACACGAATTGATAACTTTCAAACATTAGGGTTCTTAGGTCAAATTGGGTATTTTTGAATGTGAAGTGTTTTGGTTAAAAAGATAGTTGGGTTATGCTCTTGCGTTGTTAAATTGATAATTTCCAAAGTTTATAGCCACCCAGAAACACGAATTGGTCATCAATTCGAAACTAGGGTTTAAAGCTCATAAACTTTGGGTATTTTTGATTCTCAACAAATTAAGTGTTACAACTTGGCTTACATACTCACAACATGTCTTTAACATACCAGAAAAAGTTTAGTGCATAATCTATGGCTAAAACTCATACGCGTAGATGTAGGGTTTTAGACTACGCGTGTGTTCTACGCGTAACTGTTAAAATAAGCTAGTATGTTTTGATCTGTGATAAAATGATGTTCTGTGTTAACTTTGACGATTTGATAAACTTATTTCAGGCTTTGCTACGCTTAAAATTCAGAATCAAGGTCATTTGCAATTCTACGCATAAGGATTACCCTACGCGTAGTCATGTTACGCGTAAGAATAATCCTACGCATAACATCTACGCGTAAGGTTCTACAATGGACTACGTGTATCCTGTGAAGGATATGCGTAAACAGTGACCTCTACGCATAAGGTCAACTCTTACGAGTAGCCTTACGCGTAAGGTTAATATATGCCTACGCATAAGCTCTACGCCTAAGGTCTTCTTTTCCTACGCGTAACATTTCTTATGCGTAAGGTAGGATTCTACGCGTAAGTTTACGCCTAAGCATATATCATTCCTGTCTACGCATAACTTTGCCAAAACTACGCTTAACCCTGGATTGACCTTCATGATGAATTGTTACGTGTACAAACTTGTAAATAAACTTATCATATCATCACGAATCCAAAAATGTCACTTATAAACTTAAATCGTCTGATATGTTGTAAACAATAAGTGATAAAATAACCTTTAAAACTTAAAGTTAACTAACTCACGAAACATTTCACGACATCATTGAACTATTGAACATACAAGTGACTTAGGACTCGTAACAATCATTATCACTGTACATTCAATAACTAGACAATAAGACCTTCTGTTGACTAACATTATGTCTTTCGATATGTTGGTTCTTTTGGCTAATGTTATTTCAGATCACGACATGGCTGAACAAATGAATGTGGATGCACCTGAAGTTCTCTCCATTGCTGATATCTATCCTCATGGCTATCCAATGAAGATAGGAAAGAATAATCTCCGTGTTGACTTTGACACCCTCACTTGCTCTGAATCTTCGTGTCTTATTGCTATTGATATTCTGAGGACTCATCCGTATCAGAACATGCTTACTCACTCTGCAACTATTCCTGAGATCTACATCCAACAGTTCTGGAACACTATGGAAAGGGTCAAAGGACGGACTGCTGTGACGGTGACTCTGAACCACAAACAAGTCACCATTACACCTGCAGACTTAAGGGCTGCTCTCCTTATTCCTGATGTCAATCCAACCAAACTTTATGCCACACATGCTGAAGAGCTAACTCTCCAATTCTTAATCGATATCGGTTATGACGAGGCTACAGGAGTAATCACCAAGCATTCTCACGTAGAGCTTAAGAGTATTCCTCAACCATGGAGAACACTCTACATGATCATCACCAAGTCTGTTTCTGGTCGTGACAGCGGCTATGAGCATCCTAAGCTCATGGAACTGCAAATATTTTGGGCATTGGTCAACATGAAACACTCGCTATTGAAGCTCTGATTTGGGATGACATGATGTCATTTCTCAACAAACTTGGCTCAAAGATTCCCTACATCAGATACACTAAACTGTTGATCCAGAGAGCACTTGGACTTCATCCTGACATTCCCAAGAGGCTCAATGACCCCGACAATCACGACATGTTGACGGAACCCATTCTATCTGTCAGAATCAAGGAAACGTCTACAAAGAAACAAGGTGCTGTGCTGCCAGATTTCCTTCTAACTGAAGATGTCAGAAAGCTCGAATCGTACGAAAGGTATCTGGAAGCAGTCAGACAAGGCAAAGTTGGTCATCTCGACGAAAAATCTTCTGGAACACCTGTAAGGAGAACTAGAAGAGGAAGTGCAGGAAGCACAACAAGTACTGTGAGTCAAAGGAAGGTTCCTAAAAGGAAACCTCCTTCTAAAAGGATTGTTCCCGTAAAGGAAGCCGAACCTATTCCCACACTTGAACCACAAAGACAACTCAGGGACAAAAGCTCTGAAGATACTGAGACAGATGAAGAGGTTCATTACTCTGCAACTGCAACCGAAGCACCTGCCTCAGTAGCAAAACCAAGTCCTCCAGCTGTCCAAGAAAAAGGGAAGACTCCAGCTATTGTACCTTATGATGAGAGCTCTGAGGAAGAAGAAGAAGAGCAACTGGATAAATCATACAGGAAAAAGTTTCACAACGTCAGACACCTTCAAAAGGCCGAAGAATTTGCTAAAGATCAAATGGGTGGCCCCGGAGGATCAAGTGGTACAGCCCACTCCTCACCAGATCCTGATACGGTTAATCAACCCGGTAAGGGATCTGGGGCCACTACTCTTGTGCAACAACAAAAGCCTGTAGAGGATACTATTGTGTATGATTTTGAGAAACTGGAAGCTGAGAAAGAAAAGTCTAGAGATGACGAGGATGATTATACAAAGTTTCTTCTAGACAGTCCAACACACTCAAAGGAGAAAACCTCAGAAACTCCTAAGGACATGAAGTTTCCTCATGTCTCCTCATCATCAGACTCTTCATCTCATTCATCACCACCACCATCAACGAAGTCAACCAGATCATCATCCAAATCAGTGAAGAAACCACCTAAATCTTGGATTTCTCAGACTCATCAAAAGATTGTGAAAGCTGTCCAACAAGTCAGAAAAAAGGACATACTTTACAGAAAAATGAATTGGTTTGCTGATCAAATTCAGTACTTAAATGATGAGAAAGACAAGATGGAGAAAGAAAGGGAATTTGTTCAGAAGTTCATGAAGAGTCATCGAAAAGAGGAACTGAACGAAATGATCGAAGGTTACACTAACAAGTACCTTCAGGATATCGTTCCTAAAGTCCAAAAGGAACTGGAGAAGACAGCAAGAGATCATACCCACAAGTTTCTTCTCGACACTGTCCCCGGTGTGACTAGAGAAATATTTTCCAGACAACTCACCCCTAACATCGTAGCTTTGGTTAAACATACAATGCCCAAAGAAGCTGATCTCTCTGAATCTGAGTTGATCGCTAAACTTGTGATGCAAATGTCAAAGCGATCTGGAACGTTTACTTCGGATGAAGCTAAATTTTTCGAAAATCTACTTGATTTTCAACTCAGATCATCATGCAAGGAGTCAGCCGATCAACCCAAACGACCAAGAGATGACGATGATAAGGATAAGGATTCTGCACCTAAACGTCAGAAGCAGTCTGGTAAATCTACCTCTATGCCACCTCCTCCACCACGGACTTCTTCTCAACAAAAGTGTCCTCCACCTCGGTCTTCTACTGATAAACCTCGGGACGATTCCGAGTTACCACCCTTGACTCAGAAAACCGGTGATCACTTTGAGTATACGGGTGGTGACGATGAAGAGGTCCTTGAGCCCCGACAACAACCCACCTCATCTAAACAAGTGCAGAAACCAAAATCATCATCAAGGCCTTCAAAACAGAAGAAGAAAACGACTTTGAATGACGTCGTATCATGGCTTGATGACGATAAAACTGCAGAATTTGATTGGTTTGCTACTCTTGTTAACGACACTCCCTACCCTGAAGAAGGTCAAGAATTGGTAGACGGTAGTACCTTGGAGCATGCAAAGATCTTGCAAGAAAGATTCCGTGTGAAGAAGATGACGAAATCCGAGTTGAAGCGCATCAAGAATGAAGCATTCCTTCTTTTGAAAAACAGCTCGGAAAGTGTAATCGAGGTTGAATATCACCTTGAAAACATTGCTCGAGCCATGTCTAACAACATGGATTGGCTCAACCCAGAAGCAAACATCGACTTCACTAAACGGGACAACCCTCCATATTACACCGACTGGACCAAACCTCTACCAACAATCGGCCAACCAGATGAACCAAGGATTCCCTTCAGATATTTCTTCAACAAAGACCTGGAATTTCTTCTCCATGGTGGCGATGGTTCAAGGAAATACGCTACATCATTGACTCTTCCATTCCCAGCAGCAATTTACTCAAACTGCATAGCTATCGAGGAACATGCAAATCACTTGTTTTCTGACAACGTGCAAGCATACGACCAAGATGCATTGTATGGGATTCATCATTGGCCTGAACGCCGAAGAATCTACTACAAAAGCTGCCTGGTTCAGAAGTCTCAACACGCAGTGTATAGTGCTAAGGACATCGTGGCCATCAAACACATTGATCTCAAGTCTAAGTGGGACTACACATTCTTGAAGAATATAATAGTCAAACAACAAGATGAACAGGACTATGGATTCTCCGAGGCTGACTTTGAGAACTTGTCCCTCAACGACATTGAAGACATGTACCTTGCCAAAGTACAGGGTCGTATGAGACAATTCTCGACTGAAGTTCAACGCGAATTTATCAAGTCATTTCTCATCTTCATTAGACGCATCGTGATCAAAGAACGTGTTGAAGATATCCAGATGGCTGTTGAATCTTACCAGACGCGTGTCAACCTCACTCCTCCAACGCTTGATCTTCCCGACATCAATCAGTTAACTCAATATACGCTCATCAGCAAACCCTTCGGAGTTGTTTACCGCAGTGAACTTCAACGAAACTGCTTAATGGCGTGTAGTGAACTTCAGAAATTCGGGGATCATACCTTGAAGCTGGTTAGGGATGGATTGGCGTACAGGTTGAAGGATATACGCCTGAAAGTTGGGTCTCCTAAGCGCTGGAATTCTCATGACAGGAGGGATGTGAGATGAATCATCACCATGATTGATGAACGGTTGTTCAGAAGGGATCAGTTCAGACGATTGGAGAGCTATGTTGGTGGGCGACCCAGGAGAAACATCACCGGCTTTCAACGCCCTGTGCGCACTCCTGGGAACATCACTGCACTTCCTGGTACCCCGTGAATTGTTTCCTTCATATAATTTTGGATGTATGATTATATATGTGTATGGCTTGTGCACACATAACAGTGTACAACCCGTAATTGTCAAGAAAGGACCCTGTGGTACGCCTCAGTGCCACAATCCTTATAAAAGGAGCGAAAGCTTCTTATTTTTGAGTAAAACCTATCAAACCTTTCATTTTTCAAGGTCTTGCTCAAAAAGACAAGTACTTCCCCATATCATTTTTCAAAACCTCAACCGTTTATATCACTAGTTGAGGGGGAGTATTTGATTTAAAACTTTGTTCACAAATTGTTCATAGTGGTCAATCTTCCCGCAACACTCGAAATGGTCATATTTATTCTCAAACGTTTCAAAAATAACATTTTCATATGCCATTTTTGAGGGGGAGAAAATTTGTGTGATAAGAAATATGTTGTACAAAATGCAAATGAATCTGTGTACCTCAGACTTAACCAACGAATTGACGGTACTAAACTGTTTGTAACTCGAAAAGACTTGTCCTGGACGGGTAATAATTTCAAGCTAGTTCGCTAGTAATGTAAACGTGTCTCGCAAAGGACTTGTCCAAGTAGAAAGTACCATTCGAGATACTCTTGGTATACATGAACTCTGACGGGTATGACAACCTTTCGAGGTTTGTCTACACCTTCAAGGTAGTTATTAGAGCTAGTTGTCACCTAAAAACTGACAATGTAACTCTTTAACTATTCAACGTAATCGTGTCTCGCGGGAGATTGTCTATCTTTAGTAGATCAATTCAAAAAGTGCGCACTCTTTCCTCACTGTGCATTTAAACCATTAAAACTCTTTAGCACATGTGGAGGGGGAGTATTTATGCAAAAACTTATCTCTCAACAGTGGTTCAAACATGTTTTTCATTTACAAACCCTTTGAGAGATATTTTTCACATACAGTGGTTTAAATGGCAAACATAGGTTAGTCATGGAGTTATAAGGTGACTAAGGTTAGGAATAACCGTCCTATGATCCGCCAGAGCTGGAGGGATCTACCCAAGGACACTACCATTAGTTAGTGTTAGAAGTCCTTAGGAATGATTATAAAAAGGAGAAAATGAGAATCGGAGAAAGAAGGAGTTGAAGAATCAAAAAGAAATGTAAAGTAAAGGGTGAAAAGAAATAGCCCTCCAGATTATTCAACTTAGGGCAGACACCGGGTTCAATTCATATGCTACTGGTTGTCACTTAGTGACACCGGTATTGAAGATTAAAAGTCGTCATGGACCCAGTGACGCATGCACTAAACCTTCTTAGCCACTCAAGTTTCTCTCAACAGAAGCTTGTTTCATTCTCACAGGGAACCCTACATAAACTATTGGCTTTCTCTTAGAGATCGCTGGTATTGAAAAAGGAGACCCTCTCCCTAGTCTCCGCTCAGGAAAACCAAAACGCACTATTGAGTCTAGAGCCACGAGATTCATCAAAAGATCTCTTAGGAACACTTGACATTTAATCACTTGATGATCAACAAATAAGATCATCAGTGGTTCATATCGAGTCCTTCACAGATCTTAGCAATCTGTCGAGAACATTTATGAGAGGTTCACATCTGTGATCCTCAGTGATTGAATGGAAACTCCTGCCAGGGTCAACATCAAACAGCCCTGACAGCAGGTCACTTCGGTAACTCCCCGTGGATTACGCGGAGTGTGTCTCATACGGTCTACAGTCGTGAGGTGATGCTTCGGTGTACCTCAGCGACTCATCTGAACTGTAGATGTACTTCGGTACATCGCGTTATCTCACTTGTGGGACTCCAGTTTAGGAACGGCCTTTGTAAGAATTAGAGTTGTGTTTTCACACTATGCTGTTAACACTCTCGAAGTTCAAACTTGTAAGTGCCGGAAACCGCTTATTACTAATCGTTTGAAATGTTTTCTTCTTATGGAAGCTCCGGAGCGGGATGATCGTGCTGACTCTTCTCATGCTCACGCCAACATCATCACCAATGGAAGTTCTATTCAAAAGCAACACAACCGTCAGAATGATTCTTCGTCTAACCAAAGAATCTACAAAGTTAAAGACTTAGAGAACTTCATCAGTATTGAATTCCAACGCCATAGAGCGTGTGAGCATGTTGAAGAATGACGTGGAGACACTGGAGCAGCGAAGCAGACCTGAGGCAGACTGATGCAGACAACAACATACTATCACTTTCACCACAAAGAACAATGATCAAAGAACAAAGTTAAAGATGACGCCGAAGCATAACTGTTCAAAGATAACTATCTCTCTACACCGGGGAGATTGTTCGAATCAAGGCAATTCCTCTCACAAGAAAGAAGAATGTCAGAAGACGTCACAGCTACTATTACATCAACGCCTTCACCGTTTACATTCATATATACTTGAGGGGGAGATTGTTGGAATCACTCCTAAACAGTATTTCAAGTATTTATATCTCATATGTAATAGGTAGCTTTATTATGGCCTTTATGTTTGTTTAAGGTCAAGCTTATGTAGAAGGCCCATAAGCTTAGGCCCAAGCCCACATAAGAAAGGATGGGAACTAGGAGTGTTGCCCTAGGTTCCCTCCTATAAATAATCTTGTAAACCCTCATTTGAGGGTTGGTTGTTCAAGTTACTCTTTCACATACTCTCTACGCCTAACTGTTCTAGTATTTCATGTGTGTGTGCTTGTTTACTTGTTCAATCGCCTTATCTCTTTCTCTATAACTTGTGTTTGTAAAACTAGTGACCTAACATGAACAAATGAACACAAAATGTGATAACCAATAATTCAAATTTTTTTTATCAAATAATGCGGATACTCTCAAAGTATCAGGATTAAGCAAATTCCTGGCGTAATCTCACCACTTGATTTAAAACTTGCACATTAGTAGTGGTCGTGGAGATGATTTAAGAATATAAAGGAAATGGTACTATTGTAACTAAGTCAGGGAGTCACGAGCGAGACCTTTTGTCTCGTGAACGTGAGTTCCATAATTAAGTTTTGATGGACACGAGTCTAAAACGCGTTAAAGCTAATAAAGCATGTAAACTGGTGTGTTGGTATCGTGTGTGTGTCATGTTCACGTGTTTTGCATCTTATCATGTTTATGTGCCATTGATCATAACTAGATGATGGATTATAATGATTTTGATGATGTCGATTGGTGATGGTCTCGTGTCACGATTTTGAGTCGAAACCCTCGTAAACCGTTGCTTTATTCTTTAAAATTTATCAAACAAGTGGTAATCGGTTTTGATTACTAATAATGAATTCATGTCCGTTAATGTTATAAGGATATGTGAAACCAGTAAGTGTTTTCAGATGATAAATTGGACTAACGTGTGATTATTTGGTTAACGTTGAATCATTGGTATGAATCAGATTTTTGGAATCGAATGACATTTCAATTAACAGCCTTAATTGAATAACGAATTAATTGTGGTGTTTTGGGTAATTGGTAAGTTATTGACAAACATTAGATTTGATACCCGTTAATCGGTTGTGTTTGGGAAATTGAAAGAGTCGATTGGAAGTGTTTCATGGTGTTGGGTATGTTTGATTGTCTGTCTAGATGGCGAGATTGGTATGAGATTGCTTGGGAGATTAATTAGAATTGTGAAAATTGTTTATTTTGGATTCAATGGTATATATATCAACTTTGCGCTACGTCAGGTGTTATCGTGACTTTCTAGTCTCGACTACCCTGGCAACTCCGTAACGTGGTCTATAGTATTTTTCCAATAAATAAAACCATTTGTTTCAAGTAGTGGAGGTCGTTGCATAGATTGCCCTTCTTTATTCAAAACTCATTGTGATTGAAAAGTTTTTAAAATACAATTTACTTTAAAACTTTTGTAAACCTTGCTCTTGATGCCAATTGTGGAAAACTAGAAGGGGGGTTGAATAGTTTTGCTGATTTTAAGTTTAGTTTTAAAAACTTTAAATTCGATCTTATGTGAATTCGTATGGATGGATAGAAAGTATAAAGCAATAAGTAAAGTAAATAATGTAAGCAAGTAAAGTAAAGGATAGATTAGTGACACAAGTGATTTATAGTGGTTTGGCTACAAGGACACCTTCCTTGCCCTACTCCACTCCCCGAGTTTCCCACTCGAGAGTTCAAGCACTATGTCAACAAGCTCCTTCAACACGGCGGAGAAGCCTTACAATGCCGCTTACACTTTATCCGGTACAAAGCTAAATACCGAGTCATTAATACGGCGGACCAAACCAACACAACTATTACACAACAACTATGTAAAATATGAAATACAAGATCTTGCTACAGAAATCTTATGGAGGAACACATCAATCGAGGACCCCTTGCTTGGATGACTTGTAGTATCTCATGATCTCGCCTTTAAGAAGGACCTATATGAGAATCACAACAAATGCAAGAAGAACTACTAGATAGATCAAGAGATCTGAGATTAGAAGAGAGAAATAATATATGAGAGAGTTTTTAAGAAGAGAGGTGAGTAACAATGAAGAAATGGCTCACTCTTTATAGGCAAAAATCTCTACTGTAGCCCGTTTCCTGCGGATCCCTCACTTGGGGGATCCGTCCAGTGCAATCCAAGGGATCCGGCAAACTAGGTTGTACCAGTCCAGGTTTTGGGTTGCAAACCAGGTCATGGGTCATGGGTATGAGCCTTGGGTACCCAACAAGGTACAATGTATCTAGACATTGGGTCATGGGTCTTGGGTCATGGGTTAGCTCCATGGGTATGGGTCATGGGTCTTGGATAATATCCATCATATTAAACTATTACAACAAATGAATTAATATAACATTTTATGTAAATGATCAAATGTATATACTTTACAAAAATAACATGTATTCTTATAATTTTACTTATGATAACTTTATATTTGTTATCAACAAAACACAAAGAGATCCCTAAATATGAATAAACGTTTTTACGGTTTATTTGTATTAACAAATCCTTTTTTGTTGCACTATTTATTAGTGCAAGATACGCATAGTTACACCCATTGAGCCTATCCTTTCATTTCTTAACCCATTTACATTCTTATTTCACTACACCTTTTCACCTTAGCCTGCCGTATAATCTTAGTTTATGATTGGGAAGTCATTGTTTACCCTACTTCAAGGTTTAAGTAGAAAGTTTCAGAAATCACGCTTACATTGAAGTCAATTATTTGAAGATCATTGAAGATCCCCCATATTCTCTTTATTTTCATCTCAAGTGGATTATTGATTAGTTCTTAAAAGAGCAAATTGTTATAGCACTATGTTATGTGATTATAAGATATTAGCATCGAGGAGGCCACCTCGATCACATTTGAAGATTGGAGTTGGTCAAGGTACCAACGTTTCGAGGAGTAGGAAATGTATTCATCGTGACGTCCACTAATGGTACATTCACCTGACACATCATGATCTGGTTTCTTCATCTTGAAGTTGAACTTTGGATGAACGGTGGGCGGTGACGACCTGGTTTTGAGCTAAGACTATTTGTTTTCTTTTTCTTTTTCACCCATTAAATTATCCCATGTCTTACCTTACCCTTTTTGTCATGAAGCGTGTCTAGGTGATGAAGCGAGCAATCCTTGGTATCTTGGCCATGGATTTTGTCATGTATCATTGATTTTGTTCACTTTGCCGTGGCACGTTAGTAATGACTCAACACCCTAAACCTTTGAAACATTATAACCCAACATTGTCTTCTAAATATTGTCTTGACCTTAGCTCTAGTGGTAGAGATTTGTGTAATCACCAAGCCTATGATAGAATACTTACTATGTCTGTGCAATTTTAGTGATCACCCCGAAATTAAACACTTAGATTAGGATGAGTGTGAGAGTGTTTCATTCCCCGTTTCGTGAGGTGTTATGCTCTAAAAATTATTCTAGCATAAGAGCTCTTAACTACATGTTCCTCGATTTACTCGAGGAATGTATTATTTTACTTATAATCTAAAAGTCTACTTGAGGGCAAGTAGAGTTTAAGTGGAGGGTATTTGATAACATCAAATAAACCTGATTTTCTAAGTGTTAATTTCCCCCTTTATTGACATATTATGCTTATAATGTTATTAGAATCGTCCTTATTTCTTCTTATTTCGTTTCAGGAGTAATTTGCTATGAAGAAGCGGTATTTGGACAATTCTGGGCTCAAGATTGGAGTATTCTTACATTCACAATAACTTTTTTAAATGGTAATCTATCAATGTTACTTACATTGGCAGTTATTCAAAAGTATATTACGTTCATCGACAATAAATAAAGTATGTTGCATATATAAGTTAATTTGATAAAGTTTGTTACGTACATTCATCCTTCACCCTTTAAACTATAGACATTAGAAATGGTCCAAGCAACATCAAAAGCTATCCCATGCTCCTTTTCCCTTTCCCTTTCCCTTTAGTGTATGCATTTGGTCCAAGTCCAGTTGGTGTTTTTTTATCCCAAACTTCTTGTCTTGGATTGCTGCCCAAGTCTCCTTATTTGCAAGCCCTATCACTTGAATCCTTTTACCAGGGATTGAAAGAGATTGAGTTTTAACCTTCTTAGCTTGTACAGGAGCATTGACAGAGCTGGAAGCCCTATCACTCATTCCCTTTTCTAAGACATCTTGATCATCTTCAGATGAGGTTGAGCTTGAATCATCAAGGTATGGTAAATTCCAAGGTGGAGGACACATGAGTTCATCAGATGAGGTTGAATTAGATGAAATGTCAATTATTTTTGGATTGGAACTCATTGTTGAGAACTTTGGAAAAAGTTTAGGGTTTGATAGGTTTTATTTGTGTATGTTGGTTGTATTGATGTGACTTTAAAGGGCATTGCAACCCATTAGTCAAAATAAAACTTAATGCCATTAAGTTCTAGGTTTGTATAGTGAGTTGTGTAATTGCAGTAGGTGTAAATATGGTTTCAATATAGAAGATTTTGTGTAAATATGTACCAAAACAATCATAACTGAGAAGCAAACAAGCATAACTACATTCACAGTTTCTCAACTAACTTCTGTAAGCTGAATTCTACTAAAGTGAAACCTATACAAAGTCAAAACCATACAAAATTTAACCAAATGAATCTTTATGTTGACTATTTACTAAAGTCAAACCCATAAAAATAGACCAAATTCAAAGACAAGCATTACAAACCAATCCAATTATTATCCAAATGCATCTGTAAGCTGACTTTCTACTAAAATCAAACCTATACAAACAAACTATCTTGTTCTTGTATCCAAACATTATTTCTACTAAAGGCAAACACAACAAGGTTTTAGGAAAAAATTGTTGTCATTAGTAGCTATATACTTTTGGATTAAAGAAGTCATCATCTTGTTCTGGTATCCAAAACACGTAAACAAAAGTCAAATTATCTTAACAACCAACCTAGCCAAGGTTATGGTGCATACAAGCAACCACTGACATAAACACAAATATGACCAAAATGAAATATTGTTTATGAAGCATACCAGCAACCATTGAGATAAACTGCAAACCAAAAAGAACACTAGCCAAGGTTAATCACTTTCTTCCTGGGTTGTTTCTTCTTGGAACCTACATCACCAACTGCAATACCCTTTCCCTTATCCACACTTCTTCCACTTACAGCAGCTACATCACTTGCACCAGCCACAACATTTGGCTCAAATTGATTTGATTCTCTATTTGCACCAGTAGCATCATTAGACTTTTTCTTATTGGCCTTCTCAGTTGACTTTGTCTTCTTGCTCTTTTCAACTCTTGGATTAATGCATGTACAGAGCGCGTTCGGGGTCAAAAGAAACTTCCTTTTCTTCGAGCAAGTTTTTCAACCTCCTAGGCAGTGAACTTAATTGTTGTAGTGTAGTATTGGGTAAGCCTCGGGGATTGATATCGTTCTCTAGGGGAATAGGAATGTTAGTAAGAAATGTATGACGAGAAGGTGGAGGTTGAGGATGATTCTTTTTTATCTTTTTAGGGTTTTTAGAAAGCTAATGTGAATATCCCGGGGTAATTGGTTGGGGGTGGTACTTCTACCGATTACTTCTACTTATCTAATTATCTAATTACTATGGGTAGCTATGTCTATTTGAAGTGTGCTCTTATGATGATTAAAAATGGGTTTACCTAGATACTATTACTCCCTAGTTATCTTTTATTGGTCGGTTGAATTGTCACACCTTATCTTAACGCGTTGTATTCATAAGGTCGTAGGGTATGTGTGCCCCCTAGTTCTTTGAGGTTATCTCTCGTTTATGACATACGAAGTCGGCAAGCCTAAGCTATTTCATTCATAAGCCACACATTCATAAAGCATACTCAAGCATTAAATACAACGAATGATGCCTAGTTGCACTCCTAAGCCAATTTACAATTAAGATAAGAAACAACCTAACAATAATCAATAACTAGGTTTCATAGATCTAAGCAAACACACAAGAAATTTAGCTAGACATGGTAAACAAGCAAGCATACACACAATCAATCGAATTCGGGATAGACATAATGTTACTTTAGATTAAAAGACTTATCTCGATGTGTAAAATAAGGTATGGGACCCTAAGATACTATCCAAATAGGACTACAAACGATTTAGGGTTTTTTCTCCAAAAGTATACCTCCCTAAATGCAGAAAAATCGAATTCTATATATAGATTTACACTTGCGACGACATCATCTTTTGCATGGGACGCCGTCAGCTCACTGTCATTAGGGTTTCGTCTGGGCCAAGTCATCGATGGGACGGCGTCACCTTAGAGTTGTGACGTCATCGGTCTTCAGTTGGGACGTCGTCTTGGTTCTAGATCTGGGCCGTCTGAGTTAAAAACTGTGAGTGACGCTCTTCTTCTTTAAGGCGTGACGCCGTCAGGTTATGTGACCAGAATTTCCAGTGAGCCGTCACGTGCATGTTTTGATCAAGTCTTCATAGAGAGACGGCGTCGCCTTTTGTTTGGGACGCTGTCAGGTACTGTTGACCAGCTTTGAGTGGCTTCGATCTTGACTTTGCCATTTTCTTCATGTATTTGCTCCTTTTCGTCTAAATATGCTTCATTCCAGAATTTTTCTTCCAATAGACCTAAAAAGTGAAAAGAAACAAAATTAAGCAGTAACGGATATAAAAGTGGTCGCTTTAGGGCTTAAATGACGCCCTAAAAGCGTACGTTTTAAATCCTTATCAAATATCCCTACACTCGGTATTTGCTTGTCCTCAAGCAAATGTGCTTTTGGCCAATCGATTTATAAGTTAGGGGCCATGAAGCATTCGTTTAAAATAGTTCATAATAAGTAAAAGCACCACAATAGTCATAACAAGCATGAAAATTATACACTAGCACCTCGCAAGTGGTGTTTTGATTCTCTCATCTCTCGGGTTTATATGAAATATAATAAATGGAAATGGAAGATAAACACTCATTACCTGGCATAGTATATAGATTACCACAAGCTTGAGACTAGATCAAACCTCCACCGCTTTGGCGTAAGCACCTAGGAACAACTATCTAAGAGGTATTTACAAGGGTTGTAACATTAGGCTTACGGTAGGGAAACAAAGGGTTTTGTTGGATAGAGGATATTTAGTGGTGGCAAGTCAAAAATCTTATGTTACAAGCATGAAAAGCGTGGCGTTGCTAAGCCAAGACTCGACTCACTAACTCTAGATAACTTGAAACAAAACAAACATAAATTTAAATACATAAACATAAAGATAGATGTAGGATGGTAACCCGTATGTTTTTTCTTCATTTTTCATTTTATTTTTTATTTTTTGACACTCTCTTTTTCGTTTTTTTTCATACATTTTTACTCTACCATCCTCTACGATAACATCAAAATATAAGGGATTTATAGGAGCATCCCTACACTTGAATTTTTATTTCTCTAACAATAATTGACCAGATTTGAAAAGATCAAAACACTTGGAGTATTTAATTACGTAGACAAAGGGAATTTGAATTTATCGTTCTTTCCCGTTACTCCATAAAATATTACTTTTACCCACGAGTCCCAATCATCCCAAAACTGTGTACAAAAGATATGACTCGACTTAGCAACCATGCAAGTAACTAGATATTGAAACTAATTGTTTAGTAATGATAACAATAATGCACTAAAGATGAGTGCATACAAGTTAGGCTAAGGCGATTTGGGTGTACATTTGGGGGTGGATTGTAAACAATGCTCTTCATTGATATTCCGGAAAACCGAAACATCACGAGAACCGCAAAAATGATAGGCTCTGAGGGTTTAACTAGGGGTACCGTGTACTAAAGATGAGTACATCGCAAGGGTGTGGGGTAATTACTCAACCGATGTGGAAGAAGTAATTATAATACAGGTTTCAAACAAGGGTTATCCTAATGCATCTTTTCATTTAGTTATTCCTAACTACACAAGTGTAGTCTCACTAGCGATCTCAGAATGAATCACAAAACAAGTTCTAGAATCTATTATACTACCGGTACACTCTCTAAGCATTAAAGGTGGATGCTTTTATTCCTAAAGATCTAGGGGTGAACCTCACATTTTTGGGTGGAATTTGAGTGAAACGGTTTTTGTGCTAGTCATATAATTCCTATCCTTGAGACGCTTTATTAAAACTGAAGTTTAGCTCGTATGTGTCATAAAAAATTTAAATTTGGTGCTAAAATTGCCCTAACGAATATTTCTCATAGTTTATTACACAAATTACCAAGGATAAGACAAATAATCAAGTGAGTGAATAGTTTCTAAGTTCCCGTTTTATTCTCCCTCCCTACACTTAAACTGAACATTGTCCCCAATGTTCCCCGAAAGTATCAAAGTTATGATAAAGAAAGGTAAGTAAGGAAAAGAAACTAGTATTCCCCTCATTTTTTCTAAGTTCACTTTTTCAAGAAGAATGCATAAGTGATAAGCTCCATCCAATGAGTCTTTCTTCTTCTTGCTAAATATAACATGTACACTTAAGAAAACAAACGAAACCTTGCGTAAAATAGGCGGTAAAAGTATATATGACACAACTACACTAGAAAGCAAGTAAGATATAATGCTTGTGGAATGGATGTTTGCAGTTTTTCTGGAAAATTAAGACCTGGGAATTTCCAAAAATTTATAAGTAGCACAGAAAACGAAAAAATGATAAATTGTTTCTGCTTAACCCGACGTCGTCAGGCTTTAATCCTGTCGTCGTCAGGTTGTCCTGATAGAAACTGGTCTGCTGCGTTTTTCTAGAAAAATTCTAGAAAAATTACATCTTTAAAACCTGGAAAAATTCCTGCAAAACATCCATTATGACTCAATACAAGCATTTGACTCTAACAAACACACATATATATCAATTTCACTAATTATAATTCTCATGTTCATGTTCTTCAAAAACGTGCGTGATCTTCCCCACACTTATCTTTTTGTAAAATACCTTTATATGTAATTAAGACGAGGTTAAAGACAAAATAAAGCATTTTCACAAAATTAAACATGAGAATAAACAACAACGAAGGAGATATATATAACTTAAAATAAAACAACCAAACCAGAAATAAACAAACCACATCACAAACATATATATACATAATAAATTGTTCAAAGTCACCACATCACCAACATAGTTAAGATAATACTAAGCTATTACAAACCCAAATTAAATTGTCTTAACCAACATCCAGCCATAATTGTTCATAAAAAAACCATCAACAAACACATAAATCACTGATCGGGAGGTCCATAGCGGTGGTCATAGCCTAGGGGAATGTGGCCAGTGTACCCATAGGGCGGGTAATCCTCCTCACGCCCGGGGAATGGATCGATCTGCAGATGAAGGTCGAGATGATCACGCATGGACAAGTACTGCATCTGTCGAACGGTGTGATCATACGTCCAGTTGGCCCTCTGGTCCTGCTGAGCCATCCACGTGTCCATCCTACCTATCCACACTCCCTGGTGGGCCTGCCAGTCCCCACTGGACATGTGCCTGTAGGCGTCAGCGGAGCCACCTGCTCCATCCCCCTGTTGGTACTTTTGCATTGGCTGCTCGTCATCATCATCATCTTGAGCTGCGGGCCGAGGGCGGTACCATGCGTATCCGCCTCCTATATCCATGATAATCTCCATGGCCTTCAAGGACTTAGCTCTGACAACCTTGGGCTCCGCTACAACATTGAGGTACATAGGAACCGACCCGCTCAGAATGTCATAAGACTCAGCCAACTTGGTGACAAACATACCACCATAAACCCTATCCGCCTGCCTCATACCACTAGCATTCCTCAAATAGTCAGCCAACCAGAACGGGATGTTACAGTACACATCCTCAGCAAACATGCAGTAGAGATAGAACAGATCAGGTAAAGTGACACGATAAGTCGTATCCTTGCGTCGCGCTATGGTGAAGGCAATGCAGCGGTGCACGAGCCTCGTTCGCAGGTCTCGGATCTGCGAGGAAAGGGTACTCCCAGTCATGTACTCCCTGTTGGCCAATGTGTTCCAGAACTGAAACCCCCACATATCTTCCCTAGTGGCCAATCTTGCGCCTAAGCTAGCTCTAAAGACATGGCTATCAGCGTCCCTCTCAGAATACAACCCCACTCTCCAACCGAACTCCAACACAGACATACTCCTCCAAACTCCACCCAATCTAAACCGAATCCCCAGAGCATCTATACTTCCTCGACAAGTAAGA
Organism: Chrysanthemum seticuspe; assembly: GCA_019973895.1. NCBI lineage: Eukaryota > Viridiplantae > Streptophyta > Magnoliopsida > Asterales > Asteraceae > Chrysanthemum > Chrysanthemum seticuspe. Next base: position 200,789,793 of record BPTQ01000009.1, on the reverse strand, counting down.
ACATTCATAGAATAAGAAGCGTGAAACTCACGCACCAACTCACTGTAAACGGGCTCACGAATACGAAACAATCTCTCCCATTGAGGATCAGTAAACTTATCCCTCCTAATGCTGTTTCTAAAATCCCTTGCAATATCATGCTCATTGAGAAAATTCCAATCCAAAAATGCCCCCGAGTCAATGGTTTGGTGGAGCAATTCGTTGTAGCCGGTTTGGGGCGCTTCCGTATCAAACACTCCCCAACCTAAAACGATGTCGGCGACACTCTCTTGTGTGCCGGAAGATTGCCCCTGGTTCTCCTTAATCTCTTGCTCATTTTCTAAAACAGGGAATAAAAAATTGGGAACAAATGAGTAATATTCAAACTGCTGAACGGCCTCAGAAGGTTCTGACAGCGTCACGCCAGCGGGCTGACGCCGTTCCACCCAGAAATTTTCAAATCTGACATTTGCGAGGGAAAAATCCAGGTTTTTAACCATAACCCTTAACCCAAACACCCCTGTTGCAGCAAAAAGGGTGCAATGGCAAGGTGGTTTAGTCCCTAAGCCGTCTAAGGCTTCTCGCAAAATCAAACTGTAGGATCATTTATTTTATGTTTTTTAGATGATTCGGGTGGTCTAGGATTGTGATTAAACAAGAATGCCATTTTAGAGAGATGAAGAGATGAGAGGGTGTTTCTAGAGAGAGAAATAATCAACAAATGCAAGGTTAGATTAATGAGAAGAACCACCCTTCCCTTAGTAGGAAGGGTATTTATAGTTACAAAATAAACGACCTCCTAACGGCCTGTGGATCAGGTATACAGTGGGTAAAGACCCGTCCTTCCTTCACGGTGTTACACTACGCTAAACTAGGCTAACGACTAACTAACAAACATGTGAATAACGATATATCTATGTCACACCCCCAAATTACCTGTTTTGCAGCGGAATGGAATTCCTGGGGATTGACTGTCATAGCATCACAATCACAGTTATATTGAACGACCTAAAGTGTCGTTTGAAAAATACATCGCTTGATTTAATAAAAACATTCAGAGTTACAAAGATAGGTCCCAAATGAAAGTTACTATGTGCGGAAAATAAGTTTGGTACAAGTCAAACGATGTTTTTAAAGTGTATAAATCCCATGTGAGATGCGTCGTCACCGCGACTCTATGATATGTCCACATGCATGCCATGAAGTGAATGCCTTAGTTACCTGAAAATACATTGCTAAAAGTGTCAACACAAAGGTTGAGTGAGTTCATAGAGTTGTTGAAAATGTTAAATACGACTACCACAAGTATATATTATGTATGACAATGTCGTCACAAAATTGATACAATTGCTTAAGCACATGACACCGAAGCTTGACTGATGTTCGCCCCAATAGAGTGTTTGCCAAACAACTCAAATAATGATAATGACATGAAATGCATCCGTCCGGTTGGAATCCGCCAACCCGGATGGAGGTGTCACCCTCGATAGATCTATCCACTCACTCACGCTTCTATGAAATTAACGATTCATGTTCATGAAATGGGGACATTTAACTGGCAATGAGGTAACTTAAGCAATGTAATGAATTTGATATACTTGGCATTGTAATAAAATGATGTACAATGTATTCTCCCCCGTAGGTTTGAAATAAGTAAAAACTTGAATAAATCGGGGCTATGAAAACTCACCTGTTGCAATGATAATGATGATATAAAGGCAATACTGAAATGAGGCGCAACCTCTGACTGTGTCCTATCATGAATGATATGATCTAATGTAAATCATGAAACAATGTCGTGCATGCAAATCCACATGTAATCTATACCACTTGTACGTTTTTAAAAATAGAATTTATCGTCGAAATATATGTTTATGACATCTCGTCATGTTATAAAATACTTTACAAGTATTTACGTTGAAATGATATCTTACGATAGTCATTTTGTAATTTATTATGAAATTATAACTTTTCGTCGTAAAATAATGTCATTTGACAATTTCATGAAAGTGACTAAACGGCCTTGAAAAGCTAGTCGTAAAATGGTGTACGTCGAGTGTTAGGAAATGAACTCAACGGTTTTGGGAAGCTTGTATCATTATCTCAAAGTTTTGGCATTTAAGTTTTCATTCTAGAGGTCTCGATCATGGAGAAAAGTATAAGTGAAGTATGGTACTTGTGCCCAAAATATGGTTTAAGTGTGGTTTTCGGCAAAGTTTAATCGACCGTATATTATTCGTTACGACTCCGCTTGACGAATGGTTGGACATTTTGGAAAATAGGCTAGGTGAACTTACTTTTACTAGAAGACATCACTTTATAAAAAGTTCTAAATCAATGTTAAAAACAACCTTCAACTTGGTCTCTTTGTTTGCCGTAAAACTTGCCTATTAGAAATTTAATAGTTTTTCTTATATAATAAAGTTACGGCAACTTTGTTAAATCGCGTGTAATTTAATCGTTACAAATCCGTTTTCTACGTTTTATATGTCCTCGGAATCGTGATAATATATACTAATATATTTTTGATAAGTCGACACATTTTATAACGCTTAAGACTCATTTTTGACTCGTAAAAAGTCGAGATTACATGCTGAATTTTCTGTACCAAATATCTTTCGTCGTCAAACTTGAAAAATTCATAACTTCTTCGTTATAGCTCCGTTTTAATCCGTTCAAGCGGCCACGTTTTCGTTTTAAAGTGTATTTTCTAAATATCTAGCCCAAAATATTTTACAAACTGTCGGGTTTTCCAGATTTTCAAAATATGGACAGACCCTTATATATAGTTGTCGAAATGGGTTTTTCTCGCGCAAAACCTATTCTAACCAATTCAAACCAACGCCAAAGCTATTCAAATCCTACCATACACCTTCTTAGGGTGTCATGGGTTCCTAGACATCACCAAAAATGATATGTTTCAAGGGATACATTATAGGATAATTATATTACATAATAAATAATAAAAACAACAAAAGTGGTATAAACTCATATGTAACATGCATGATTTCTTGCAAAAATGATGAAATGAATATGAAATAAATATGAAAGATGAAAAATGGATATGAGATGCTTACTAGTTAACTTGATGAGGTTTTTGAACAAAGGATTAATCCTAAACACCCTAGGTTTTTATTTCAAAACCTAAACCAAGAGTGCGTCTAGATGGTATAATTAACTTGTCTTGAAAAATTTGTGATCTCCTTCTTGATCCTATGAGTGGCCGGTTATTTGGAGAAGAGGAAGAGAGGATAGTGTAAATTTTCACTTAGTGATGTTGTGTAAGTATGTGTACATTTGAAAGTATAATATGAATATAAGTATTATAAGTAGATATTTTGCATCCTCATGTTATGACTCATCTTATGAATGTCGACAATCTTAAAAGAAATAAAAGAGTTGTATCTTTTGAAATAAATTAAATGTACAAGTGTAGGATGAAGGTGTAGATACTTAAAGGTAATTAGTAACTTGTATATTTATTTAAGCATTTAGGGTAGCGTTAGCTAAAAATAAATTTTAACGAATCAAAATAAAATATATTGAAATCATAAAAATTATAACAATACATTTCTTACATGAGTTGAGTGGAATAAATATTTATCGTGTTGAATTTACAAAAACCGTCGTAAATATTTATATATAACAATTTATATACAAAATAAATTGAAAACATCGGGTAAACTAATAATATAATTTTTATAGTCTTAAAATGAGTATAAAAATATATTAGGATTATTTTTGGAAGTGTCGGATTAATATTCAAAATAAATGTTTACGCGATAGCGTTTATTTAATAGGAAAATAAACGTTTAATGAAAAATGCAAACCCATGCATAATATTGATATGAAATGATGTTATTAATGTTGTGTAGACTAAATCTAGTCTATATGAAATGTCCTTAATAAAATGTTCATGAATTCGCAGCTAAACCACTAAGGTTACGCGAATTTGATACTCGTAAACTTAGTTTACGATAAATGATGAAATAGTGAAACTTTTAAAGTTTGCAAAATGACCTGAAATTACGAGTTGTCACATTCGCCCAACCAAAAAGGAATTAAGTCCCTGAATTCAGTCCATGTTAGGTTCTACAATGTTATCGGTGAAAGGTGAGGATATTTGAGTCGCATTGGGTCGTCCAATGTTTTTCTGAATCGTACCACGCCCTTCCAAGACAGGACTTTGAACATAAATCTGTTGCCAACTTGAAATTCTAATGGTTTGCGACTTATGGAACATACTTCCAATATTTTGCGTCGTATATCGACGTAGCTTATCTAGCTATTTGTTGTTGCTTGTAACTAATTTTTGATCTGTACGATCACTTTGTTGTTTCATGAATGAGTCATTGACTAGTGAGTTGGACTTTCCTGATTCTTGCCCGTAATTAAGTGATTGACATCTCAACCTTAGAGTGTCTCAATTGGTGTAGTCAATATGTTCATGTAATGACTATTGTTGTAAAGCAACTTGTTCGATAAAGAATGATTTACCTAATCATTTCTAGAAAATCACCCATGCCTTGAGTATATCTTTTAATATTGGAATTGTTCTCTCGCTCTAATCAGTGAGATGAAGATAATAGGTGGTACTCGTGTCCTAATAGATTCCATGGGAATCTTGATATGATTGTCAGAAGCCTAAGATGAATCGAATAGCTTATAATAAGTACAACTGGAATTGATACCACGTGTCTCTGGCCAAATTTCAAAATGTTAAGTCTGTCGAAAAGGACCTTATTGAAAAGAATAGATTATAGGTAACAGTTATGATCCCTCGCGTTTCTCGTTCTAGCGAATGTCATTACTTGAGCCTTACTTGCCTAAGGTTCTTAGTCTCCATGACTAAAGAGTTTATTGTTTGATTATCGAAGTGTTTCCATGCTATATTTTGTCAAGTCACAAAACTTTAAATGTTTAAGTGATGTGGTGTAGTGATTGATTTTCAAATCTGTCCCGATATTGAGTGCTTCTAAAATTATTTCATCACTTAGATTGTTATCATGCTAGCAAGAAAATAGATATCAGCTTATACTATACCAAGGAATGTTTGTGCTAATTTCACTTGTAGATGGAGAGTCATAGATTGTCCGATATGTTCAAACCTGTTGCATCTCTTGATATAGAAGTGAGGTTACTTGGAATTTCTAGGGAACACAATGCCTTAGGGGAAGTTTATATTGATAACCTTAATTTAACCAAATTTTCCTTTAAGGGAAACTCATTGTAGGAAAGTTCACATATTGTTGAGGCCATGTTTAATGAAATGTTCTGTAGTCTTGATTAGAAGACTTGGTTTGTCCCTATAGTGTTGCTTAGTGTGTATTCGCTTCGTACTAAATCTTGTAACTCGGTCTTACTAGTACTTTTGAAATGATATAATTTGGCTTCTAATCCAAAAATAGTGGTTCGGAATGTCTCATGATGACTTAAGATTTTTGTTAGGTTTTGAAAGATCTCGCTACCTCCTTCTAGTCCTTGTTGGTTATTCCGAAATCCTTTCATTGTTTTCTTGTATCGAGGAATCCTCCTCACAGATGGTATAGAAATCCTTTCCTAAAAAGGTAACTCGTCAATTTCTAACTTATTGGTTGAGTGAGTGATGAATGATATAGGAATCTATAGAGTGTTAACAAAAAGAAATGTTTATGAACAATTTATCTGATTACAAAGCTTTGCTTTTGAGTGAAGATTGTTTTAAGAGATTTGAAATGATGCTTGTTACTTTCATGACATAATTCTTCCTAAGTTATACATAGGTGATCAGGCTATGTATAATCGAGGACAAATGATGTGATGATTGGTTTTGTTGAAATGGTATTATGTTTCTCCGAAGTTTTAGATGGTATTCAACGTTTCGTTTTGTAAAATAATGGCTCGAACAATTTTTCAGAGTAACATGAAAATCGTTTCGCATGATGATATTAAATAGTTGATAAAATGACTGAAAGCCAATTGATAGGGTGGTAACGAAACAACTTGTTTTAAAACTTTATGAAACAATGTTTCTAAGATGGTGGTAAAATAGCTCGAAATAAAATTATGTGAAATAATTTTATAAAGTGATAATAAAATAACATGAAATAAGATTTGTTGGATGGTTTGTAGGATACATGGGAGAACCTCATAGAGTGGTAATAGTCTCCTAATTGGTCAAGAAATAAAGTTGGCCTAACCCCTAGTAAGATAGTGATGTATTGTCACGAAATGATTGAAGAATTAGGCAATCGGAATGGGGAATGAAATAAACGGAGGTTGTGATTATCGTGGAGATAATATATGATAAGGATTACATTAGCTAGAAAGGTACTTATTATTTGTTCCTATTGATGGTCAAATCGTGTTTCAAGTGTAGGAGTAGTAGGCGGTCTAGCAGCAATAGCCCTAGAACTCTCACAGTCCTCAAACCAATGAGATAGTGCAATGTCTATAATCTTAGTGATAGATGGTAATGATGTGTCAAATCATGCATGCTTCCCAAGCTGCAAGTCAGATGTATGAGTATCGTGTATGAGATGTGATGGTATGGATGGTGCTCAAAATGACAATGATGATGAAAATAATGACAATGATGATAATGGAAATCCTTGTGGTGAATTAAGAAAATAGGTTCATTAGGACTAAGCCTATAAGTCCTACCAAATGGTATGATCTGTCTCAACAGAATGATAAAAATTGTCCTGATCCTACAGTGAATCAATGGTGATCGTGATGGTGTAGGTGCAACTTCGTCCTCCTAAAATGGTTCAGTCTCATTATCTGATGTTATCGGTGTTGAGTCAACTGATGTTAAAATTGTGATAGGGAATGACAGGGCATTCTCCATGTCAAAGTGATGTGAGTATGATGGGATGGGTATTTGAAGGCATCTATGTGACAATCGATTCGAAAGGAAAGTAAATAACTCGTAAATTGTGCGTATGAAACCGCATGTATAGTGACTATGCACATATGATGAAATGATAAGATACTATGATGATGTAGTTATAGTCTAGGGTCAATGATGCAACCTAGTTCTCTATAACTGAAGCTCTGATGCCAATCTGTCACACTCCCAAATTACCTGTTTTGCAGCGGAATGGAATTCCTGGGGATTGACTGTCATAGCATCACAATCACAGTTATATTGAACGACCTAAAGTGTCGTTTGAAAAATACATCGCTTGATTTAATAAAAACATTCAGAGTTACAAAGATAGGTCCCAAATGAAAGTTACTATGTGCGGAAAATAAGTTTGGTACAAATCAAGCGATGTATTTTTCAAACGACACTTTAGGTCGTTCAATATAACTATGATTATGATGCTATGACAGTCAATCCCCAGGAATTCCATTCCGCTGCAAAACAGGTAATTTGGGGGTGTGACAATCTACAAGCTAACTTATGCTAGATAATAGTTGGGGTGACCGACACTTCACTATGGAATTTCTAATTACTAACAATCTCCCCCTAAGGGAGCTCACCCCATGATTTACATTTCGAATCCTAGCATTCTTTCTTTGTCTTCTGTTCTGAGCTCGTAAACTTCTATTCTTCAAGTTCCGCAATCTTTGTGCTTTAGTAGCGATTCTTCAAAGTCCGCATTGATTTGTACTTTTAGTGGAGGCCTTTAACTGATCCACATCTTTGATGATCTTCGAGCTTTCTTTGAGATCATCAGCCACAGCAAATCTCTGGATCACCCTTTGTTGTGTTGCCATCATGTGAAGTTGTGACTTTTGGACCGTCATGCTCACACTTTCTGGATCATGACATCTTTCCATCAGAGTAGCGAAAGCTTTACTGGTTCATGATATTTGCAGCAGTGTAGCAGAAGCATAGTATTAAAAATATCAGAGCCAGGTTATGTAGATATGCACTAGTCGTGATTTCTTCAATTAAGTGTGGATGTTGTGAGCATGCGGCTTTGGATTGACTTCTCAATTCTGATCAGCTGCAACCGTCCAAATGTACATGCAAACAACAGTTAGCAATAAAACACACGAAAGTGTCTTTGATCACTTTCGTTGAATTTAGGTACACGGCCCACGGTTCCCCATTGATCAGTACAAGTACTGCCTGTGATCAGGTATAATTCTGAAGAATCTCCTTGACAGGGTTTCGCATCTGTTCTAGCTGCTCTCAAATCGGAGCGTCTCAAAGAAGACAACACAGAGTGAGTGAACCAGCGAATTGAGATTCACTGATTGATGAAAAGAGATTTGAAAAACAATCGTGTACTGCTCAATATAAAGTGTTTTTGCAATACAACGAAGGTTTTAAAGAAAATCAATTATCAATCATAAACACCTTTTATTTTGAAATATTAATACACAGTCGATGTGCTAAGGAAAATGATTTTAAGCATAACGACCGGTTTTTCAAAGGTATCCGTCAATCCATTTCCTGAACCAAGGTTGATTCAATAATGAATCGCCCCATTGTTTCAATCCAGTTGTCACAAGTTTGATCTATTGGATAGATCTCGCATGTTACCCACCAAGAGCTTGTTTGATGTTGGCTCTAGAAGGATTTACATCTTCATTGTGAATATTTTACATATCACTCAGATGTTCTGGCAATACCACAAGGATAATGCGTAGGATTCTTAAAATATAATCTCACTTTCCACATTGTGTGAAACAGTAAGTCTTCATTAATTTTGTGTCCTAATGAGATTTTGTGGATGATCTCTTGGATCTAGACTCAATAGTGCACATTTGGTTCCTATGTCGGAGACTAGGGAGAGGGTCTCCTTCTTCAATATCAACAATCTCTAAGAGAAAGTCGATAGATTATGTAGGTTCCCCGTGAGAATGAAACAAGTCCTTTTAAGAGGAACTTGAGTAGCTTGGGAAGTTGTAGTGCAATGCGTCACTGGTTCCATGACGTCTAATTTGATGCGCGCAACACCGTCAAGCTCTCTCACGCAAGCGTAAGAAAACCTAAAGCAGCTTCAGCACGAAATCAATGAAGATCTGAGGAGTATAGTGTTTCCCCGGGTCGTTATGTCCCAGCGAGCTATGCAATGGATTATCAAACGTTTAGTGATCGGGAGATTTGAACGGAAAAGGAGATTGTGAATTATTATAACTATAGAAAAAGGACATAAACTACAAGGGCTTAAATGCAAATTAAAGAAAGTTAAAAAGATAAAAAATATTAAATAAACGCTATCACTATTTTTAAAATCGATTTTTCTTGATTTATAAAATAAAATAACTTAAATAAACTATTTTAATTAAAACGTAAACTTAAATTATCTAAAAAACGTGATTTAAAATAAAAACGTACGTTATGTACAAAAATTACGCTGGAGCGCAAGATAAAACGTAAAATTTGTAAAATAAAAGTCCTACGAGTGTAAAAACAATTTTCCTACATTCTAATTGACTAAAAATAATTTTAGGAAAAAGCCGGGTATTTTTTTGACTTTTATTTTATTTATTACGAATTAAAAACTAAATTAAACTAATTAATTAATTAAAAATACTAAATGGTTTTTGAAAAATCTGAAAATTTTATAATAAATACTTTGAATACTACTGGATTAAAGAAAAATAAAAAACTTGCCTATTGCTTTTTGAAATCAGCAGTTAAAAAGGACTTAATGTTAATAAGCTTAAAACTGCAAAAAAGAAATTAGGTCATCATAAGTTTCATAAATAATATTTTAAAAGTCTAAAAAGTTTTTGGTAAATCATAAAAATTAATTAATTAATCAAATTAAATCAAAAATTAAGCATTATTTATTTTATTTTCAGTTTTTTTATGGGCCGAAAAAGGATTTTAATAAAAATCAGTTAATCTTACATCCTTTTAACAAAAATGTGAGCATCCTGAAAATAAAATGTTTAAAATGCAAAATAGAACGCGAGGTCGCATTAAAAACATGTATTGCATGCAAAAATAAAATTTAGTGCAAAAAATCTATTAAATTCAAATGCAAAATTAATTTTATCAAATAAATTCAATAAAATAAAATATTTAGTTCTTTTTAGCTAAAATTTTTATC
>BPTQ01000009.1:200596534-200776234 GCA_019973895.1 Chrysanthemum seticuspe | reverse complement strand
GTACTCGATGTCTCCATAGGAAGCACAATCGTCGCTAAGATCAGAGAAAGTTTCAAAATGATCTTGAGAACACTCAAGAGGGAAAGGAATATCACACAGATGCTCTAGAATTCCCTGTGACTCTCTTGGGATTGGGACAAGGTTCTCAACACTAGACTTTATGAATTCGTCCGATTCCTTTTCAGGAACAGTGTCAAGATGCTCATCCCCCATGTTCAGAGAGTGAGTGGGAGCTTCGGGTGTGATAACAACAGACTGAGGGAGTTTAGAAGGACTAGCATACATATGTTTTATACTTAACATTTGTTCTTCTGCTAGTAATTCCATCATAGTCTTTTCTCCCTGACTTTTCATGGAAGGAATTTCAACTGATGAACTTGATGAACCGTTATAAAATTGTAGGATATCAAGGATATCTTCATCATCATCGTCATCAGGAATGAAACGGAATCGAGAGCTAGATTTGGCCGCTTTTTCTTTTGCAATTGATTCCCTAACAGATTGTTCAAAGGCAATTTGGGAATCTAATTTAGCGGCTCGCTCTTCGGCTAACAAAACTTCCATGGATTTCTCATTTGGATTATCTTGGGAGGACATAGCCGACTCCTCCTTAAGTTCTTTTAATAACTCCAGAGTCTTCAGTAGAAGATCTGTCGTAGTTTCATGAGGAGTCGCTTGAATCATTTGGTATTGTGGAGGTTGGTCTTGATACGAAGAGTCGTAATCGTAACAAGGAAATGGATTCCTTGTTCGACAATCAGAGCTAAAGTGAGGACCTCCACAATACTCACAACAGTAAAACTGATGTGGTTGTGAGTGGTATGTGTTGTAGTCATAATCGTTATCAGGAACCTGCTCATAGACAAGCGTGTTTCCCGATTGACAATCAGAACTGGAGTGTGAACCACCACAGTACTCACAATAGTAAAACTGCTGAGTCTCACAGTGTGGTAGCTGATGGAATAAATCAGTTGTGTTATGGTAGGAATAGGGATCCTGGTTATAGACAGACCCGTTTCCTGACTCCACCATGCCACAACTGGGGCAATTGCCACCATTATAAGGACCACCACACCATTGACAACCAAGAGGGTGAGGATGAGACATAGAAAGAATCAAATGTTTTTAGAGGGGTAGGGATGAAGAATCAAAGATGTGAGAGGGTAAAGATGGATATTTTTGGATTTTCGGATAGACATGATGCAAAAACAAAGACTGAAAATCTTTTTGGATTTTCGATTTTATAAGAAAATACAAACATATACAGATGGATGGTATGAACAAAGAGTGAATATCCAAATCACTAATCTGCTAGACGGAAGATAAGCCGCACAGCTCCCCGGCAGCGGCGCCAAAAATTTGATGCGCGCAAAACCGTCAAGTCGTAATAGACTTAAAACAGCTTAAGCACGAAATCAATGAAGATCTGAGGAGTATAGTGTTTCCCCGGGTCGTTATGTCCCAGCGAGTTGTGCAATGGATTACCAAACGCTAGTGATCGGGAGATTTGAACGAAAAAGGAGATTTGGTTAAGATTATAACTACAGAAAGCCAACAAATAAAAACGGCTTAAATGCAAATTAAAGAAAGTTAAAAAGATAAAATCTATTAAATAAACGCTATCACTATAATTAAAATGATGTTTTTGTTTTTATGTTTTTATAAAATTGAAATTAAAATCTACGCGACGTACAAATTAAAAAGTGAAACTAGAGCAATATTAACCCTAAAAATATGAAAATGATATTTTTACAATCCTAATGATAAAAGAAACTTTTTAGAAAAAGAAAATTATTTTTATCACTAATTATCTAATTATTATTAATTAAAAACTATTTTTAACTATTTAATAATTAACTAAAATACAAGAAATTAGGAAATAAAGCTAGAAAAATAAAATTATGAAATGGAAAAGTCTAAAATATCAAACTAGAATTTTCAAAACTATTTTTGTATTTTTCTGATTATTTTTCTATTTTTTATGAATTTTAAACTATTAAATACTAATTAAATTACTAAAAATTACCAAATAAACTATGAAAAATCTGGAAAATTACTTTTTTCACTTCTTATATTTATCTAAACCTAAGAAAATTGAAAAGTTATTTTTTTGAACCTTTTCTGAATTTTTTATATTAAAAGCTAATTAAAATTGATTAAAAACTAATTTAAATTAGGAAAAATAGCTAAACAACTTGGAAAAATCTGAAAATTTCAGGAAAACTCTAAATTAATACTAGGTATCTAGGAAAAACAGAAAAATAGTGGCTTGTTTGTAAGAAATTGAAACTGCAACCCTAGTGCTTATGAAATAAGCACTTAAATAAGCCAAAGAGTACTAAAAGGGAACCAACTAAACACAGAAGCTTTGTTATGCTAAAATTACTCTAAAACAACTCATTACAACAATTCTTAACCTCTAGTTTGCAAGTCGCTAAGATTTGGCTACTTTAAGCTTATGTACCAAGAACAGGTTGAGGGGTCTCACTTGCAGCCTATTAATAAGCCATCAAATAAGCTCAGATTCAAAAACCAAAAATGGGACCCTGTACTATACCTGGGTGACTGCTTATAAACCAAAATGGGGACCTAGAGGAGCTCAAATGAACTCACGGCAAGATCTGCAAGAATGCTCAAGATCCTGTGCAGCTTATTGCTCTGCACAGGGTAAATGCTCAGGCCAACTTCAGGCTTAAAATTAAGCTACTAAATAAGCCAGGTGCCTAAAACTAATTATTGCAATCTCTAATAGACCTAGCAAGGTGCATGTAAACCAAAAATGGGCCTCTCACAAGCTCTTATGAGCTTATGGCTAGATCTGCAAGTTACTGAGACAACACTGCTTATGGGGCTTTTGACTTTTTTTGACAGAACTAAATATTTGACTTTGGTGACTTTTGAACTTAATCTATGGACTGAATGTTATGTAAAATGATGAATTGAAACTACTGCAACCTATAATTATGATTTCTAAACACAAAGCAGGCTTTTGATTTTCAAAAAGTCTAACAGTCTAGCACTTGGAACAGATTTACCATTATTATGACTTTTGAGCGAATACATTGACTAATTTACGACAGATATTAGTTAAGTGACCCTATCTGAGAGTGAGCATGCACATTTCTAGCACTAACCAAAGCTCAAGCACAAAAACTCCAACTGATCCAAACACTATGTATAGAATAGATAAGCACACTACTTCTAGCAATCCTCAAATCTGATCCCTACTAACTATCAATTCAGATCTCAATCTCATTAACACACCTAAATTACACAAAAACTTTAGCTATAACTATCCATCCTAAGCTTAAACTAACAATGCAGGTTCTAAAAAAAAAATATATAAATGAAAAGAGATAGAGCATTCACAAATTGTCTCACTATAATGTACCTTGAATTTGAGCTATAACCACACTGAGCTAAGCTAATCCAATCCAAACCTCAACAATGCATCTACCATATTCCATTTCCAAATCCAGCTGAGCTCCAGTTCGACCTTTATTGACTGTTTTGAAATTTTGATTGGACGTTGAGCTTAAACAAGTGATAAGTCCACTAAAAGCTATGAAAAGCTTAAGTGACCTTAGAGAAACAGTAGCATGAGCTACTTGAAAGCATAAAACTGAAATGGAACTAATTTTCTATTTCAACTAATTTCTTATCACTTTGAAATTTTGCTTGAGAGTAAACAAATAACAAACTAAGAATAAATTTGAGGTACATTAACAAAACTCATTAGTTGCTCTAACTAGCATTTAACAGTGATGAAATAAAGAACAAGTAATTTTATCCAAAGAGTGAATTTCACTAAACTTGAAAACAGAATACAATGTACTCAATACAATACTGAAATTAAACTGACTTGAATAAGAAAAACGTTCAAAGGAAATGTAACAACTGATACAAGCTAAAGAAAATGAAAGGATGCTCAAATGACTAAAAACTAACTATTTACTAAAAACTAACTAACTCCTTCTAGCTTCATCACTCTTCCTTTTTTATAGTCCCACTGCTTCTCTCTCTCATCTCTGATAAATCCCACCATAAATCTTGACTCTTGGATCATTTTTGAGTGATCTTGGCCCTTCATGTGTTTTGGCGGGAAATGAGTTTTAAGCATGTGGGGTGAGATTGAGTGTGTGATAGGGAAGTAATGAATGTATCTTGGCTCTTTGTGTTTGGAGAGGAGGTGTAGGTAATGATGGAGTGGAGGTGGAGTGTGATCAGGGAGTTGCAGGCTAGGGAAATGATGGAAATGGTGCATCATGTGAATGAGAGAGGGAAGTGGTGTGGGTCAAAGCATTTGACCGGTGTTAAACAAAAGGGTGGGTTGGATTCGGGTATAAACCGGGTATATTGTTGGGCTGGGGATTGGATTGGGTAAAACAGTTGGGCCAAGGGTATTTGTTTTGGGCTTGGGGGTTTATATAAGGTCCATTTGGTTTGTTTAAGTATTAATACAAGGGACCAAATATGTAAAACTGAAATTCCCAAGGACCAAACATGTAAATTATGAAAAGTAGTCAAGGGGATGGTCTTGCCAAGCTTTAATAGTCCAAGGGTTGATTTTGACGTTTTTGAAAATTTCCAAGGACTAGATTTGACCATTTTGGATTTTCAGGGACTAAATTGTAATTTTCTCAAAACTTTTTACATTTTTCACCAAAGGACCAAATTTGACAAGTTATGATTTAAAAGGAACCTTTGATGATTTTTCTTTTGAAATTTGGCTCAGGGACTATTTTTGACAATTTTTGAAACTTGGGGAACTAAAACTGCAATTTTTGCAAATTTGATATGTTTTTCATCTGATTTTGATATTTTTGCATTTAAGACACATAAAACACTGATTTGTGATATTTTGATCATTTTGATGTGTTTCTGAGTGTTTTCAGATGATTTTGCAGTTTATATTGAACAAAAATGATGAGTATTTAGACACTCATCACTTAGGCTTGTGTAGAAGGCCCATGAGCCTAGGCCTTAGTCGAATAAGGAAATAGGAAAGGAGAGGGAGTGTTACCCTAGCTCCTTGCCTATAAATACATTGTAATAACCCTCACTTGAGGGTTGGTTGTTCAAGTTATTTCTTTCACACATATCCGACGCCTAAACCGTATCTCATATCGTGTGTGTGTGGTTTTACTTGTTCAATCGCCTCTATCTCTTTCTTATTACTTGTGTTTGTAAAACTAGTGACCTATCACTATTCTTCCCCCAACAACCAATGAAGAACACATTGTTGCTCAGAGGGAATCAAAGGCAAAAACCACCCTACTGCAATCTATTCCTGATGACCATGTAGTAGATTTCCATTATATAGATGATGCAAGGGATATATGGAATGTAGTCAAAGCAAGGTTTGGTGGTAATGCTGAGTCCAAGAAGATGAGGAAGTCTATGCTAAATCAAGAGTTTTCAGAGTTTAGAATTAGTTAAGCAGAAGGATTGTACAAAGGGTATGACAGGATGCAGAAGATTCTGAGCTAACTCAATCAGCACAAAGACAAACCAGATGATGAAGATATTAACCTCAACTTTCTAAGAGCTTTGCCTACATCATGGTCTCAAGTTTCTTTAACCTTGAAAACCAAGGGTGGACTAGAAGCTCTTTCCTTTGATTATCTGTAGTACAAGTTAAAGATTCTTGAAGTATATTTCAAAGGATACTCTACTTATTCCTCAAGCCAAGCTGCAACTTCAAACAATTCTACGTTTGTTAGTACAATCAGTAATAACAAAAGCATGTCACATACAGATAGCCTAAGCTATTCTTCATCTACTTCTTCTCCATCTAAGACTGGGTCTTACAGATTGGACAATTTGATTGAATGTGTTCTTCAATCTTTTGTTGCTGATTCTGATTCAGAACAACAATTGGCTTTTGAATATCTTGAACAATTAGACAAATTGGATCTAGAGGAGCTGGATTTGAAATGGCAAATGGCTATGTTGTATGTTAGAGTACACAAGTTTGAGCAGAAAGCTGGAAGAAAAATAAATTTTGATAAAAAGGAATCTGCTAGATTCAACAAGAAGAATATTAGATGCTACAAGTGTATCCAAAAGGGACATTTTCCAAAAGAATGTAGGGCAAATGGGGGAAACGATAAGCAAAGATACTCCTCATTCAAGAACCAGGAGCTTGGAAAGAAGGAAGAAGATTCAAAATCCTTGGTGTCCTTAGTTGATACCATGGTTGATTGGACAGATCATGATGGTCAAGATGAAGGAGCTGTTGCTACTGAAGAGTTTGCTATGATTATTGGATGTGAAGAGGGTATTGATGGAGAGTTTGCATTTATGGGGGTCACTTTTGAGGTACATAATTTCCCTTTTGGTTGTGTCAATAAATATAATGAACTTCAAAAGCAGTATTATGAAATTGATAAAAAAAAATGGTGTATATTTTATAGAAGTTCAAGCTTATAAAAACTCTCTTAAAACTTTGGAACATCAAAAGAAAGTTCTTCAGAAAAATCAGTCAACACTAGAAGAAAAGATTAGGGTTTTGTCTATTAATCTGGAAAATACTACTAAACTACTAAAACATTCTGAAAGAATAAATGTTGATGATGAAATTGCTAAGAAAGACCTTCAGATAAAACTTGATAATCTTCAAGCTATAGTTGATGCATGGAAAAAATCTTCTAAAAACTTGTTCAGATTAATTGATAGCTCTATGTCTGTTAGAACAAAAGTGGGTTTAGGATTTACTAAATATATAGGGGAAAATGAGTTAGGATGGGATGACTCTGCTTTCAGTGTCTTTACCAATACCTCAGATGATATGGATGATATACCTATATCCAGTTAGGCTGCCAATACTTTTATAGTAAAGGTTGTGCCTCTACCTATCACTGGATATTACACTCCTCTGTCAGATTTTAGTGGCCTGGATGAATCACAAATGTCTTATGGTGCAAAGTCTTCAACCTCTAGTGAGTCTAATTCTGTGTCTTATGACTTTTTATCTTGTGATAATAGTGATAGGTCTTCAAAGGTCAATGTCCCTGCCTCCAGTGTGTGTAGTGTCAAAATTTTAGAGTCTAACTCACCTGGTTCTACCTCCTATGGATCATTTTCCAGTGTTTCAACATCTAAGAGTGAACCTGAGAGAGAATCAAAAGTTAGGGCACCTACCCAAGAACCCATTATTGTTCAAGACTTACCTAGATTTTCTTGTAATAGAACTGATAAGAATTTATTCATGTCTAGAGTTTCTTGTAATAAGAATGGTTATTTTAATAAAAAGGCAGGTCGGAAGAATACTTCTTATGTGTGTTAAGTTGTGTTTTGTATGTGGCAGTAACATTCATCTTATTAAGGATTGTGATTTCTATGAGAAAAAAATGGCCAATATGTCTGCTGATAATAGACTTGGATATGTTCCTCTTGCTAGACCTCAACGAGTTCCTACTCGAAAGCCAGTTGCTGCTGGTAAGCCAATTCCTACTGGTGAGCCATTTCCTACTGGTAGGCTTAATAGGCCTTTTCTAGTTTTCTTTGTTAGAGGATACTCTCCATCTGTTACTTCTGATTGTTGGAGAAGTCAGGCTAGACCTAACCCCAATAGACCTATAAGTTCTTATTTTCAGACATATACTCCATATGTACTTTTAGAGTATGGTAGGGGGAAAGGGGGGGACTGCTGTTAAGCCCTCAACAGGTTTTTCTTAGAACACACAAAGGAAAGGCTCATTCTGGGTGCCCAAGAACAATAATGGATCTCATACATCTGCATGTCCACACTTTTCAGATCCACAAGGCAGATCCAAGTCATAAATGGCTTGGGTCCCCCTTAGACACTAATTTTTATCATGTTGTATATTTGTAGGTACATCCTTTTCAGATGCTGTAGATGAAGGAATTTTTGATAGTGGTTGTTCTAGAAGTATGATTGGAAACATTGATAGGATGGATGACTTCTAAGAATTACAAGGAGGAAAAGTGACTTTTGGTGGTGGTGAAGGCAGAATTATAGGAAAGGGACAATCAGAACTCCCAAACTTGATTTTGAAAATGTCTACTATGTGAAGCAACTTCAACAGTTCAACTTGTTCTCCATCTCTCAGATTTGTGACTAGCAGAATAAAGTTCTTTTCACATATACTGATTGTCTTATACTCTCCAAGGAATTCAAGCTTCCAGATGAAAGTATGGTTCTACTAAGATTTCCAAGGAAGCATAATCTTTACACCATCAACTTGAGTGATCTCAGTCCAAAGGAGAATTTGGCTTGTTTGGTGGCAAAAGCATCTGCTGATGAATCTGTCAAATGGCACAAGAGGACGGGTCAAGTCAACTATAAAAACATGAACAGTTTGGTAAAGGGTAACTTAGTTAGAAGTCTACCCCCTAAACTTTTCAAGATTGACCATTCCTATGTTGCATGTTGTAAAGGAAAGCAACACAAAGCCTCCCATAAGGCCAATGCTGATGTAAGCTCCATCTCTGAGCCTTTGGAATTGCTTCATATGGACCTCTTTGGTCCTACTTCCATCATAAGCATTGACCACAAATACTACTCCCTTGTGATCACTGATGACTAAAGCAGATTCTGTTGGGTTTTCTTTTTAGAACATAAGGATGAGACTTATCATGTCCTTAAGGACTTCTTTAATCTTGTTGAAAACCAATTGAACAAAAAGGTGAAAGCTATAAGGAGTGATAATGGTACAGAGTTTAAGAATGCCCTTATTATTGAACTCTTTGGGACTAAAGGTATAAAGAGGGTTTGTAGCAATGCCAGAACACCACAGCAAAATGGAGTTGCTGAAAGGAAGAATAGAACCCTCATAGAGGCAGCCAGAACCATGTTGGCTGACACTAAGTTACCCACTATGTTCTGGACTGAAGCAGTAAGAACTACTTGTTATGTCCTGAATAGAGTATCTATAACTAGTCCTCATAATCTGAAACCATATGCCTTATTGACTGGTAAGATTCCATATGTCAGTCATTTTAAACCATTTGGGTGTCATGTGACCATCCTAAACACAAGTGATCATTTGGGTAAATTTAATGGGAAGGTAGATGAAGGTTATATTGTTGGATACTCTGCAAGAAATAGAGCCTACAGGGTGTACAATGTACCAAATAGAAGGGTGGAAGAGACTGTGAATCCGAGGTATCTGGAAGACAAACCTAATGTAAAGGGTCTTGGTCATGAATGGTATTTTGATCTTGACTATTTGACTAATTAATTGGGCTATAATCGTGTTAAGGCTAACCAATCTGCAGGAACACAAGAAGCTTCAACTAACCCTGCATGTACACAAGATACTGATTCATATTCAGAATTTAATGAACATGTCATCATTGATCCTTCCTATCCATCTTGTTAATACAAATAAGCCGTAAAAATGTTTTTTTATATTTTACGATCTTCTAATGTTTTGTCGATAAAAAACGTAAAATCATGATAACGAAACAAATAAAATACGTAAATGGTTTGAACTAATAGTTTTCTAACATAATCACATTTTCACATAAAATACTAAAACAAGTATAAGTGATTTTATGATTTAGTAATACATATGTACAACAACTAATGTTTACATATTTGGGTAAAATATACACATAACTAGTATGTAGTATATTGGTTAATATAAATGGGTAGAAACTTAAGTATCACAACCCATTGGGCAAATACATTGAATGTAGTTGGGTACAACCCAAAGCCCATGACCCATGGATCTTGACCCATAACCCATTGCATGACATAATGCTTATATCACACATGGATAATATCCATAACCCATGGATCAACCCATACCCAAGTGACTAAGTGCATTGCACTCAAAGATACATTGTATCTAGCCAAAGATCCATGGTTCAACCCATGACCCATTACCCATAACCAAAATACCCATGGGCAAAGAGGAGCGTTCCACGGATCCCTAGCTTTGTGCTAGCCGAATCCCTTATGGTAGGGACCCGTGGGATCCGGGGAACATTAGGATTTTTCCTCTATAAATAGCGAGCCATTTCTTCATTATTTCTCACCCCTTTCTAACACACTTTCTCCATGATTTAAAAACTCACTAACCTCAGATCCAAGAGATCTATGTTTGTAGTTTTGTTTTTGTGTGATCTTTTAGGTTCCTCTTAAAGGCAAGATCACCACCTTTGAAGTCGAGCAAGCTCAAGTCCATGAGTTGCCATGCTTACTCATCATCAAGGCTACTGAAGTCCTCTTGTTGATGATTCCTTTCTTTCTTCAAAGAAGTGTAGTGTTGAAGACATTAGTGAAAATGTCTCAAGTGTTAAGACAAAGATATTAGTGAAGGGTATCTATCGTCTATAGCATAAGCACTTGTGGTAGGTGCTTAGAAGTCAAGACAAGAAGCATTAGTGAAAGGTGCTTAGAAGTCAAGACAAGAAGCATTAGTGAAAGGTGCTTAAAAGTGAAGACACAAGACATTAGTGAAAGGTGTCTTGTAGATCTAGTCAAAGGCATTAGTGAAAGGTGCCTTAGATGTACATTCGATATGGTGTGTTTCGATGTACAAGATAGACTAGTATTAGATCCAAGGATATTGATATCCTTGATGATGTTGTAAAGGAGTAGATCTCCTTTGGGATTAGTCGTTGGTGTAGTGTGGTAGTAGTTCCTCCATTGCAATGGAACTAGGTGCTTAGCCTAGTACCTAA
Source organism: Chrysanthemum seticuspe (assembly GCA_019973895.1). Lineage (NCBI taxonomy): Eukaryota > Viridiplantae > Streptophyta > Magnoliopsida > Asterales > Asteraceae > Chrysanthemum > Chrysanthemum seticuspe. The sequence continues at coordinate 200,765,578 of BPTQ01000009.1, read as the reverse complement.
TAAAGGGTAGGCGACGTTGTGAAGGTGTAGTTCACCTTGGAGTGAAAGAAATAGGTACTTAGCCTAGTACCTTATAAAGGGTAGGTGACGTTGTGTAGGTGTGGTTCACCTTGGAGCGAAAGAACCCGGTGGTTAGCCTAGCACCGAAAAAAGGGTAGGCGACGTTGTGAAGGCTTCTCCGCCATAAGGAGATTGGTGTAGTGATTACGAACTCTCGAGTAGGTGACTCGAGGAGTGGAGTAGGGCAAGGAAGGTGTCCTTGTAGCCGAACCACTATAAATACTTGCGTTGTGGTTTTGTGCCTCTTACTCTTATCTTTTCATTGCTTACCTTTATATGCTTGTTTATCAACATCCAACACACACATCCAAATAGATTGACATAAGTCAATCTAAATAGATTAAAAGGAAGTTTTAATTGGCAAAACTATTCATACCCTCATTCTAGTTTTCCACAATTGGTATCAGAGCTTCGTTACCAAGTTTCTTGAAGTATATTGTACTTTAAAAACTTGATACGATCCATGGTTAATTGAAAACTACAAAGAAGGTTTTTCATAAAAAGAAACACCATGTCTTTTAAAACTATATGCTTGGATGTTGATTTGATAACAACATTTTTCTTATTTTCTTGTTTCATTTAATTGCACTAATCTTCTTTGTCATGTTGATTAGTCAAAGCTCATACCCACCAAGCTATAGGAATCGCTTGGTAACAAGAATTTCTTCCTTAAGAAGGTCTTAAATCGCAAAGGAGCGGGAATCGTCTAAGTGACATTTGTTGTGTCATTTGTAAATACATTCCTAAGTGCGCTAGAGGTATGATTTTTCTTTTTATTTTATTTTTTTTGCTTGATAATTAAGTATGCCTATTTAGGTATTTATATGATTATCGTTTGTGCTTATACATGTTTTACATGAAGCTTCATTAGGAAGCCTTTTTCTCTCATACGTGTTTTATTTCTCGTCTAAAGTCGTGGTATATAAAACATATGTTTTTTTTTAATCCAATAATAAAACAAAACACGAATTTCAAAAATTCCTCCTTTCCCATAAATACTCCCACCATCGAGCACTCTATCAAATCCTCACTTTCTCAAATTGTTGGATCGATGTACTCTAACCAAACTAACTTAACTAGTTTGTTTAAGGTTTAATAACTTCGGATAAATCCTAAGTTATTAACAATGAAACACTGAGTAATCTTTATTAAGTACGCGGAATTTACTCAATAAATCTAAGAAGAATAACTTTATTAACTCTAAATCTGCTTATTATGCAGATACTTCAACAACACTAATAATATCGAACTCTCTAAACTCTAAACAACTTTGTAATCGTAAACTCTAATACTTGTGAATTCTTCCTCTAAATTCGTACCTCTAATGCCAATCTAGGGGTCCTTTTATAGGCTCAAGGATAACCCTAGTCGGTTTACAATTTTATCCTTGTACGACAAGTAATCTAGTCTAGAATTACAATACTTTCCATAAACGAATAAACAGTTCTTTAACTCTTGCAGTACTTTGACCTTCATGTGCAGTACTTTGACTTTATCTTTAGCAGTACTTTGACTCTTTGACTTTCTCCAGTTCTTTGCCATTTTGCAGTACTTTGTAAATCTGCAGTACTTTAACTGTTCAGCACTTTCATATCCCAACAATCCTCCCCTAACTTGATTTCTACTTGATTGACTTCAAGTTCCTTTGTAGATTAATCTTTCACTTTTCCAGCTTCAAGGAATGATTGTCTTTGTTTTTGGATTGTAGTCTCTGCACTTTATCAAAGTATCTTTTAGTCTTTTTCAGCATCATCCAGCAAGCTCCATCTTTACAGCAACACAGCAACATATGACAGTTTGTACATTAATTCAGTTTAAGTTGAATACTATTCTCATCACTTCCAGGTGTGTTAACTCCTGTGAGAGGTGAATCATTGAAAATTAATGGATTTTTAATCTCTTTACCAAAGCCATTAACTTTGGAGTAGCCGAATGTTTTGGTGTGTAAGACCATGGTACATTGATAACCATATGATTTTTAGCAAATCATCAGCTATCAACAGATTTGATTTGTCTTTACCAAAAGCTATACTCTTTTGGACTAGTTAGTTCTTTTATCTAAAGGTGAACTAATTACCAATAATGGTTTTTCCACAGCCTTTACCACAAGCCATTTTCTTGTGGGCTAGCCAACTCTTCACATTAACAGATATGGTGAGTTGATTACCATACAACTTATTAGCAAGTTGTTAACTAAAAACGGATTTGAGATATCTTTACCAGAGCCGTTCGCTCATGGATTAGCCAATCCTTTTGTAACCATGGTGGATTGATAACCTATTGATGTTACCATCTCAAAAACCATTTATCAAACCTTTGTTTCAAAATATTTATTACTTTAGCAAAAGGTTTATTCTAAAAATTATTTAACTGGATTTATGTCTGCAAACAGTACTTTGATGAAAGTACTGTTTGATCAGCAGTACTTTGAATAAAAGTACTGATATATCAAAAAGTATTTATTCAAACAAAATTCATACCAGTTATTGATCATCCTCAGCAATAGTAGTCCAGTTAATAAACAAATTGATGATCATGAGAGCAGTTTCATTTTCTTCTTCTACCTCCATTCCATGCTCCAACATCCTTCTCATAAGTTCAACAGAGAGAGGATATCTTCTATCTGCAAACATGTGAATCATTGTCCCATTTTCCAGCTCTAGAACATGTACTCCAGATTCTTCAAAGAATCTCCAACAGACAATTTCCCAGCTCTCTTGATTCTTCTAAATTTCATCATTGCTTTGTTCTTCAGTTTCCCATGCTGTAGTGAGATCTCCAAGTAGTACTAATCCAATTCCTCCTAAAGGGTGATGTTCAAAGTAGTCTTGTACCATATGATATAAGTGAAATAAATCCACTCTGTCAATAGCATGCAGTACATCCCATAGCCTATTGAACACTTTGAAGCTTTCATCATCTCTATGAAACATCATATAGCTTCCATCTTTGGATTCCACAACTTTAAACTTAGTAATCTGAGATCTGTTCATCTTCATATCAGCATCTTCTTTAGAATATTCAAAATCTACTACTCTGAGATAGTTCTTTAATTCATCCTTTGTCTCAGTTCTTAGCTCGATTTTCTCTTTCTTTGAACACTGCACATCTTCAACATCAATTTTCCTTTTTCTTTTCAAACTCTTCTTTCTTTCAGCTTCAGTCCAATCAGTTTCATCTTTATAATCTTTAATACTTGCAACATCTTTCTTGTAAGCTTCTGTCTCAGCATCATATAATCTCTTCATGTTAATATAGTTCAGACTCTGTAATCCCTTATACCCTCTAGCTTTCAAATAAGCCATCATAGCATTCCTTTCTTTTGCAAGATTTGGTCTTCTAGGGAATAAAGGCAACAGGTGTAGGTGACTGTAGAGGTTCAACATCTGGTTAAGCATTCAGCTGGCAATAGGTGTAGGTGACTGTAGAGGTTCATCATCTGGTTCAGCATTCAGCTCTTCATGTAACTTCCTAGCTACTTCTTCATCCAGTGCCTCTTCATGAGTAACTTCAGCCTCTACTTCAGCAATAAGCTCTTCTTGGACTTTTCTAACTGCTGCTTCATTCTTAGCAATTTCAATTGCTCTAATATCTGCCAAAGTTAACTTCTTCTTTTTAACTTCTACCAAAATACCCTTTCCTTTATCCTTAGGATCTATAGCAGGTTGAGATGTCCTTATTTGTTCCTCTGCAACTTCAGAAATAGTAACAGCCCTTGGCTTTGATAAATCATGCAATATGGTTGCAATAAGTTCATCATCACTTGCAGTTCTTACAGGTACTTATGGTATGGCAGTTGTTGAAGGACTAGCTTGTTCTTCATCATGAACAGTTGTTGAAGGACCAGCTTCCTCTTCAAAATCTAATCTTCTTGGAGTAATAGCTTCCTGTCTGAAAGATCCATGAAGAGCAGTACTTTGTTGCTCAGTACCTTGATCAAAAGCAGTACCTTGTTGTTCAGTACCTTGATCTTCAGTCCTTTCTTCATCAGTACTTTCAATGATAACATGCTCTTCAGTACTTTTAGGTTCTTTCTCCTTAACAACATCTTCTTTCAAATTTTCATCTAAATTCCTCCCCAAATTGACAGAAGATGGTCTATGAACCTTCTTGCGTTTGAATTCCTTCCGAAGGTGCTTACGGCGTTTGTTTTCCTCTTTAACCCATAAGTTGTAACCTTGAATATACAGCTTAATAAAATTCCTTAACCACATATACTTACGCGTCAACTTCCTAAGTGCTTTAGCTTGCTCTCCAAAAGATTTCTGTAACCTAGTCAATTCCCTTGTTAATGCATAATTATTGAGAACTTGACCCTCAGGCTCCATAGAAACTTCATCTCCTTGAGATTGTGAGTGAACTTCTTGTTGAGATTCGTGTAGAGATGGTGGAGGTGTAACAGCAACATGTTCTTGAGCATCAGTACTTTGCTGAGAGGCAGTACCTTGTGATGCAGTACCTTGTGTGCTAGCACTTGGTGATACAGATCTTTGAGAAGCAACACTCTGAGTTGCAGCACTTGGTGAAGCAGTACCTTGTGCTGAAGTAGTACCTTCACTTTCTTCATCCTCTCCAGCTTCATCACGTACAACTTGAACAACTTCCATCATGGTAGTAGTCAATGGAGTATCTCCACCTCTGAACAAATCACTTCTCCTAGCCATAAATGTAAATATTTTGGCTTGTTGCACAATAACAGGTAACAAAGCAGGAGGTTTGGGTATATCAGCCAATTGCTTGTTTAGAAAAACCTATACAAACCTTGGGTACATCAACCATTTTGACCCAGATGATATATGTGAAAGCATCCATCCAAAATTAGCCTTGAAAAGTTAAAAACTCTGTTTGTAGCTAATCCAACCACTGCAGATGCAATATTTGATCCAAATTGCTCCCAAGAAGTACTTTTAGCACTGATGCAATGGAGCAGTACATGAATCAAGAACTTCCATTGAGGACAGAATAAAGCTTTCTTGAATGTTTGTTCTGTCAAAGACCCTTCATAACCAAGATCCCTAAAAGTATCCCAAATCAATTGCTTGTCAAAACAAATAGCCCCATCCTCATCACCAAATAACAGATCTTCTCGAATAGAGGACTCTGTTATCTTGATAGTTCTACCAGCAACTGATGATCGAATATAATATTCATCCTCTTCCATATTATCCCTTGCATTAGCCCAAAATTCTTGAATCCATGGCTCAATGATATCCGGCTCAACTAAAAGGCATAACTGATGGGCGACCCAGTAAGATAATCAATAATATCGTGAAAAGCCACATTCGCCTCAGTCTTGTCTAAATTAGCCACCATATTGTGCTTCGAAACAGTAAGTCTAACCGCCATTGATGAATTGGATGAGCACAAATGAAAAGATATGTTCGAATAATAAAGAGATGGTGATTGTGAGATAAGTACGGAAAAGATTCTAAGTAATAATAAGAGAGGGAAAATCTGAGAGTAGTTATTTATAGATGGGATTTGAAAAATCACAGCCCATAATAACAAAGTTACCGTTAGTAGCAATTACCCCTCAATATTACCGTTGGAACAGTACGTTAATACGACAAATAATACTTTCCACATAAGCAGTACTTTCCCAAGCAGTACTTTCCAAGCAGTACTTTTATGAAATTAAAAGCAGTACTTTCCGAAATTCCTCTGTAAAAACTAAGTATATAATAGCCTCCCCTCAAACAATGCACAGGACTATACTAACACCTTATAGTCCTCCCCTCAAATGTAGCTCAGTAGTTAATCATTCCAATGCTCACGACCAAGTGATTGAATCGTGACACATCAAAACCTTTTGTGAGTAAATCAGCTACATTGTCATCTGTGTGAACCTTGACCACATTAATAAGCCTATGCTCATAGCAATCTCTGATAAAGTGATGCCTAATCTGAATGTGCTTGGTCTTGGAATGATAAACTGGATTCTTCACAATACAAATAGTACTCTCATTATCAATAGGAGTATTTTTAAAATTGAACCCATAGTCCAAGAGCTGATTTTGCATCCACAACACTTGTCCACAACAGCTTGCAGCAGCCACATATTCAGCTTCAGTAGATGATGTTGCTGCAATTGTCTGCTTCTTGCATTGCCAGGAGACTAATCTTCTTCCAAGATATTGGCATCCTCCAGTTGTTGATCTTCTATCATAGTTATCACCTGCCTAATCACTATCTGAAAAAGCTTCTAAGTGAAAAGGTGAATCCTTAGGATACCACAACCCCAACTTGGGTTGTTGTTTCAAATAACTAAAAATCCTCTTAACTGCATTCATATGAGAGACTTTTGGTGAGACTTGATATCTTGCACATAAACATACTGCAAACATGATATCAGGCCTTGATGCAGTGAGATACATGAGACAACCAATCATAGATCTATATAACTTGACGTCAACAGGTTGTCCATCTTCATCTTTGCCCAATGAGTTGATTGATTTAATAGGTGTAGTTACTGGCTTCATAGCAAGTAGTACAGGATCATCTTCAGACTCTAAGCTCCAGTCAAATCCTCCTAGACAGTCTCTGGGTTCCAAAGCAGCATGTTCAGGTTCCTCATCAAAAGCAGAGCTCCAGTCCAGTTCTTCCACAGAATCTTCAACTTCCTCCTCCATAGCAACCATACAGTAGGTTATTGGTTCATCATCAAACTCAGCACTCCAGTCAACCTCTTATAGACTCTCTTGTGCAACCAAAGCTTTGGTTTCAGTAATAGGGATTTCTTTGAGTTCCAGCTTTGGTTTTTCAGTCATCCTATTTGCTTGATACTTAGCAAATCTGCACTCCCTTGCAAAGTGTCCAGTCTTTTGACAATTGAAGCATTCAATCTTTGATTTGTCAAAAGTGATTCCCTGTTTTGGTTTGAAATTAATGTTCTTTCCTGTCTTCTTCATGTACTTCTTAATCCTTGCAGTAATCATTGCTACTTGCCACCTAATATCAATTTCTTCCAAAGCATCCTCTTCAATCTGTGAGAGATCTTCTTCATAGGTGACAGGTAAAGAAGCCTGTTGAGCAAAGAAGGAACACACAACTTCATCTGAGTGCATAGTAGTAGGTGGTAGTGCTTGCTGAGCATGGGTGGGAGTAGCATACGAGACAGTACTTTGAGTCACCGTACTTTGAGTTGGAGAAGCAGTACTTTTGGTTGAAGTACTGCCCCTCTTTTCAGATGATAGAAAAGCAATACTGTGAGTTTTAGAGCTAGTTTGACCATTCATCTCATGCTCATAAACTTTTAGATTGTTGTAGAGATCATCAAAGTCCATGACATCTAAACCAGGTTGTCCTCTGATCATTGTAGCAATAACATGCCATGTAGATGGCAAACTCCTTAAAAACTTCAGATTAGCATCTTCAACTGATACTTCTACCTTGTATAGCTCCAACATGTTGAGAAGATTCTGAAACCTATCATATGCAGCATCAAGACTCTCTCTTTCACCGACTGTGAAAGTTTCAAACTGTTGCTTAAGAAGATTTCTGTGCATCTTCTTAGAGGCTTCATTACCTCCAAATCTTGTCTTGAGAACAGCCCAGAGCTGCTTTGCATCTTTAGCATCATGAAACTTCAAGAGATGGCCATCAGGTATAGCAGACAAGAGAATATTAAGAGCCTTCTCTTGATTCCTTATGGTAGCAACTGGTAAAACAGCTTTGGGTGGTTTAGGTTGTCCTTCAACTGCTACAGGTTCTGGAACAACTTCATTACCATTGACAATTACATTCCATAAAGCATGGTTTGTAATGGCAATGTACTGCCTCATCTTCATACACCATAAGTCATATTCTCCCTTCTTGATGATTGGAATCCTTAGTGAGGTAATTGATGGTGGTGGAACAGCTTCAGTCGACATCTTTAAGTTTGTTGTAGTAGGGTTTCTACTTAGTCAGAGTTTCCACACAAGCTCTGATACCACTTGTTGGATCTATGTACTCTAACCAAACTAACTCAACTAGCTTGTTTAAGGTTTAATAACTTCGGATAAATCGTAAGTTATTAACAATGAAACACTGATTAATCTTTATTATGTACGCGGAATTTACTCAATAAATCTAAGAAGAATAACTTTATTAACTCTAAATCTGCTTCTTATGCAGATACTTCAACAACACTAATAATATCAAACTCTCTAAACTCTAAACAACTTTGTAATCGTAAACTCTAATACTTGTGAATTCTTCCTCTAAATTCGTACCTCTAATGCCAATCTAGGGGTCCTTTTATAGGCTCAAGGATAACCCTAGTCGGTTTACAATTTTATCCTTGTACGACAAGTAATCTAATCTAGAATTACAATACTTTCCATAAACGAATAAACAGTTCTTTAACTCTTGCAGTACTTTGACCTTCATGTGTAGTACTTTGACTTTATCTTTAGCAGTACTTTGACTCTTTGACTTTTTCCAGTTCTTTGCCATTTTGCAGTACTTTGTAAATCTGCAGTACTTTAACTGTTCAGCACTTTCATATCCCAACACAAATCTTCCAATTTCAAAAATTTCCTCTCATTCAAAAACTTCATCTTCCTCCTCATTCCATCTCAACCAAAACCAAGAAGATCCGTCATCAACATGGTTTACAGCGCACTCGTGCTCATCGCCTTAACACTCATCGCACTTGTGTTCCCTATGATGAAGTTCACATACGGATACATTTACTTTGTGTTGTTAATCTATATTGGGGTTATATACCCAATCCTTTGTATCATCCTTAGTATTGAAATGCAATATTATTAATAATCTAGCTTATCTAGGTTATTATTATCATAATGTGTTTGTCATTTCTTTTGATCTATTTGATTCATATTCTTTCGTGATACATTAGAAGTCATGTATGCATGTTAAAAGAAAATGTAGGTTAAAACATATATCTTGGTATAAAACTATAAGATCTAAAAACCTATGCGTTTTCATATAATCTGGTTATGTAATTACAGATCTACGGATCCCGGAAGTGATACTAGCTGGATCCCTTTTGAAAAGGAACCGTGGGATCCGTCCTACTGGAAAACAGTTTTTTCATGCAAGATTAAAAAAGCACTATCTTTCTAAAAGTAACAATCCACTAGAAAGTCAAAACCTTGAGTGAGTTAGAGTGTTGAAAACCATTGTTAATAAAATCTAGTAAAAACATTAGATAATCATAGGTTGACCACAAACATCTCTGTTTTAACTTGTCATTTCTATAGGTTCAACTATGACGCATGAATATGAGTTTGATTTTTCACTCACTAGCGTCTACACTCTGAACATCTCTCTTGAACCCAACACGCCTGGCAATCATGTCCGTGGGTTCAATAATCTCGAAAATCATCACTTCCATGAAGGACGTATTGTAGACACCTCTCTAAAATTCGAAGAAGGTATCAATACATCCTTCCGAGCCATAGGACTAGAATGACTTCTTGAAATCAACGAGAAGATATGTCCAAGGTACATAATGGAATTCTTCCGTCAAGTTGAACTCATTCGTAACGAGGATCGCTCTCTATCTCTTTGGTTTTATATCAAAAACCAAAAGTTTACTCTAACCCTTGGGCATTTTGCTCACATCCTCCGGATTCCAAATCATGGACAATGTGCCTTCATCGAAGATTGGTCACTTGATTCTCTCTTCAACTTTCGAGAAGAAAATAGTCCATATTGTTCACACATACCCTCTCCGGAAGATTTAAATCGCATAATATGCAAACCTCGACCATATTTCTCCGATCCAAACTTTATCTTTACAAGGGATATCCGAGAAGAGTACAAGCCTCTTGCACTCATCCTACGTGAAAATGTTTGGAGCCTTAGGGGAAATCGAGAAATCCTTCCCGCTTGTTGTGCTCACATGTTGTACTGTTTGCTAACACAACAACCATACAATCTCGCCTACTTCTTCGCAAGGCGAATTGCAAATCTTCAAGGCTCCAAGAATAAACTCATCCCTTATGGAATGTTCTTGACACGCCTCTATCATAATGTTATGCACTTCCATCCTCAATTTCAAAGTTCGTTGTACGTACTTGTGAACAAGATGATGGAACCGCTAAACATATCTCTCCTGAAGACTTTCTTCATTCTTGATTCCACCAACACTCATCAATTACATAATGATCCTCCTAGCGAAAACACTCAAGGAACCTAGTAGTATTCCAAATTAGGATCAATTCTCTTGTACTCGTGATTTATCAATGTAATCCAATTTCTTTCATGAAATAAAACATCTTACATTTGATATTTTAGTATTAGAACTCCTTTTCGACTATCCTTGAGATATAATGCATTGTCAAGATCATTGCATACCTTTAGTAAAGGTTCTGCTGAGTAGATGGGCGGATCCCAAAGATTGTGCTAGGCGGATCCCTACACTTAGGGAACCGTGGGATCTGGCAAACAAAAAATGCAATTGCAAGCATTATATTTCAAACATATCCTTAGAACACCTCACACCAAGCTAAACATAGTGGCTTAAGGCAAATTAAGTCCTTATCAAGATAGGTTGATTTTTCCTACTCACACATAACTCACCTAGATCACACTCTAAGACGCTTGTAGATCTATCATTTTCACCTCAATCCATTACTCTTCCGCTCTCTAGATTACTCATCATTCTCACATGACCACCTCACATCTAGATTTAGAAATCTTTCGATTATGGAAAAATTGATCATAAATCATCCTTACCTCAAAATTGATCAAAGTTGATCAAATTCTAGTTTTCCTATCTCAAAGCCTTTAGGATATTTTCCAAAACACTATCCTAAGTCACAATCTGATCTCTAGGATCATTTAGCTTTAATTGACACTCTCATATTTAGTGTCATCCTTGCTCATCCATTGGTACTCATGAAAGTTCCAAAATCCTTCCATAAAAGACAATCATTAGCTACATCACTCATTACCTTCAAGTACTTAAGCACCCCTTCATTTAAGACACTTAGGAGGACTGAAACACTCAAAATGGTATAGATCTTAGATCTTAGAAACATCATTTCCACTCTTTCATAGCTGCTGAGAGCCGGATCCCTAGGATTAGCCTAGACGGATCCCTCTGAGGAGGGAACCGTGGGATCCGGATGACAGTTTATGTCAAATCTTGCTAAAACCATCATTTCAACTCATCTTCCTAAGTCAAACACTCCATCTTATGTTAAATGAGTTCCTAGATCAGTTCAAACTCTGAAGTTGACTCTTGTGCATGTTAATCATCACATTCCAATGAATCCTAGTGGCTTAAGGCTTAAATGCACTTGCCAAATCTCTTGGTTTATAAACCAGTTTGTTAGGACCTCCATAGTCATCACTCTCATCCTAACTTTCAGCACTTTAGAAACCCTTGCAAACCTCTTGAAATCATCTCATCAAGAGGAAAACCCCAAGTAGTAACTTATCCACCAAAGAACCACCCATGAAAAAGGCGCGTGTTATACACGAAATCTCTTCAATCGAATCATCTCTGGTCAAGCCAACAAATGATAGGATCCTTCCTCATCCAATCAAACCAATTCCTAAAAGGATAGTACCCACAAAACTACCAATGCCAAACACCACCATACCTCCTAGGCCAAACAATATCATCTCCACTAAACCATCACCATTGGTTCCTAGAGCTATTTCATTTACATCCCCACTATCATCACCACACCTCTACAATTTAGAGGACTTGCCTCCTAGGCCGTCTCATCCGCTTCCGCCGACAACATTCTCCTCATTAGGAGGAATAATGGTACAAAATCAAGGTGTTGAGTCAATACTTGCTCCTGCTTCCTTTTCGTCATTTCCATCATATAATCCCATTTAGATTATGAGAAATCATCAAAGTCAACCACCCGATCATATGGAAGTTGACACTTCTCTACCACCACCATCATTCTTGGTCGAGCCATTCTCAAATGCACCTCCACCAATCCCTCCATCATTTGAAGCTCCACATGCCGCTTCACTTGATCCTTCGCATCAAGCCATTTCATTTCTTCCACCACCACTACCTAGCCATGAAAAAGATTGCTATCATTGTCAACATGTTGAAAGTTTGATACATGAAGTACGAGAAGACCAAGGTTTCATGTTCTATCATCTCCTCGAATGTTTCGACGAGATCAAACCTAAACAAAACTTGAGCTAGAAGATTTTAGTGGTGTCCTAGCATCAAGCGATAGTTGTGTTGGGAATTATGTGAAGTATGAATTATGCTGAATTTACTGCCGAAGGATTCTGCTGAAGTAGTGTGGAATCTGCTGAAGATATAATTCTACTGAAGTAATGAAACCGTGTAGATGGTTTCTGCGGAGATAGTTATTCCGCGTATTCTATAGTTAGGATGTTCATGAGCTTTATTAGGAAGTTATTATGTATATCTTATTTAGTTTTATGTTTATACGTTTCTTGGGAAACGGTTTAGGGTTCCTTGTCTATAAAAGGAACACAATAGTATGAGTTATGTACGAATTGAATAACACAGTTTTTAGATAATAAAAAGATCCATAGAGGATCAAAGTGTTCTTAGTTATTTGTGTTATTGCTTGTGTTTAATTTCCGCTAAAGAATACAAGTTATAGAGACTGTCTTTTAGTGTGCTTGTGATTACATAAGCATAACTAACGATCTACGAGTGCTCATAATATCTATCAAGGTCTTAGTTTCAACAAGTTGGTTTAGAAATTCCTAGTCATGTATTTTCTTATTTTCTTAGTTTTTAGAGTCATGTATATCATAACTCTAGTTTTATTAAATGGAATTACATGCTACTTGTTATTTTTCTGAGTATATGATTACTTTGTACTCATATCTCATTTTTGTGATAACATTACTTCTTATATCACCTTTGCTGAAATTAATCAGCTAATACGGATCCCTCAGAATTTCCTAGACAGATCCCTACTAGTAGAGAACCGTGGGATCCGTGAGACAGAAAGCTATTATTATACTAACTAGAACCACATTTGCAAGAAATTGTGAATTATACTTGCTTTCTAACCTTTGTTTTGTAGTTATTCAACTTACACATGAAGACTTTGACATCCTAAAGCTAGGGGGAGCTTTATGTGAAAGCAATACATTGCAAATTACTTGAAATACTAGGTTTACATTTTGTGACATCCCCTTGCAATCATCAAGGGGGAGCACATTTGTCACTTAGATGAAATCTTTTGCAAACTCACTTGCAAACAAACTAGATTAGTATCACTTTCTTGACGCCCTTACATAGGGATGGACTCGTCAAGGGGGAGTAAAGACGAGATCCTTTCCCGTTACTTGCTCTCTATTTCTTTTTCTTTTTTTTTTCTTTCACACTCCATCAAGTTCTTAACCTAAAGCTAGTAGTGTGTTGGAAGATGTTCTTCACTCGTTTGTTGCTGACTATGATACTCAGCAGCACCTTGTCTATGAAGATTTTGAACAGTTGGACCCGCTTGATATGGTGGAGATGAACTTGAAGTGGCAGGTGGCCATGCTTTCAGTGGATATTAAAAGGTTTGAGCAGAAGTCTGGAAGAAAGTTTGGGTTCCAGGGAAGAGATCCAGCTAGATTTGACAGAAGAAAAGTCAAGTGCTTTACTTGTCACCAGATGGGTCACTTCTCAAGAGAATGCAAGGATAGGAAGGCAGGTGATGAGGTTAGGTATTCTTCCTATCAGGAGGCAGTTGGAAAACCCACAGCTGGAACTTCCGCTGCTCTAGTCACCATGGATGATCATATCGACTAGAAGATGCATGAGCAAGAGAATGATGCAGGTTCTAGTGCTGAGAATATTGGATTGCTGGCTAGCTGTACTTCAGAGGATAGGCATGATCAAATTGCCTTGATGGGCATCTCTCAGGTACATAACTGTGTTTTTTGTTGTAGTGAACGATACAATGAACTTAAGGAAGCCTATGATATTTTGAAACCTAAATATAATGAATGCTATGTTGAAGTTGAGGCTTATAAACATGCTTTGAAAACATTAGAAAGACAAAAGGTTTGGTTTCAAAAGAATCAACTGGCTTATGATGAAAAAATAAGGGTGTTGCAAAGTGATTTGGATTGTGCTAAAATTGATTTAAAACGCACTGAAAAAAAAAAAGCTAATGTAGTTTCTGAAAACCTAGTGCTAAAAGAGAAACTAGATGAGGAAATAGCTAGACATAAACAATGGTTATTATCAGGTAACAATCTAGCTAGAGAGATCTATAGTAGTCAATCTGAGACTTCTGCAATAGATTTAGGGTTTAAAAAGTATGTTGGATTAGAAGCTAGGAATGATGGGCGTAAAACTACACCAGCAGGATTAGCTAATTATGTCAAAGAAGGTCAATTACATGATGTCCCTGGACCAATTAGAGGTGAACATATGCCTGTTGACCTTTCCATTACTGTTGACTTTGATGGATCACACCATCTTTATGGCAAAAAGTCAAAAGACTTTCCAGACCCTGATTCTTCATCTAATGATTTTGTCTCTTTCTTTGACAGTGACAAATCTTCTGATCAAGGGTCTACTTCTTATGCCAGCTGTGATTCAAGTGATAAGTCAGACTTACCCAAGACCTTACCCAAGCGTGCACCCAAGACTCCCTACAAGCCTTTTAGAGTTGCTGCTGAGGAATCATCTTCCAAGACAGTTTCCTCTGAAGACTTGTCTTTTAATTCTTTGCATAATAATACTGTTAAGAACAATTCCTTTAATGTTTTTGGTTTGAATGCTTTTACATGTAATAGAACATCTTTCAATTTGAATAAATCTTCTAAAAAGAAGACATGTTTTGTTTGTGGAAGCAAATTTCATTTGATTAAGGATTGTGATTTTTATGAGCAAATAATGGGTGTATGTACTAATCAGCAGAAATCTAGACCAATGTGGACCAATGTTATTGATATACCACCTTTTGTTCCACAGGCAACCCATAATAAATCTTCTTCATTTCCTTGGAGAAGATCTATTGCTAGACCATATGTGCAACCTACTAGTTCATATTTTAAACATGGTTATTGGCCTGGATGTGTTGACTCAATGTATACTGGGAAGGGATGTAGGAATACTACTGTGAAACCCTCAGCAGGTTGTTCTTGGACAAACAAGGGACCTAACTTTAAATGGAAACCCAAGAACAATAGTGGATCTTATACATCTGTGTGGCCTAACTCTAATGATCCACAAGGCAGGCTCAAGTCAGTAATGACTTGAGCCTCCATAGTGTACTAATATTTTGTATATTTTTTGTTGTTGTTGTAGGATCATCCTCTTAAGCATAAGGAAGTTGGTATATTTGATAGTGGTTGTTCAAGAACCATGTCAGGAAACAGAGATATGATGCATAATTTCGTACCCATAGAAGGAGGGGGCAATGTGACTTTTGGTGGAAGTGATGGTAGAATCACTGGGAAAGGCACCATCAAAACACCTTTACTGGACTTTGAGAATGTGTACTATGTAAGGGAACTGCAACACTTCAACTTGTTCTCAGTCTCACAAATATGTGACACCAAGAACAAAGTATTTTTCTCTGATGATGAATGTCTTGTGCTATCTAAAGACTTCAAACTTCCAGAAGATTCATCAATTATGCTGAGAGTTCCTAGGAATCACAATCTATACACATTCAACTTAAATGATGTTCAACCAGAAGGTGACCTTACTTGTTTGGTGGCTAAAGCATCCCTGGATGAATCTACTAAATGGCATAGGAGGATGGCTCATGTGAACTTCAAGACCATAAACAAGCTTTCTAAACTGGGTCTTGTTGAAGGTCTTCCTTCCAAAGTTTTCACCAATGAACATAATTGTGTTGCCTGCAACAAAGGAAAGCAACACAGAGCCTCATACAAAGCCGTTACTGCTGTGAGCATTATTTCTGAACCTCTTCAGTTGCTGCATATGGACCTCTTTGGTCCAACTCAAGTCAGAAGCATTGATCACAAGTATTTTTGTCTGGTAATCACTGATGACTATAGCAGATTTTGTTGGGTATTCTTTTTGAGGACTCAAGATGAAAAATCTCAAGTGCTGGAAGAATTCATTACCCTTGTTGAAAACTAGGTGAACAAAAAGGTTAAAGGAATTCGGTGTGATAATGGGACAGAGTTCAAGAATGTTGTACTTATAGAACTCTGTAAGTCTAAAGGGATAAAATGGGACTATAGCACTCCAAGAACCCCACAACAAAATGGGGTACCTGAAAGAAAGAATAGGACCTTAATAGAGGCTGCAAGATCAATGCTGGCAGACTCTAAATTACCCACTACGTTTTGGACTGAAGCAGTTAGCACAACTTGTTATGTACTAAACAGGGTATCCATTACTAGACCTCATTTCAAGACACCATATGAACTTCTCACTGGGAAAGTTCCTGCTATACATTACCTCAAACCTTTTGGTTGTCAAGTGACCATTCTGAATACTAGTGATCCACTGGGTAAATTTGATGAGAAAGCTGATGAGGGTTATATTGTGGGTTATTCAGCTCATAGTAAGGCTTACAGGGTATACGATTTATCTGCTAAGAAGATAGAGGAGACTTTGAACCTGAGATTTCTAGAAGACAAGCCTAATGTTCAAGGACAGGGTCATGTTTGGTCATTTGACCTTGATTACTTAACTGATTACTTGGGTTATTCTAGACATGTGGCTAACCAAAATTCAGGTACTCAAGAGTCTCCCACTAATAATGCAGGTACCATGGATGTTGACTCTGATAGTGAGTTTGATGATGATGAACAACCTATTATTGTGCCTTCCTTTTCCCCTAACCATTTTGCAGGTGATACTTCTAAAGTTACTTCTGATGAGAGTGAAGATGAGTCACATTATGCAGAGGACCTTGCTAGGCTTCAGACACAAGAGTATGCAGCTACTCTTGAAGCTGAGAAGCTGAATGGGGAGGTTGCAAGAGAAGCAGTCAGTGGAAACAATGATTCTCCTGACAGTGATCCTGTTTCTCCCATCATCAACAAATCTGCTGAAAGCCCTGCTGTTTCTACTCTAATTTCTACTAAAGTGTCTACAGACTTTGGAGAACCATATACACGCTTTTGAAGTTCTTCAGATCTTGGAAATCATCAACCCAAAGCTGGCATCTTCACCTCACCTTCCTATGACAGTGATTTTGAGCCAACTGTGACTAATCTTGATACATCCATTGAAGTCAACCCCACTGCTATAAAAAGGATCAACATTGCTCATCCTCAATCTAATGTTATTAGTGATCTTCTAGCACCTGTTAGAACTAGAAGGACTGTAACAAGTTCTAAATTTGGACAGGTTGCTTTTCTCTCCTATGTCTCAAACCAGCAAAGAGACAATCATACAGACTTTAAGAATTGTCTGTTTGCTTGTTTTCTTTCTCAAGTGGAACCAAGCAGTGTAACTCAAGCTCTTGAAGAATCAAGTTGGCTTGAAGCAATGCAAGAAGAGATGCAACAATTTAAAAATTAGCAGGTTTGGATCTTGGTACCACTACCTGATGGTAAGTATGTAATAAGGTTTTAAAATGTACCTTTTTGAGGGGTCGTTTAAGCCCTTATTTGATCACTTTTGTATCCGTTATTACTTATTATCATTCCTTTTCACTTTTTAGGTTTCTTGAAGGCAAATTGCTGTAATGGCACTTATTTGGACGAAAAGGCGCGAATATACGAAGAAAATGGCCAAAGTCAAGAATCGAGACACTCAAGCTGCTGAAAGACAAGGTGATGGCGTCACTGCTTATACGTGAAGCCGTCGGAGTATTTTGTGACGGCACAGAAGCCAAATTTCATATTTTCAAGTGACGGTGTCAGGCTTTAAAAGAGTAGGCCGTCGCAACTCAGACGGCCTAGATTTGATCCAAACGGCGTCAGAGACTGAAGGGGACGGCGTCACAAGCACAAGGTGATGCCGTCGCAAGACTAACGTGGCCAAGACGAAACCCTAATGACGGCGATCCGACGGCGTCACAAAACATAAGGTGACGCCGTCGCATATGTATTCTTATATATAGAATCTGAATTTTTCAGTATTTGTGTGTAGTCTTTTGGAGTAAAAACCTAAACCGAACCAAGGCTGTCTTGTACAGTATTTTAGAGTTCCAAACCCTATCTTACATCAAGATAAGTGTTTTACCTCATTAATTCAATTATGTCTTTGATTATTTGTGTGTATGCTTGCATGTTCTCCATGTCCGGCTAATTTACTTGTGTGTTTGCTTAGGGAATATGAAACTTAATTATTAAATATTGATTGGTTGTCTCTTATCTTAATTGTTAATGATCTGGTAATGCGATAGGTCATTCGTTGTGTACTTAATGCTTGATTAATCTTTGTGAACCTTAGGTTATAGCACCTAGAGCGGTTGTAAGCTAAACCATCCAAAGAGGCCTTAGAGTTAGAGTTTATAATCCCTAGTTGGTCTTTGTAGACGAGACCCTTTGGTAAGTTCAAAGAGTTAGGGATAAACGCATACCCTACGGCTTTAGACACACAACGCAATTAAGAATAAAGACGTGACAATTCAACCATCAATAGGAGATAATTAAGGAGTAGTAAAACCTAAGTGAACACATCTTTAAACTATCATACGAGCACACAATAATTAGACATAGACTACATACACCTTAGATTAGATAATTAGATAAGTAGAGTAATCGGTAGCAATACCAACCCCCAAATCCAAACCCCGAGATTCGTACTTTTCCATTTCCTAAAAAAACATTAAAAAGATAAAAAAGTAATCTTCCTCAACCCCAACCTTAGCGTAGTAACTTCTCACTAGCATTCCTATTCCCCTAGAGAACGATATCAATACCCATGGCTTACCCTAATACTACACAACAACGATTAGGTTCCCTGCCTAGGGTGTTTTAAAACTTGCTCGAAGAAAAGGAAGTTCCTTTGACCCCGAACTACGCGTGTAGCGTTATCAAGTTTTTGGCGCCGCTGCCGGGGAATAGAATAGCTAGTTAGTAGTCCACCTCGTTTAGGTTTCTTTGCTTGATTCCTATCAAGTAAATTTTTCTCATTCTTAGCTTTCTCGTAGTCTATCCCCCTTCTTCGTGACTTTTGTTCGTAAAATCCATCACTCACCATGATACGTGTCTTCCGCCGAAGATTCTTCACCCTACCCGTTCCCAATCCCGAAATTGAGAACGCAATCCCACAAAACCCCTCACCCGTTCACCATTTTGGAAATCACCTAGGGCATAATGAGATAAATTGGCAACAACACAGTCCTTTCTATGACTCAGATTTCGATGAGGAATTTGATTATGGTGAAGCACTTGATAGAGGGGAGGTCATCAATGAAGTTAGTTTTGAAATGGAGGAAGACCCCTCCCAATGTTTTGACCCTAGGTGTAGAATTGAGAAGGATGGGCCCTTTAACATGCAATTCCCTTGAAAGATAGGAATAGAAGGGTTCGATGCTTACTTGAATTCATTCTTGCCTTTGAACTTAATCTCAAGGGACCTATACAATAAAATCAAGATCAATGAGTTAACTTATCAAGGGAACAATGTTGTTGAAGCAGTCACTCATTTGCACGTGTTTGTTGGAAGCTTTACTTATTTGGTAGAGTTCATGGTCTTAGAAGACTTAGGAGAATTTATTGATAAGGACCTCACTCAAGTAATTTTTGGAAAACCTTTCAAAAGAATGACTAGGTTGAATGAACGGATGATTGATGGTTTAATTGCATTGTCTGATGAAGTTGAAGACTTTATCTACCAAATGCCACGCGCTCATCCTAGGTTTAAACATAAGGATATTGAGGCTTGTAATAGAATGACCCCTATTCCATTGCTTAGTGAAAGAGATAAGCAAAGTGGACTTAGGTACCCATACGAAAAGGCTAAGCGGTATTACAAAAAATGCCTTGAATTAGGAGATGATTACAAAAAGAATGAAAGAACGTTGGAATGGCTTAAGTATGACCACGTGAGCGTGCACGAGAAAACGTGAGGGCACGACTACGAGTCTAGCTACAAGACTCTTAAATAAAGAAAAGCGCTTCGTGGGAGGCAACCCATGCTTAATTGTTTGCTTGTTAGTGTCATATATCTTTTATTAATTGTTTATTCTCATGTTTAAATTTGTAAAAATGCTTTATTTTATTTTTAACCTCGTCTTAATTGCATATAAAGGTATTTTACATAAAGGATAAGTGTAGGGAGGATTACACACGTTTTCAAAAGAAACGTAAACATGAGAATAACAATTCATTAAAAGATATATATGTGTGTTTGTTCGAGTCAAATGCTTGTATCGAGTCATAATGGATGTTTTGCAGAAATTTTTCCAGATTCTAAAGATATAAATTTTCCAGAAAATCGCAAACCAGTTTTTGTCAGGATAACCTGACGGCGTCAGGATTGCAACCTGACGGCGTCAGGATTGCAACCTGACGGCGTCAGGATTGCAACCTGACGGCTTCAGGAAGGAGTAAAAACAACAGATTACTTTTTTTCTCGTTTTCTGAGCTACTTATAAATTTTTGGAATTTTCCAGGTCTTAATTTTCCAGAAATTCTGTAAACATCCATTCCACAAGAATTATATCTTAGTTTAGTAGAGTCTTATATGTATTATTACCGCCGATTTTACGTGAAGGTTTCGTTTGTTTTCTTCAAATGTGCAGGTTTTATTTATCAAGAAGAAGAAACAAAAGATTGGAAGGAGCTTTTCATGCACACATTCTTCTTGGAAAGGATTTAACCACTACTTCACACACGGATCCTACCGAGCTAATCAAGGGAGTATTAGTTTCTTTCATTTTTCATTACCTTCTATTATCATAACCTTGATACTTTCGGGGAACATTGGGGACAATGTTCAGTTTAAGTGTAGGGAGGGAAAATAAAATGGGAACTTTGAAACTATACTTATCCTTGATTATTTGCTTTGTCCAATTGTATTTATGTAATAAACTATGAGAAAATGTCGGTTAGGGTAATTTTGGCACCAAATTTAAAATTTTTCATGACATATAGGAGTGGGCCATTAGTCTTAACAAAAGCGTCTCACGGATAGGAAGTTGCATGACTAGCACAAAAACCCTTTACCACCTAAATTCCACCCAAAATGTGAGGATCGCCCTTAGATTAGTAGGAATTAAAAGCATTCATCTATAATGCTTAGAGTGTGAACCGGTAGTATATTAGATTCTAGAACTTTTTTGTGATGCATTCCGTCATTGCTAGTAAGACTACACTTGTGTAGTTAGGAATAACTAAATGATAAGAAGCATTAGGATAACCCTTATTTGATACCCGTAATATAATTACTTCTTCCACATCGGTTGAGTAATTCCCCCACACCCTTTGCGTTGTACTCATCTTTAGTACACGATACCCCTAGTTAACCCCTCAGAGCCTATCCTTTTCGCGATTCTCGTGATGTTTCGGTTTTTCCGGAATATCAATAAAGAGCATTGTTTACACCCCACCCCCAAATATACACCCAAATCGCCTTAGCCTACCCTGTATGCACTTTCTTTTAGTGCATTATTGTTATCACCCTAAACCCTTAGTTCAATTATCTAGTTGTTTGCATGAGTTGCTAAGTCGAGTCATATCCTTTGTACACAGTTTTGGGGATGATTGGGACTCATGGGAAAAAGTTAAAGTTTATAAAATGATTGGAAGGGAACGTTAAATTCCCTTATTTGCGTAATAACATACCCCAAGTGTTTTGATCTTTTCAATTCGGGTCAAATTAGTGTTAGAGTTATTGATCTGTGCCAAACCGTCAAGTTTTCTCACACAAACCGGCCACTTGTGAATGGCCGACCGTAAGAAACTTAAAACAGTTCAGAAACAAACTCAATGAAGATCTGGGGAGTATAGTGTTTCCCCGGGTCGTTATGTCCCAGCGAGCTATGCAATGGATCACCAAACGTATAGTGATCGAGGGATTTGAACGGAAAAAGGGATTGTGATTATTATAACTAAGGAAAAAGCCAACAAATTACAGAGGCTTAAATGCAAATTAAAGGAAATTAAAAAGATAAAAAATATTAAATAAACGCTATCACTATTTGCAAAAATGATGTTTTTGATTTTATGTTTTTTATAAAACTGAATTTAAAAACTACGCGACGTACAAATGAAAATATGAAACTAAAGCAATATTAATCCTAAAAATATAAAAATGATATTTTTACAAACCTAATGATAAAAGAAAATTTATAGAAAAAGACAATTATTTTTATAACTATTTATCTATTTATTATTAATTAAAACTATTTTTAACTATTTAATAATAGACTAAAATACAAGAAAATATGAAATAAAGCTAGAAAAATAAAATTATGACTTGGAAAAATCTAAAATAACAAAAGAGAATTTTCAAAACTATTTTTGTATTTTTCTGATTATTTTTGGATTTTCTGGGAATTAAAAACTATTAAAAACTAATTAAATTATTTAAAAATACAAATTTAACTAAGAAAAATCTAGAAAAATATTTTTTTGGCTTTTTATATTTATCTTAACTTAAGAAAAATGAAAAATTATTTTTTTGAAACTTTTCTTAATTTTTTGTATTAAAAGCTAATTTAAAAGGCTTAAAAACTAATTAAAATGAGGAAAAATAGCAAACTGATTTGGAAAAATCTGAAAAATTCAAGAAAAGCTTAAAATAATATAAGGAATCTAAGAAAAATGGAAAAACAGGTGCTTGTTTGTAGGAAAATGCAACTGCTAGAGCAAGTGCTTACAAATAAGCACTTGAATAAGCCAAATGAACACAACAAGCCACCAACTGATTACACAAGCTAAAATAGGCTAAAATAACCAAAATGCAACAAGTATAAACTGCTCTAAACCTCTGGAATGCTAACTACCAAGATTTGGTGAAATTGAGTTAAAGCACAAAAACAGCTTTAAGGTGCCTACTTGCAGCTTAAGCACAAGCTACTTGATAAGCTGAGAATGAAAAACAAAAGTTGGAACTTGATCTAGACCTGGTTGGCTATCTGTGATCCAAAGCTGAGACTTGGACAAGCTCAACTGAGCTTGTTGCAAGACCCTTAAATGGCCTGTGCACACTCAGTTAATACTGAGTGTATGCACATGGCATATAAGGCCATATCGATAAGCAGTTTTGAAGCCTTTAAAAAATTCACAAAATTATACAAAAATGCTAATAAGAAATTAGACCAACATGAGATTTTAAAATATCAAGTTTCACTAAGTTTGACACAGAAATGAGTCAATGATAAATCAACTCAGTTGGCTCAAAATGGCCTTTTCCAAGTTTTTGACTTTTTTTAGCAGTTGAGTATTGTTGACTTTTTTGAGTTTTGAATCCAATGTGAGGACTGATAATGATGTTTATGGATGAAATGAGGCTAATACAAGCTATGTTTATGAATTTGAAACACCAAACAAAACTTTGATTTGCAAAAACCACAACAGTTAAGGAATTTGAGACAGATTACATCGGATTTTGACTTTGAGAGATTGCAAGTGCAGTATTAAGACAGAAATGAGTCAATATAAGCTAAACAAACATAAACCAACAAGTCCTAACCCATGAACAATCCTCTAGCACAGTTATGCTACAAAATCCAAACACCCCTATAAACCACTGATTTGCAAGTTAAATGAATTAAACACTGAGTTAACTAAAGCAAACCATTAAACTGACTTTAACTACTCTAACCACAACTGAATAAGCAAGTTTAAACTACTTATAACCTCAAACACAGATTAAACAAAGAAACATGAAAAATTAACTTACTTTTGGTCCTTAGCCACAATGGCTTGAAACCTGTGAAACCAGAACCTCTAACCTATATTATCCAACCATTTGAACTTAGAATCAACCCAAATCCAGACTGCATCACCCATTATCCATTTACAAGTCCAAATGAACCCTGTTTTTACTTTCTTTGACCAATTTCCAAACTAGCTAGAAACTTGAATTTACACTTATAAAAAGCTATAATAAGCTCTTATAAGCCTGTTTGAGCTTATAAATAAGCTAAGAAGAGCTTGTGTATAAGACTTTGAATTGGAAATTTTCAACAGTGACCATTAAACAAGGAATCTTATCATAACTTGAATTGATACTTGGAAAGAATTTATAATGATACAAATACCTTAGTTTGATACAAAGAAACAAAATATTACAGGTTTTATACTAAATTAAAAACTTTAAGTTAAAAACGACATTAAAGATAAATAAAAACTACAAGACTCCTCTCCTACTCTTCCTTCTGCTTCCTTTTATAAGCCAAACTCTTTCTCTCTCTATTCTGAGCAGTTCCCAGCAATTTCCATGGCCATTGGATTGCAAGAATTGATCTTGGCCGTTCAATTAGTTTTTTGCGCCAAATTGCTTTAATCAAGTTGTGGGTTGAGTGAAAGGGGCAGGGGTGCATTTAATGCATCTTGGAGGTTTGTTGAGGTGGGGGGAATGAGTGGAGGTGAGGAGGGGGGATGGGAGTTAGATTGTTGCAGAAGCAGTTGGTGAAGGAGGACTTTTTGGCGCGCTTGGGTGTTTGACCAATTTGTTTGACCGGTGTATTATTAAAGGGAGGGGGTCCAAAATGATATTTGACAGGGGTCCAAAGGGAAAGGCAGGGTCCAATTGGTTTAATGACAAGGGTCTAAGGTATAAAGGGTTTAGTAACAAGGACTTCTTTTGCCATTTTCTGAAAATACAAGGACCATTTCTGTCAATTCCCCAAAGTTGTTCTAAAGGACCAAAAGTGACAAGCTTCCATAATACAAGGACCAAACTTGACATTTTCAATTTTCCAGGGGCCATTTTTGCCAATTTTCAAACTTGAAGGACCAATTTTGTAATTTCTCAAAGCTTTTGATATTTTTCACCAAAGGACTAATTTTGACAACTTATGATTTAAAAAGGACCTTTGGTGATTTTTCTTTTGAAATTATGTGCTCAGGGACTATTTCTGATAATTTTTAAAACTTGGGGGACTGAAACTGCCAATTATGCAAACTTAGCTCATTTTTCATCTGATTTTAAACATTTTGCATCTGAAACATATAAAATGCAATTTTGGAATATTTTCAGTATTTTGATGCATTTCTGAGCATTTTTAGACGTTTTGCAGTTCAGATTTGACCAAAAATGATGAGTATTTACACACTCATCAATCCCCCACACTAAACTATTGCTAGTCCCTAGCAATATTTTGAGAAAAACTTATGGATTTCAATCTCTTTACCAAAAGCCATTACTTCTGGAGTAGCCAAATGTTTCAGTTCAAGTAAGAACCATGGTACACCGATAACCATGTGATTTTGAGAAAACCACCAGCTTCCAACGGATTTGATTTGTCTTTACCAGAAGCCGTTTGCTCTGGACTAGCCAACTCTTAGATAAATTATCAGTATTATCTTTGGTGAGCTGATTACCAATTATGGTTTTTCCACTGCCTTTACCACAAGCCATAAACTTGCGGGCTAGCCAACTCTTCACTAATTAAAGATATGGTGAGCTGAATACCATACAATTTTGGGCAAATTGCAAGCCGTCAACGGATTTGAGATATCTTTACCAAGAGCCGTTTGCTCCTGGATTAGCCAATCCTTTTGTTTATTAGACAAGGTGGACTGATAACCAATTGAGTAAGTGCAAAACACTTACTCCAAAAAAAAAAAAAAAAAAAAAAAAAAAAAAAAAAAAAAAAAAAAATTGGCCAAAAACGGGGGAATTAGACGGTATATATATGATAAAATTCGTGAGAATTCCCCCCCACACTTAAAAATGAATATTGCCCTCAATATTCAGAGTACCGACGGTTATGCCGAAACTGAGAACGTAAAAGGGAAATACTACGGCCATTATTTTAGAAAGATTTTTTTTTTTTTTTTTTTTTTTTTTTTTTTTTTTTTTTTAAGAAAACTTATATATACACAACATGTGGGGCAACTCCCCCACACTAGGGTGGAACACATGGGTGAAAACCCATGTTTAGCTACTGTTTTTGATTACCGAGTCGCTAGCTTGACTCGACCCCGTATTCATTTGTTCATGGGGAAAGTAACGTGGAAAACCAATCTCGATCGGACTTTCGTTCACAATGTTAATGAACATATGAACATCAGAAAGTTCCACACCGACGAGATATAACCGCGGTATTGTTAATAGTAGAAACTATAAGGGATGATACCGGGGTCAAAGATGGTGTCCTCATTCCCGAAAGAGAAAAGGGAAAGAGCAACCACACCATCTGTGAAGAATGGAATAAAGACGTACATGAGAATGCAAGTCCATTCCTCATCAGAAAGAAGCAAATCACCAGTTTTGACATTTTTAAGCTTAAACTTGAAGCTTATATGGTGATTGTCAAGAAGATGTCCGGGAGGGAGGGTGGGAAACGGTTCTTCAATCAGCAGATTTTCCAGAAAAAGGTTGTCTCCCTCCGGATCAAAGTAAGTGTTATCAATTCCTGTTGGAATTGACTCATCACTAAGAAATGCATCGACTTCATTCCAAAAGTTGTCATCTTCCTCATCAGGAGTGAGAGAAGGGATGGAAGAGTCGGGAATAAGACTAGAAGATGATGGATCATTTTTGAGCAATTCATCAATGGGTAGAATGTCTCCCATTGGATCACAAACATCATCATCCAATTCAGATGAAACCGAAGAGAGTTTGGTTTCATCCACATAGTTAACAAACTCGATGCGACAAACTGATTCCGGAGGTGGGACAAGTGGTGTGCTCTTAGAGCTAGCAATTTCCACCACTTCCGATGAAGTCTCCGAATCTAGATCATCATCATCATCAAGAACACTCTTGACTTCCCCGGTATAGCTTTCAAACCATTTGTTTGAACCAGGGGTGATTTTCAAAGCTTTTAACTCCGCACGTTTTTGGTGACTCCTCTTAACCGTGAAATTTGAGAGTGTTGCATTGAATCTTTCAGATTTTTGATCAATTGTGGCAACACTCTGTTTGGACAGAGGTTTGGAGTTCTGGTTGATATTCAATGTGAGCTCTTCGTTGTCAACCCGTATGGTCAACTCTTCAGCAAACACATCAATCAGAGCACGACTCGTTCTCAAGAAAGCTCTCCCTAAGATGAGGGGAACTCTAGGATCTGCATCGAAGTCTACTACAACAAATTCAGTAGGAAAGTGAAACTTTCCCACTTTCATCACGACATCCTCGGCTATCCCAAGTGGACGAGTTATGGTACGGTCCGCTAGCTCGAGTGTCATACAAGTGGATGAAAGTTTAGGAAGAGACAGTTTCTTCCATACTGAGAGTGGCATGAGGTTAATGCTAGCGCCAAGATCGGCCAAGGCGAAGCATTGAACCATCCCCAAGAAATCACACGGGATTAGAAATCTGCCAGGGTCTTCAAGCTTTTTGGGAAGCTTCTTGAGAAGGACCGCTGAGCATTGCTCATTGAGAGGAGTTTTAGCCATCTCAGATAGCTTATCTTTGTTGGTGAGTAAGCCTTTAAGCGTGGATGCAAATTTAGGCATTAGAACGAGAGCATCAACGAAGCTTATATCAAAGTGAAGCTCATTGAAGATTTGGAAAAATTTTTCCATTTGCTCTTTGTTTTTGTCTTTGAGCTTCTCATCATTCATTCTTGATGGGTAAGGAAGCTGACTAGACTTTTGAGCCGGGATGGAAATGTTTTCTGGCTCAGAATTTGTCTTCGGAACTTTGGGTTCCGGACTTAAAGCTTGGACTACCGAAGGTGGGACGTGTGCGGTACTTCGTGGGCTTGAGAATTGCACCTTGTCCGTTGTATCCTTGGTAACTTGACTCAATGCTACAGGAGGAGGGGGCATTGGAGTCGAAGGTCCATTGTGTGTCTTACCACTACGAGTGGTGACGGCTTTCAACTCGGCATTGGGATTAGGAATTGTATTGCTTGGGAGTCCTCCAGAAGATGATGAAGCTTTGTTCATATTCATGTTCATGAAACTGCTCATCATATTCTTTAACTCATTTGTCTGCCGAGACATTGTGGTATCAATTTCCTTTTTAAGCTCAACTCTCATGTTATGGATCTGAGTTTGCATTGAACGTATGTTTGACTCAGTAATTTTCATGAAGTCATTTGGCATGGGAGCTTGAGGAGGTTGTTGATAACTTTGATGATTAGGAGCTTGATATGGTTGGTTGAAATTGTTCCGGTTTTGATTGAAATTTTGAGAGTTATTGAAATTTTGTCCTTGATTCGGAACAAAGCGATTTTGATTGCCATGGTTCTGCACAGGAGGAAAACCAGGTGGTGTCATACCGCTAGGTGCACGGTAATGAGGATCAGCTTGTGGTCGGTATTGATTGTGGTTTACCGAAGCTACGGGAGCTTGGTAAAAGGAAGCATCGGTTGCTTGACAATCATAATATGCGTGTGGACCACTACAAGTTTCACACACCTTGTTTACGGCTTTGACTGGTTCTGGCTTATGAATTTCGCTTTTGATTTCCTTAACATCCTTAATCATACAACGGATGGCATCCGTTAGAGCGGCTATCGGAGCTGCTAACTCAGAAGAGTTATTGGATGTAGATGCAGGAGTGCTAGGAGTATTGACTTTGTTGCGAGAAATAGGAACTTTTGATTTTTGCTCGCAAATCTCAATCACATCTTTAAGTCTACAATTCAAGATATTACCGCCTGCGGCTGCATTCAAGGAATCTTGATCGTTACCGTTCAACCCATTGTAAAAGATATTGACTTGTTGAAGCTCCGTGAATTCATGATGGGGGCATTTCCTGAGGAGATCTTTGAATCTCTCCCATGCCTCTCCAAAGTTTTCATCGAAATTTTGACGAAATCCAGAAATTTCATTTTTAAGATTAGTCGTCTTTGATGGAGGAAAGAAGTAATTGACAAACTTTTGAACAAGATCCTCCCAAGTTTCGATAGATCGAGGGGGTTCTTTTTCCAGCCAAATCCGGGCTGTCCCCTCAAGTGAGAATGGGAAAAGCATCAACTTGATGACTTTTTGTGGTACATCCTTGAAATTGATAGTTGAAGTCAACTTGTTAAACCAACGGATGTGTGCATACGGGTCTTCACGATCAAACCCGTGGAATTGATTTGTAGACACAAGTGTGATCAAATGTGTCTTCAATTCGAAATGATCAGAATTGATTACTGGTAAAACGATGGCATCTCCATAACCCTCGGTGGGTGCCTGGAGCATTTCCGCCATAGTACGTTCGTCTGCCATATTGTTGATTGAAATAGTACGAATCTCGGGTTCGACTATTTGGGCAGCACGTCTACGAGAACGTCTTCTTGGAATTTCTACTAGATCACGCAAAGGGCTCAATGATCTAGAAGAACGAGTGCGCATGCACTAGAGTTAACTCTAAGGGATCTCAGAGTTAAGGAAGGGAATTATGAAAATGGGGAAAGAAGATTATTTTTGAGTTTTATGGTTATACATATATAGAGAAACAAAAGAAAAATATTTTTGTATTTTATATGTTTTGAGATGTTTTTGGGTTTTTTATAAGAAAATATGGATATATATAGATAGATGGATGGATGGTATGAACAAAGAGTGAATTTTCAAATCACTAATCTGCTAGACGGAAGATAATCAGCACAGCTCCCCGGCAGCGGCGCCAAAAATTTGATCTGTGTCAAACCGTCAAGTTTTTTCACACAAACCGGCCACTTGTGAATGGCCGACCGTAAGAAACTTAAAACGGTTCAGAAACAAACTCAATGAAGATCTGGGGAGTATAGTGTTTCCCCGGGTCGTTATGTCCCAGCGAGCTATGCAATGGATTACCAAACGTATAGTGATCGAGGGATTTGAACGGAAAAAGGGATTGTGATTATTATAACTAAGGAAAAAGCCAACAAATTACAGAGGCTTAAATAAAAATTAAAGGAAATTAAAAAGATAAAAAATATTAAATAAACGCTATCACTATTTGCAAAAATGATGTTTTTGATTTTATGTTTTTTATAAAACTGAATTTAAAAACTACACGTACAAATGAAAATATGAAACTAAAGCAATATTAATCCTAAAAATATAAAAATGATATTTTTACAAACCTAATGATAAAAGAAAATTTATAGAAAAAGACAATTATTTTTATAACTATTTATCTATTTGTTATTAATTAAAACTATTTTTAACTATTTAATAATAGACTAAAATACAAGAAAATATGAAATAAAGCTAGAAAAATAAAATTATGACTTGGAAAAATCTAAAATAACAAAAGAGAATTTTCAAAACTATTTTTGTATTTTTCTGATTATTTTTGGATTTTCTAGGAATTAAAAACTATTAAAAACTAATTAAATTATTTAAAAATACAAATTTAACTAAGAAAAATATAGAAAAATATTTTTTTGGCTTTTTATATTTATCTTAACTTAAGAAAAATGAAAAATTATTTTTTTGAAACTTTTCTTAATTTTTTGTATTAAAAGCTAATTTAAAAGGCTTAAAAACTAATTAAAATGAGGAAAAATAGAAAACTGATTTGGAAAAATCTGAAAAATTCAAGAAAAGCTTAAAATAATATAAGGAATCTAATAAAAATGGAAAAACAGGTGCTTGTTTGTAGGAAAATGCAATTGCTAGAGCAAGTGCTTACAAATAAGCACTTGAATAAGCCAAATGAACACAACAAGCCACCAACTGATTACACAAGCTAAAATAGGCTAAAATAACCAAAATGCAACAAGTATAAACTGCTCTAAACCTCTGGAATGCTAACTACCAAGATTTGGTGAAATTGAGTTAAAGCACAAAAACAGCTTTAAGGTGCCTACTTGCAGCTTAAGCACAAGCTACTTGATAAGCTGAGAATGAAAAACAAAAGTTGGAACTTGATCTAGACCTGGTTGGCTATCTGTGATCCAAAGCTGAGACTTGGACAAGCTCAACTGAGCTTGTTGCAAGACCCTTAAATGGCCTGTGCACACTCAGTTAATACTGAGTGTATGCACATGGCATATAAGGCCATATTGATAAGCAGTTTTGAAGCCTTTAAAAAATTCACAAAATTATACAAAAATGCTAATAAGAAATTAGACCAACATGAGATTTTAAAACATCAAGTTTCACTAAGTTTGACACAGAAATGAGTCAATGATAAATCAACTCAGTTGGCTCAAAATGGCCTTTTCCAAGTTTTTGACTTTTTTTAGCAGTTGAGTATTGTTGACTTTTTTGAGTTTTGAATCCAATGTGAGGACTGATAATGATGTTTATGGATGAAATGAGGCTAATACAAGCTATGTTTATGAATTTGAAACACCAAACAAAACTTTGATTTGCAAAAACCACAACAGTTAAGGAATTTGAGACAGATTACATGGGATTTTGACTTTGAGAGATTGCAAGTGCAGTATTAAGACAGAAATGAGTCAATATAAGCTAAACAAACATAAACCAACAAGTCCTAACCCATGAACAATCCTCTAGCACAGTTATGCTACAAAATCCAAACACCCCTATAAACCACTGATTTGCAAGTTAAATGAATTAAACACTGAGTTAACTAAAGCAAACCATTAAACTGACTTTAAATACTCTAACCACAACTGAATAAGCAAGTTTAAACTACTTATAACCTCAAACACAGATTAAACAAAGAAACATGAAAAATTAACTTACTTTTGGTCCTTAGCCACAATGGCTTGAAACCTGTGAAACCAGAACCTCTAACCTATATTATCCAACCATTTGAACTTAGAATCAACCCAAATCCAGACTGCATCACCCATTATCCATTTACAAGTCCAAATGAACCCTGTTTTTACTTTCTTTTACCAATTTCCAAACTAGCTAGAAACTTGAATTTAAACTTATAAAAAGCTATAATAAGCTCTTATAAGCCTGTTTGAGCTTATAAATAAGCTAAGAAGAGCTTGTGTATAAGACTTTGAATTGGAAATTTTCAACAGTGACCATTAAACAAGGAATCTTATCATAACTTGAATTGATACTTGGAAACAATTTATAATGATACAAATACCTTAGTTTGATACAAAGAAACAAAATATTACAGGTTTTATACTAAATTAAAAACTTTAAGTTAAAAACGACATTAAAGATAAATAAAAACTACAAGACTCCTCTCCTACTCTTCCTTCTGCTTCCTTTTATAAGCCAAACTCTTTCTCTCTCTATTCTGAGCAGTTCCCAGCAATTTCCATGGCCATTGGATTGCAAGAATTGATCTTGGCCGTTCAATTAGTTTTTGGCGCCAAATTGCTTTAATCAAGTTGTGGGTTGAGTGAAAGGGGCAGGGGTGCATTTAATGCATCTTGGAGGTTTGTTGAGGTGGGGGGAACAAGGATGAGTGGAGGTGAGGAGGGGGGATGGGAGTTAGATTGTTGCAGAAGCAGTTGGTGAAGGAGGACTTTTTGGCGCGCTTGGGGTGTTTGACCAATTTGTTTGACCGGTGTATTATTAAAGGGAGGGGGTCCAAAATGATATTTGACAGGGGTCCAAAGGGAAAGGCAGGGTCCAATTGGTTTAATGACAAGGGTCTAAGGTATAAAGGGTTTAGTAACAAGGACTTCTTTTGCCATTTTCTGAAAATACAAGGACCATTTCTGTCAATTCCCCAAAGTTGCTCTAAAGGACCAAAAGTGACAAGCTTCCATAATACAAGGGCCATTTTTGCCAATTTTCTAACTTGAAGGACCAATTTTGTAATTTCTCAAAGCTTTTGATATTTTTCACCAAAGGACTAATTTTGACAACTTATGATTTAAAAAGGACCTTTGGTGATTTTTCTTTTGAAATTATGTGCTCAGGGACTATTTCTGACAATTTTTGAAACTTGGGGGACTGAGACTGCCAATTATGCAAACTTAGCTCATTTTTCATCTGATTTTAAACATTTTGCATCTGAAACATATAAAATGCAATTTTGGAATATTTTCAGTATTTTGATGCATTTCTGAGCATTTTTAGACGTTTTGCAGTTCAGATTTGACCAAAAATGATGAGTATTTACACACTCATCAGTTATAAAAACTCAAGTGTAGGGATGTGTTTATAAATCCCTATTATTTTGATGTTACCGTAGAGGATGGTAACGTAAAAGTGTATGAAAAAAAAATACGGGCTACCATCCTACATCTATCCTTTAAATTTATGTTTGTTTGTTTCAGTTAGCTAGAGTCTAGAGTGTCGAGTCTTGGCTTAGAAACGCCATTCTTCGTATGCTTGTAACATAGAGATTCTTGACTTGCCACCACTAAATAGCGTATCCCACCAAACCCTTTGTTTCCCTACCGTAAGCCTAATATTACAACCCTTTAAAGACCTCTTTGATAGTCTTTCCTAGGAGCTTACGCCAAAGCGATGGAGGTGTGATCTATTCTCAAGCCTATGGTAATCTATGTACTAGGACCGGTTAATGAGTGTTTAAACTTCCATTTCCAACTTGTTATATTTCATATACACCCGAGAGAGATGTGAGTATCCAAACACCCCATGTGAGGTGCTAGTATGTAATTTCCGTGCTTGTTATGACTTTTGCGGGGCTTATATGTGTTTTGGACTATTTTAAACCAATGCTTCATGACCCCTAACTTATAAATTAATTGGCTAAAAGCACATTTGCTTGAGGACAAGCAAATGCCAAGTGTAGGGATATTTGATAAGGTTTAAAAATGTACCTTTTTGAGGGGTCGTTTAAGCCCTTGATTGATCACTTTTGTATTCGTTATTACTTAATATCGTTCCTTTTCAGTTTTTAAGTCTCTTGAAGGCAAATTGCTGTAATGGCACTTATTTGGACGAAAAGGCGCGAATATACGAAGAAAATGGCGAAAGTCAAGAATCGAGACACTCAAGCTGCTGAAAGACAAGGTGACGGCGTAACTGCTTATACGCGACGCCGTCAGAGTATTTTTTGACGGCACAGAAGCCAAATTTCATATTTTCAAGTGACGGTGTCAGGCTTTAAAAGAGTAGGCCGTCGCAACTCAGACGGCCTAGATTTGATCCAGACGGCGTCAGAGACTGAAGGGGACGGCGTCACAAGCACAAGGTGACGCCGTCGCAAGACTAACGTGGCCAAGACGAAACCCTAACGACGGCGATCCGACAGCGTCACAAAACATAAGGTGACACCGTCGCATATGTAATCTTATATATAGAACCTAAACCAAACCAAGGCTCTGTTGTACAATATTTTAGGGTTCCAAACCCTATCTTACATCAAGATAAGTATTTTACTTCATTTATTCAATTATGTCTTTGATTATTTGTGTGTATGCTTGCGTGTTCTCCATGTCCGGCTAATTTACTTATGTGTTTGCTTAGGGAATATGAAACTTAATTATTGAATATTGATTGGTTGTCTCTTATCTTAATTATTAATGATCTAGTAATGCGATAGGTCATTCGTTGTGTACTTAATGCTTGATTAATCTTTGTGAACCTTAGGTTATAGCACCTAGAGCGGTTGTAAGCTAAACCATCCAAAGAGGCCTTAGAGTTAGAGTTTATAATCCCTGGTGGGTCTTTGTAGACGAGACCTTTTGGTAAGTTCAAAGAGTTAGGGATAAACGCATACCCTACGACTTTAGACACACAACGCAATTAAGAATAAGGACGTGACAATTCAACCATCAATAGGAGATAGTTAAAGAGTAGTAAAACCTAAGTGAACACATCTTTAATCTATCATACGAGCACACAATAATTAGACATAGACTACATACACCTTAGATTAGATAATTAGATAAGTAGAGTAATCGGTAGCAATACCAACCCCCAAATCCAAACCCCGAGATTCGTACTTTTCCATTTCCTAAAAAACATAAAAAAGAAAAAAAATAATCTTCCTCAACCCCAACCTTAGCATAGTAACTTCTCACTAGCATTCCTATTCCCCTAGAGAACGATATCAATACCCGTGGCTTACCCTAATACTACACTACAATGATTAGGTTCGCTGCCTAGGGTGTTATAAAACTTGCTCGAAAAAAAGGAAGTTCCTTTGACCCCGAACGACGCATGTAGCGTTATCAGTATGCTATTGGGACAAAGTGGATTTTGAAGAATAAGAGAGATGCAAGGGGTGTTGTGAATAAAAACAAAGCAATATTAGTGGCTTAGGGTTACAGGCAAGAGGAAGGAATTGATTATGATGAAGTGTTTGCACCTGTTGCTAGAGTTGAGGCCATTCGAATTTTCTTGGCATATGCATCTTACATGGGGTTCATGGTATATCAAATGGATGTCAAAGGTGCTTTTCTATATGGTGAAATAGAGGAGGAGGTTTATGTCACTCAATCCAAAGGATTTGAAGACCCAGATCATCCTCATCATGTTTACAAAGTTGTCAAAGCTCTCTATGGACTACATCAGGCACCAAGAGCATGGTATGCTAGGATTTCATCATTCCTGCTGAAGCATGGTTATAGAAGAGGTGCCATCGATAAGACACTTTTCCTTAAGAATAATTCCACATACATCATACTTGTGCAAGTTTATGTGGATGACATTATTTTTGGATCCACCAAAAAAGCTTGGTGCAGGGAGTTTGAGGAGCTGATGATGGGACAGTTTAAGATGAGTGCTATGGGGGAGCTTACTTTCTTTTTGGGTCTCCAAGTTCAGCAGAAACCTGATGGTATCTTTATTAGTCAGGATAAATATGTGAGGGACATTTTAAAGAAATTTGGTATGGAGAGTGTCCGAACTGCCACTACACCTTATGAAGCTCCAAAAACTAAGAACCACAATGAACTAGATCCAGCTCTGAATGTTCACTTATACAGATCTATGATTGGTTCTTTGATGTATTTAACAGCTTCTAGGCCTGATATTACCTTTGCTATGAGTGTTTGTTCTAGACATCAAGTCACTCCACTTACTTCCCATCTCAATGCAGTCAAGAAGATCTTTAAGTACCTAAAAGGCCAACCTCATTTAGGCCTTTGGTACCCAAAAGAGTCTCCTTTTAAGTTGGAAGCATATAGTGATAGTGACTATGCTGGTGCAAA
Organism: Chrysanthemum seticuspe; assembly: GCA_019973895.1. Lineage (NCBI taxonomy): Eukaryota > Viridiplantae > Streptophyta > Magnoliopsida > Asterales > Asteraceae > Chrysanthemum > Chrysanthemum seticuspe. Next base: position 200,729,612 of record BPTQ01000009.1, on the reverse strand, counting down.
TCTGGATAGGAGATCCACAACTGGAGGTTGCCAATTCCTTGGAAAGAGATTGATTTCTTGGAAGTGCAAGAAACAAACTATTGTGGCTACCTCATCTACTGAAGCAGAGTATGTTGCTGCTGCAAATTGCTGTGGACAGGTTCTTTAGATACAAAATCAATTGTTGGATTATGGGTTCAACTTCATGAACACAACAATTTTTATTCATTATCAACTCCATATGTACCTCCATCTGAAGATGATTTAAAGAAATTGTTTGATCCTATGTTTGATGAACATTATGAGCCAAGTTCTAATGAACTGACTATTCCTACAACAAAGGCTGCTTATATTCCTGTGAATGAAGTCAATCCTTCAGTCTCAATATCATTAAGCCAAGAAGCGCCTGCTGCTGATCACTCCATCTCATCGACAAATCATCAATCTTCGAATGTACATCATGGAACTGCTTCTGGCATCAATAATGAAGACAATCCCTTTGCTACTCCTGAAGATGCTCCATTTGAAAACATATTTGCTCCTGAATCTTTATCAGAACCATGTTCTTCAGAAGACATCGACTCTGCTACTTCAGTCCCTCAACAACTGCCACATGAACACCTCAGAAAATGGACTCATGATCATCCATTAGACAAAATCATTGGAAATCCAGTATCAACATGTAAACAACTTGCAACCGATGCCTTATGGTGCTTCTTCAACTCCGTACTCTCTAAGATCAAACCAAAAGATGTTAAAACTGCCATGAATGAAGATAGCTGGTTCAATGCCATGCAAGAAGAAATTCATGAGTTTGATCGACTTGATGTATGGGAGTTAGTACCTGCTCCAGAGTGTGCTATGATTATTGCTCTAAAATGGATCTTCAAAGTGAAACTTGATGAGCATGGTGATGTGTTGAAGAACAAGGCTTGATTAGTTGCTAAAGGATACCGTCAAGAGGAGGGTATAGACTTTGAAGAATCTTTTGCTCCTGTTGCTCGAATCGAGGCAATCAGAATCTTTTTGGCTAATGCTGCTAGTAAGAACATGGTTGTCTATCAGATGGACGTGAAGACGGCATTCCTGAACGGAGATCTTAAAGAAGTCGCCTATGTCAGCCAACCTGAAGGCTTTGTGAATCCAGAGCATCCTACCCACGTTTATCGTTTGAAGAAGGCTCTTTACGGTTTAAAACAAGCTATAGGGCATGGTATGATACGCTATCAAATTTTCTTCTATCTACCGGATTCAGCAAAGGAGTAGTTGATCCAACATTGTTCACAAGGAAGTCAGGCAAACATTTAATCCATGTTCAAATTTATGTTGATGATATCATTTTTTCCTCGACTGTCCCCAATGAGTGTGACCGTTTTTCAAATGAAATGAGTTCAAAATTTCAAATGTCAATGATGGGACAAATGTCATTTTTCTTGGGATTACAAATTTCATAAAGTCCCGGAGGCATCTTCATAAATCAATCTAAATATGCAAATGAGATTTTAAAGTAATTTGGATTTGATTCAAGTGACCCTGTTGACACTCCCATGATTGAACGAACTAAACTAGATGAGGACCACTCAGGGATCATGGTAGACCAAACGAAATATCGTAGTATGATTGGATCCCTGATGTACCTCACAGCTAGTAGACCAGACATCTTGTTCGCTGTTTGCATGTGTGCTAGATACCAGGCTAAGCATACTAAAAAGCACCTTGAAGCGGTTAAACGGGTCTTTCGGCATCTCCAAAGAACCATCAATATGGGACTTTGGTACCCGAAAGACACCGGTATGTCACTAATAGCATATGCAGACGCAGATCATGCAGGGTATCAAGATACTCGTCGAAGTACGTCCGGAGGTGCTCAGTTTTTGGGTGATAAGCTTGTGAGCTGGTCTTCAAAGAAGCAAATGAGTACTTCTATTTCCTCTACAGAGGCTGAATACATAGCCATGTCATCTTGTTGTGCTCAAATCCTATGGATGAGATCCCAATTATCTGACTATGTCTTTGAATTTAACAAAATCCCTCTGTATTGTGATAATAAAAGTGCTATTGCTCTCTCATGCAACAACGTACAACACTCAAGAGCAAAGCACATCGACATTCGACATCATTTCATCAGGGAACAAGTGGAAAAAGGTGTGGTGGAACTCTATTTTGTGAGGACTGAATACCAGTTAGCAGATATCTTCACCAAAGCTCTTCCAAGAGAACGTTTTGAGTTTATTCTTCCACGTCTTGGCTTGAAAAGCCTTCAACCAGAAACACTCAAACGTCTTCAGGAGGAAGACGAGGAGTAAAGGTCTATCTTCATCTATCTCTTGTAAATATTTATTCGAAAAACAAAATAGAAAATTATAAAACTTACAAAATCCATAAAAATCTGAAAAATTCGAAAAATCTTCAAAAAATATTGTCAATTTTTCATGATTTTCTCGGTTCGATAATCTCAACGGTCTTTGTGCTGTCATTCAAAGAATGACACGGGACATTAGATGTTGTTCGAATTCTTTAAAAAAAAATAAAAAAAATAAAAAAAATCAAAAAATCAAAAATCATTTTTTGGGAGAAAGAGAAACAATGGTTTATTGTCATTTCAGGCAGTAACCCGCTTTTCAAAGAAAGAACAGAGCCATACTTTATCATGTTTTCAAAATTCCATGCTCTGATTCTATAAACATTTATCTGCTGAAAACTAACTGCTTTGAAAAATAACTCGGTCTCTATTTTTGATAATCATCTGGACTTATTTGTCAAAATTTCTATCTCTCAATCAACAACCTATGTCATTGATTGAAGGGGAGAATGATTTCAATTAAATTAAAAAGTTATTTGTCATTCAATTGTTTTCAAAAGATATTCATGCATGTTTAAACAATGGAGTTTAAAGTCTTAAAATCCGATCCTTATCAGTTAAAACGCTTTGAAAAATCAAGTCACAATTCTCCTTAAAAGCTTTCAAAATCAATTTAAATCTACAAGAGATCACAAATCTCAAATGATTTGATAATTGTGATTGGGGGAGAATTTGTGATTTAAATTGGAATTAAACTGATAATTCGGTAAATGGTTTTATAAGGATGTACAAGCTCTCCTTCCCACATGTGCCAAACGATTTCAAATTTTCCATGCACATGTTGAGGGGGAGCATTTATCTTAAACCATAAAGATCTGAAACGTGATCAATTTATATCAGTGTGCAGGTTCCCTCTAGTATGTGCAAAAACTCTTTCAAACCTTAAGGCACATATTGAGGGGGAGCAAGCCTTTGAAAACCTCATCCTTCCCGGAAATGCTTTATCTACTTGATTTAATTAGGGAAGTGATGAAGGGGTTGAAGAATGAAAAAGAATTGAATGAGAAAAGGGTGAAAACAAATAGCCCTCAATATATTCAACCTTAGGGCAGAAACCGGGTTCAATTCATATGCTACTGATGGTAACATCGGTATTGAAGACAAGACGTCATGGACCCAGTGACGCACTGCACTTAAACTTTCCAAACCACTCAAGTTCCTCTTAAAAGGACTTGTTTCATTCTCACGGGGAACCGACATTATCTATTGACTTTCTCCTAGAGATTGTTGATATTGAAGGAGGAGACCCTCTCCCTAGTCTCCGATATAGGATCCAAATATGCACAAATTGAGTCTAGTGCCACGAGATCATCAGTAAATCTCATTAGGACACGTTCAATGAAGACTCTTTGTTTCACACAATGTGGAAAGAGAAATTATATCTTGAGTCCTACGCATTATCCTCGTGGTATTGCCAGAACATCTGAGTGATGTGTAAACATATTCACAATGAAGATGGAAAGCCTTCTGGAGCCAACATCAAAAAAGCTCCTGGTAGGTGGCATGTGAGATCTATTATATAGATCAACCATGTGACAACTGAATAGAAACAATGGGGCGATTCAATCTCTTGAATCAATCCTGGTTCAGGTTATGGATTGACGGATACCTTTGAAAAACCGGTCGTCATGCTTAAAAACTCTTTTCTTTAGCACATCGACCGTGTACAAATTTTTCAAAACAAAAGGTGTTTTATGATTGATAATTGATTTTCATTAAAACCTTCGTTGTATTGCAAAAACAATTTCTATTGAGCCATGCACGATTGTTATTCAAATATCTTTTGGCAATCAGTGAATCTCTATTCGCTGGTTCACTTACTCCGTGTTGTCTTCTTTGAGACGCTCCGGTTTGAGAAAAGCTAGAGCAACTGCGAAACCCTGTCAAGGAAATTCTTCAGAATTATACCTGATCACAGGCAGTACTTGTACTGATCAACGGGGAACCATAGGCCGTGTACCTCAATTCATCGAAAGTGTTCAAAGACACTTTCGTGCGCTTTATTGCTAACTGTTGTATGCAGGTACGCCCGACGTTTGCAGCTGATCAGAATGAAGCAGTCAATCCATAGCCGCATGCTCACACAATACATTAATTTCTAAAGTAATCATGATTAGTGCATCAATGACTCTGATATTTTCACTCCATGCTTCTGCTACGCTGCTGCCAATATCATGAATCAACGAAAGCTTCCGCTACTCTGATGAGAAGATATCATGATCCAAAATGTGAGCATGTCGGTCCGAAAGTCACAACATCACATAATACCAACTCCACAATGGATGTCTCAAAGATTTTTGTTAGCTGATGATCTCAAAAGCTGGCTCAAAATTATTATCACGTGGATCAGTAAAAGACCTCCACTTGGATTAACCAAACATGCAATGAGAAAATCAATGACTACGAGCTTCGGAGCAAAGTACTACATCAAGAATGCAAGAACAATTTTTAATGTAATATCTGTTTGTATTCAATGTAATTTTAGTATATGTTTGAGGTGACCTCCCTTAGGGGGAGATTGTTAGGAATTAGAAATTCCAGGTATTAAAGATTCGGTCACCTCAAGTATATGTAATCGTTAGAAAGCTCGTAGTCGTAGTTATTTTAAGTTAAGTAGTATTTAGTTTAGTAACACTGTGGAGGACAAACGGGTCTTTACCCACTGTATGCCTGATCCACAGCCCGTTGTGTGGCGTTTTATTGTAAGACTATAAATACTCTCTACCTTCCAAGGTAGAGAGTTGGAGCTCATAATAAGATTTTTCTTTCTCTCACTAAAGTTCCCAAACCTCTAACTTTCTCCCTCTAAAAACCTCTTGTACGCCTACTTTGAATTATGGTTTGATGTGTATGTGAAATCCAATATCCTATATTTAGCTTGTTTTTCTTGGTTTGGTTTGTGTGTTTCTCTGTGTCTGTTTTGCAGAATGCATATATAAGTTGAAGATCACCATGGTTGGTCAATTGGAATATGGTCAAGTAAGCTTAAAAGTTGTTTCTACTGAAAATAAGTACTGAAGTGAGCTAATTATTTCTACTGAAGAGAAGTACTGAAGTTAAGTTGTTCATTCATTCAAGAAACAGTTTACAGCTTACAGCTTACAGCTTACAATCAAATTCAAATGAAAATACAAGATCATTTCTATACAAGATATACTAAACCTATTCTAGCTCTTATCATCTAATAGCTCATATCATCTATTCCAAACGCTGGATATGCATGACCAGTACGACGAAGAAGCTGAAGACAAAAATGGGAAGGATGAATTGATGAAAACGAAGATGAAGATGGTGGAAATGGTAGATGGATGTGTGATATGACAATCTTCGTTTGTTCCATCTACTCGTTCCACCATAAAGCAATCACTCCATCTTCCTTTTGCCCTTTCCCTTAACGATATGAGATGAAGCACCAAAACATGGCGCAGGAAGAGCTAACACCACCTCTCCTCTGGCACGTGGCCTTGGTTGAGGTTGAGGTGTTGAAGGTTGGGGGTGTGTTGTCCTCTTCTTGTTGAAGAGTGGTTCTTGACGCTCTGAGGAGTCATCAGAATCCATGGATGAATCACTTGGATTCACCACACTATCATCTTTAGAAGAAGGAAGAAAATGGGATTTTAATGGTCGAGGTTCATCTTGATGGGGGTAGCGAAACAATGGGCGTGAATCTTCACTGGATGATGATGATGAGGAAGAGGAAGTGATATTTATCACTTCTGCTTTGGTGGACATTGGTTATTGTTGTTGATTGAGGAGTTTTTGGTGAAATTAGGGTTTGTGAAGATAATTGGGGTAAATTGATGTGTTTTAATGTGCATTGGGACTATCTTATAGGCGGATTCATGGATTAATGAGATTTAATGCGAGTTGGGTGGCACAGTAAAACGCAAAGATATTTACTCAAGCTTCTTGATTACTTGAGTTCTTTCTGCTGATTGACCTCCTTCAGCAGATTTACCATTGTTTCTGCCGAAGTGGTAATTTAAATTTGGTAGAAGTTGTTTTACACGTCATATTTGGTCAACAACTTATTCCGATATTTATGACCATAAATTGGGAAGCTTCTACTAATACCTTCTTCGCATATCTTCGCCTAAAATTAACCGATTCCCTCTTCACTCGATTTAAACACACTTCCAGTTGTGAAAATCATAACCCATTATCTCGATTTCTCATGGCGCTTCAATTTAAGAAAGATCATAACAAAGTTGCTTTTCTGGGAAAAGCTAAGAGTCATGAACTGTATGAACCAATGGTAGAGTTCTTGAAGAGGTCCAAGATTCATTACGCTTTATCGCATTCTCCTAATGTGATATATGAATCGTTGGTTACACAATTTTGGGATTCTGCTACGAAACGGAGTGACACAGAGATTGTTGCTATGGTTGACGGAACAGAGTATGTTGTGACAGAGGAGTTGATAAGAAGACAGCTTCGCTTGGACGATGTTAATGGAGTTTATCACTCTAATGCTGTGGAGATACTTGCTGGGCTAAGAGCTTTTGGATACCAGAGTACGAGGACTGATATATGGTTCAAGAATCAGCTTTGCCCTATGTGGAGGTTTTTGGTACACACATTGCTTCAGTGCATAAGCAATAAATCAGGAGGATGGGATCAATTTTCTACTCAATTGGGATGTGGTATTGTATGTCTTTCTCAGGGGTTAACTTATAACTTTTCTAGGTTTATTTTTGATAATATGGTTGAAAATATTTAAAGAAAAAAACATAAGTTTTTAATGTACCCTAGCTTTTTGCAAATGATTTTAGACATTACTACCCGAGCCCAAGCCTTTTGTCCCATAGGAGCTTTAACTGCTAAACTATTTGCTTCAATGAAAACTTACTATGAGGGGGAACATCATCCTTTGCTAGCAGCTATGTTGCCTCAAGGCAATGAGGCTGCTGATGAGGGAAATGTTGTTGGTGATCCACCTTCTACCAATGTTGCTGCTGATGGTAATCCATCAGTTGCCATTGATGAGGGCCCTTCTACTACTGCTGAAGCATCTCATGTTACTCCTGACCTACCTCCACCTACACCTTCAATCAAAGCATTCTTTGATCTCCTCTCTTGCTCTATACGATCGTACAACACCCTCTTGTTTAGGGAGTTGGAATCTTTTCTTCTCTACGGCTAGCATTCGTGTTAAGGTCGTAGCTCGTGGGTTAAGCACTAGCATCCTAATGCTCTCGTTGGATGTGTAGTGTGTGTTTACGTTAGAGATCAACTCATTATAGTTGATTAGGGTTTCGTGGTGATAAGTGATCCATTGAAGTGTTCGTGATCAAGATCAAGACTTGGTGTTTATCTATTTTTCAGTAGATTTGAGCCCGGGAGATGATGCACGCTACATATTCATCTGTAATAACACGAGAACAGGAATAAATTATCACCTGGACCTCATAGAGCGACGATTTGTCCAGTGAAGAAAGAGTCTGAAGATTATATCAAACGACAGCAACTACGAGAGCTAGCCATGCTAAACTCAAATTCCAGAGAAGAGAGTCCCGGGAATGATTCATTTTTCTTGTGTCTGGGTGATGCATTTGTAACATAAGATTCATTAAATTTATTCATGTGGTATTGTTGTACATTGTTCAAACTTCAAACTTCATTAGTTGATGCATTTGGGGCTAAATATCTACAAATTTAAGTTAAAAAAAATAAAAACAAAAATCTATGTATATTCTTGAGTTTGTCTAACTTTTCTTGCAGGTTTGTTGTACATTGTTGATGGTTTTCGACTCACCAGCTGTACCTTGTGTACATCAAAGAGTTGGCTAGTCCAAAGGGTACAGCTTTGGTAAAGACACATCAAATCTGTTGATAGCTGTAATGGTTTGCTCAAAATCATAGGGTCTGCAACCACCCATGCTTAATTGCTGAGGGGGTTGTATGGTCATCAATTCAGCATGGTTTATTCCTTTTTGGAATCCAAAAATTGACTAGCCCACATGTATATGGCTTGTGGTAAAGGCAGTGGAATACCATATTGGGTTCTCAATTCACCAAAGGTGATTCTTTCTCCTACGAATTGACTAGTCCTGAGCAAACGGCTACAGGTAAAGACATTTCAAATCCATTCATGGTTGCTGATTTGCTAATAAATCAGATGGTTATCAGTGTACCATAGTTTTCGAACTTAAACATTTGGCTACTCCAGTAGTGATGGCTATTGGTAAAGAGACATCAAATCCATTATTTTCAATGATTCATCTCTCACAGGAGTTAACACACCTGGATGTGATGAGAATAGTATGAAACTAATATGTTTTGATGTACATGTTGTCATTTATTGCTGCAAAGATCTGGAGTTTCAAAGTTTTGTCATCATAGAGATGTAATTGTTTTGGTTCTTTGCTGCTGCTCTTCGAGTACAATCCTCTAGCTCTAAAGTGTTAAAGATCTATCAAGAAACTGGAACTTAACCAATTCAAATTCCAGTTTAGGGGAGGATTGTTGGGAATTCTGTGAAGTATGAATTATGCTGAATTTACTGCCGAAGGATTCTGCTGAAGTAGTGTGGAATCTGCTGAAGATCTAATTATAATGAAGTAATGAAACCGTGTAGATGGTTTCTGCGGAGATAGTTATTCCGCGTATTCTATAGTTAGTTAGGATGTGCATGAGCTTTATTAGGAAGTTATTATGTATATCTTATTTAGTTTTATGTTTATACGTTTCTTGGGAAACGGTTTAGGGTTCCTTGTCTATAAAAGGAACACAATAGTATGAGTTATGTACGAATTGAATAACAAAGTTTTTAGATAATAAAAAGATCCATAGAGGATCAAAGTGTTCTTAGTTATTTGTGTTATTGCTTGTGTTTAATTTCCGCTAAAGAATACAAGTTATAGAGACTGTCTTTTAGTGTGCTTGTGATTACATAAGTATAACTAACGATCTACGAGTGCTCATAAGATCTATTAAGGTCTTAGTTTCAACAAGTTGGTTTAGAAATTCCTAGTCATGTATTTTCTTATTTTCTTAGTTTTTAGAGTCATGTATATCATAACTCTAGTTTTATTAAATGGAATTACATGCTACTTGTTATTTTTCTGAGTATATGATTACTTTGTACTCATATCTCATTTTTGTGATAACATTACTTCTTATATCACCTTTGCTGAAATTAATCAGCTAATACGGATCCCTCAGAATTTCCTAGACAGATCCCTACTAGTAGAGAACCGTGGGATCCGTGAGACAGAAAGCTATTCTTATACAAACTTGAACCACATTTGCAAGAAATTGTGAATTATACTTGCTTTCTAACCTTTTTTTTGTAGTTATTCAATTTACACATGAAGACTTTGACATCCTAAAGCTAGGGGGAGCTTTATGTCAAAGCAATACATTGCAATTTACTTGCAATACTAGGTTTACATTTCGTGACATCCCCTTGCAATCATCAAGGGGGAGCACATTCGTCACTTAGACGAAATCTTTTGCAAACTCACTTGCAAACAAACTAGATTAGTATCACTTTCTTGACGCCCTTACATAGGGATGGACTCGTCAAGGGGGAGTAAAGACGAGATCCTTTCCCGTTACTTGCTCTCTATTTCTTTTTCTTTTTATTTCTTTCACACATTTTTCTTAAAAACGATGTGATGCTATCCTTCAAACACTTTTGTTTCGACAAAAAGGGGGAGAAGAAAGTAAAAACTACAAATTCAAACTTTTAAGAATTTTAGCTTTCCCTTAAAATAATTTTATGTTTTGTCATCAACAAAAAGGGGGAGATTGTTAATACAAATAAGCCGTAAAAACGTTTTTTTATATTTTACGATCTTCTAATGTTTTGTCGATAACAAACGTAAAATCATGTTAACGAAACAAATAAAATACGTAAATGGTTTGAACTAATAGCTTTCTAACATAATCACATTTTCACATAAAATACTAAAACAAGTATAAGTGAATTTATGATTTAGTAATACATATGTACAACAACTAGTGTTTACATATTTGGGTAAAGTATACACATAACTAGTATGTAGTATATTGGGTTATATAAATGGGTAGAAACTTAAGTATCACAACCCATTGGGCAAATACATTGAATGTAGTTGGGTACAACCCAAAGCCCATGACCCATGGATCTTGACCCATAACCCATTGCATGACATCATGCTTATATCACACATGGATAATATCCATAACCCATGGATCAACCCATACCCAAGTGACTAAGTGCATTGCACTCAAAGATACATTGTATCTAGCCAAAGATCCATGGTTCAACCCATGACCCATGACCCATAACCAAAATACCCATGGGCAAAGAGGAGCGTTCCACGGATCCCTAGCTTTGTGCTAGCCGGATCCCTTGTGGTAGGGATCCGTGGGATCCGGGGAACAGTAGGATTTTTACTCTATAAATAGTGAGTCATTTCTTCATTATTTCTCACCCCTTTCTAACACACTTTCTCCATGATTTAAAAACTCACTAACCTCAGATCCAAGAGATCTATGTTTGTAGTTTTGTTTTTGTGTGATCTTTTAGGTTCCTCTTAAAGGCAAGATCACCACCTTTGAAGTCGAGCAAGCTCAAGTCCATGAGTTTCCATGCTTCCTCGTCATCAAGGCTACTGAAGTCCTCTTGTTGATGATTCCTTTCATTCTTCAAAGAAGTGTAGTGTTGAAGACATTAGTGAAAGATGTCTCAAGTGTCAAGACAAAGATATTAGTGAAGGGTATCGATCGTCTATAGCATAAGCACTTGTGGTAGGTGCTTAGAAGTCAAGACAAGAAGCATTAGTGAAAGGTGCTTACAAGTCAAGACTAGAAGCATTAGTGAAAGGTGCTTAGAAGTGAAGACACAAGACATTAGTGAAAGGTGTCTTGTAGATCTAGTCAAAGGCATTAGTGAAAGGTGCCTTAGATGTACATTCGATATGGTGTGTTTCGATGTACAAGATAGAATAGTATTAGATCCAAGGATATTGATATCCTTGATGATGTTGTAAAGGAGTAGATCTCCTTTGGGATTAGTCGTTGGTGTAGTGTGGTAGTAGTTCCTCCATTGCAATGGAACTAGGTGCTTAGCCTAGTACCTAATAGAGGGTAGGCGACATTGTGAAGGTGTAGTTCACCTTGGAGTGAAAGAACTAGGTACTTAGCCTAGTACCTTATAAAGGGTAGGCGAATTTGTGTAGGTGTGGTTCACCTTGGAGTGAAAGAACCCGGTGGTTAGCCTAGCACCGGAAAAAGGGTAGGCGATGTTGTGAAGGCTTCTCCGCCATAAGGAGATTGGTGTAGTGATTACGAATTCTCGAGTAGGTGACTCGGGGAGTGGAGTAGGGCAAGGAAGGTGTCCTTGTAGCCGAACCACTATAAATACTCGCGTTGTGATTTTGTGCCTCTTACTCTTATCTTTTCATTACTTACCTTTATATGCTTGTTTATCAACATCCAACACACACATCTAAATAGATTGACATAACTCGATCTAAATAGATTAAAAGGAAGTTTTAATTGGCGAAACTATTCAACCCCCTTCTAGTTTTCCACACATCTCACAGCCTTCAAGCAGCCAAATATAAAGATTTTTCTGATGATAAGGATGTTGATTCACCTCTTGATTCTGCTGAAGAAATCTTTCAAAATGAACTTGCTAGACTGAAGGGTCAGGAACAAAGAGCCACTTCTGATGCCTCAACAGTTCCTTTTGGTGCAATAATGCATTCTCCTGGTGAAGCTTCAGCTCCTACTGGTAGTGGAACAACAATTCATAAGGGTGGTGTCTCAGTTCCTTCTGTCAGTGTTCCTCCTGGTAGTGTTCCAGTTCCTGTTGGTAGTGTTCTAGAACCTACTGGTGCTTTTACTAGTGCTTCTACTGACTCATTCTTTGATGCTGAGCCTACCACAAGATTTCCAATACCATCAGATCTTGGCAACAATAAATCCTCATCTGGTATCTTCTCTTGTTCATCTTATGATGATGACTTTGGTGCTGATCTAACCAACTTGACATCAACTGTGGAAGTCAGTCATGTGGTAACTAAGAGAATCAATATGATCCATCCTCAATCTATGATTATTGAGGATCCTCATTCAACTATGCAAACAAGAAGACAGGCCAAAAATCCTACTAATGCTGAATCTGCTTTTATCAACTACATCCATTCACAACAAAGAGACAACCATACAGACTTTCAATATTGTTTGTTTGCTTGTTTTCTTTCTCAAGTGGAACCAAGGAGTGTAGCTTAGGCTCTTGAAGATCCAAGCTGGGTTGAAGCCATGCAAGCATTATTATGGTAGGCTCGCTTCCTGAAGCTCCAACCCTTATTGAAAAAAAGCGCTAACGCGCCTTTACTTTTTTATTATATAATACCTTCTTTCTACTTCTTTCTCAAAGTCAAGCAAGCAACCTTCCGCCTTTATTTTTTTGAGGAGATATAAAAAGAAGCAACCTTACTAAGAAAATGTTGCAACAGTTCAAGTTTCAAAATGTATGGGTTCTTGTTGATTTTCCTGAAGGAAAATATGCTATTGTGACAATGCGGATACTCAAAAACAAGAGGGATGCTAGATGAATTGTTGTCAGGAACAAGCCTAGGCTTGTAGCTCAAGGCTATAGACAAGAGGAAGGCATTTATTATGATGAAGTCTTTGCCCCAGTTGCCAGGATAGAGGCAATCAGATTGTTTTTGGCATTTGCCTCCTACATGGGATTTATGGTTTATCAAATGGATGTTAAAAGTGCTTTTCTTTATGGAAAAATTGATGAGGAAGTTTATATCACTCAACCTAAGGGATTTGTGGATCCTTAATATCCCAGGAGAGTATACAAAGTAGTCAAAGCCTTATATGGTCTTCATCAAGCACTAAGAGCTTGGTATGCAACCCTCTCTACCTTTCTGCTGAAACATGGGTACAGAAGAGGCACAATTGACTAGACTCTCTTTCTTAAGAAGGACAAAAGAGATATCGTCCTGGTACAAATTTATGTGGATGACATCATCTTTAGATCTACAAAGAAGGCATGGTGTGAGGAATTTGAGGCCTTGATGAAGGGAGAATTTGAAATGAGTGCCACAGGAGAACTAACTTTCTTCTTGGGATTACAAGTTCAGCAGAAACCTGATGGGATTTTTATCAGCCAAGACAAGTATGTGAATGAGATCCTAAAGAAATTAGACTTGGAGAATGTCAGGACAGCAACAACACCTTATGAAGCTCCAAAACCTAAGTCCAAGAATGGACCTGATAGTCCTATTAATGTTCATCTATATAGGTCTATGATAGGGTCACTAATGTAATTGACAGTTTCACGGCCTGATATCATGTTTGCAGTTAGTGCCTGTTCAAGGAATCAAGTCAATCCCACCACTTCCAAGCTGGCTTATGGTATCCAAGGGAGTCTCCCTTTGTACTTGAAGCCTACAGTGACAGTGATTATGCTGGTTTAAACAAGGACAGGAAATCTACAACAGGTGGATGTCAGTTTCTGGGTATAAGGTTAATCTCATGGCAATGTAAGAAGCAAAACATTGTGGCTACCTCCTCCACTTAAGCGGAGTATGTTGCTGTTGCTAACTGTTGTGGTCAGGTACTCTGGATACAAAATCAATTGTTGGATTATGGGTATAACTTTATGAACACTAAATCTTTATTTATAACCAAAGTACTATTTGCATAGTCAAAAGTCCATTTTTTCACCAAAGGACTAAGCACATAGAGATTAGGCACAATTTCATAAGAGATGCTAATGAAAAGAAGCTTATTCAAGTGCTTAAAATTCATAGTGATGATAATGTGGCTGATTTGTTAACCAAGGATTTTGATGGACCTAGATTTAATCATCTTGTGGTTAACATTAGGTTGCTCAATCCATAGGTGTCAGGATTGAGGGGAGGATTTGGGATTAAAGGGAGGATTGTTGTTGTAAAAGTTCTCTGTAACAATGTTCTTGCTTCACTTGGTTTAACCTTTTGCAGACTGCTGAAACAAGAGGGTGGATTAGCACTCTTCTGATGTTCTTGATCGCTTTGATGCTGGACATGTAACACCCCAACCCGGCAAGGGTAGAAGTGTCACATTCTGATGTCATATCAGAACATACAAATGAAATCTTTACAAATGGAAACCTTAAAAATGTAGTATCAAAACATATACACAAATGACTAACAAGAAATTACAATATCCCGAATGAATTAAAATCCCAAAACAAAAGTTCTTCAAAATAAGTCCCAAAGTAATAAGGTGCTAGGGTTGGTCCACTCAGATATTCTAACTCTCAGCCCATCTTCAAACCTAAAACCTGCCGCAGGAAAAGAAATGCGGCTGAGCTTAAAAAGGCCAGTAAACAGATATAACAAAATGAAAGCTAAATAAAATCATAAATGCGAAATGAAATAATGAAACTGGTAACAAAGTCGCAGCGAAATGATGGACAATGAGTCAATGAGGATCCTGCAGAACACAATTATACAGATATCCAAAGAACACATAACACGGAGAACGAAGCCAAGAAAAGCATCAATGACATAACTACCAGCACATACAAAAATCTAAAGGCAAGCGGAAGCAGTTAATTAGTAAGTGAGCATGACAATCAAACAAGATAGCAACCCTTAGTTGAGAACATAACCAGTATCATAACAGCAGTCAAAACATGGCAGTCACATGTAACAAGTATGAATACAGTATGAACACTATAATTAAATGAACTATGGACATAGCAGGGCAATTAAACAAGTTAACAAGCCAAACGTCATAAGTTGAACCATTTACCCAGTCAACAATAGTATAAGCAGAAATTTAAACATGGCAGGTCAACCATAGGCAGATAGGGATACTAACGGATAGTCAAAGTTCACGAGATTAACTAAACGAAGTATACATAATAAACCTACAAGACAATCGATTACACACTAGCATAGTCACCACACAGATCAAAGAGGTCACATAACGGTAAGATAACATATAATCAGATGACAACATGTGAACCACATATAAACATATTAATCATATCGTAGCATGGTAACCGGTAGTCACATAAAAATGTAAAAGCATAAACAAATAATTATGTAATAACCCGGTACGTGAATGGAACCATAGTCTGAAGTAACGGAATGAAAGTGTGACATATCAATGCAATGGAATGTATATATCTTGGTAGTAGAGTGTGTCTCATAAGGGATTGAGTAATGAACAATTAACACAGAATATGGTGCGTTGGGGAAATACAGAAAGTACTGTATAGGCATATCAAAAGTGTAAGGGTTGTCAGAAATCTACCACGAGCCCAGAAACATATCATATCATATCATATCATAAGTAGCCATTGTATTCGGAGGGGTGACCTCGGAATACCATATATAATAGGAGGGGAGACCTCAGTAACCAATAGAGTAGCTAGCTCCCAGACTGTGAAGACGCGTATTGCAAACGACATCATTCACCAGACAAATTATATCATAGCATAACATATAATCAGATACAGAACAAATCTAGGATGCATCCATACGCCCCTGCAGAACAGAAGTGGCCATACAATATAATCTTGAGCGCGCATAATCATATAACAGAAAGGGACGGTGTGGAACATCACTCAACCACACTAGAGTCATGCCATTGGTGCATCAATGACACGGCCATGTTACCTTCATGGCTAGGGAAACATATTTGGCTCGGGTATCAAACAGAAGGGTCAATATCATAAGGGTTCATAACAAAGGTTCAGAAGTCAAATGTTCATATCAAAGTCCATATCATAAGTTCATATCAGAGGTTCATATCAAACAGTTCACATAGGAGATTCAATCAAAGGGAGCATAGCAAAGTTATATGGAAGCCCTAATAAGAAGGCTCAGAGCAAAATATAACGGTTCAAAGCTAATATCAAAAGATGTAAACGAATCATGAAAAACCTTAGAGACAAGGCCAGAATATCTGTACCTTAGCAACGAAATGAAAACAAACGGAAAAGTAACATTGGAAAGCAACGTCGTATCTTCTTCAACGAGTCTACACGAATTGATATCATATATTACTTATATACTCATTTTATAAGCTTTTTATGCATGTGTAAGTGTTTTACTTATTGATATCCTCTTTTTATCTTTCATTTTCTTAAATTCACATTGGGACCAGAATTTAGCGATTTTTATAAAATACTTACGTAGCTCAAATAAAATCAAGTAAAATACCAAGGGTTCACATATGAGTTAAAAGACTCTCCCAAAATTGGTGGGTTCTATTTCCATGCCAAATGGCCTATGGAAAATCACAAGTCCAGACCTGTCCAGAAAGTGATCAGAAAATACACCTTAAAAGTTTACACTTATTGGACCTGTTTAGGCACCTTGGAAAAATCCCCAAAACTTCCAGAAATTCATTTATATCCTAAATGTCCCTCTTGTAAAAGGAGAGCTCCCAATTCATTATGGTTTGAAAATGAAAAATCAAACAATCCAACCAAATTTCAGACCCATTTTCTCAGCTTTGACACTTGATCTTGTAAAATTTAAAAATACAACTTAGACAACTCCAAATTCGACCAAACCACTTGGAAAACTTAAATAAGACATAAAATAAACTTTTCCAACAAAAACCCAGATTATTTCACTTATAATATTTGATCTATGACACACACAATTTCAACATGTGATGCTGTCCAGTTTTAGGGTTAAATAAAACCATTATAATCATGTGTTTTACGTACCCAAACGCACCCATGACCCATGAAAGCCGTATGACCTGTTTTAATAGCATCTTAACATGCCCAAATTTTATATTTTCCAGCTTATGAATTTTTATACATACTCGTTTCAAGCTAACAAAGAAAAGAATTGAAAGGAGATTAAACAACACAAACCCTAGATGCTCGAGTGGAATGATACGAGACCAAGGCAAACAAAACTCACAACCAAGCAACCATAGGGCCACGACCAGCAACCATTCCTTTTGATCCACGAACCCACGATCACCAGCAACAAACCCACGTCATAGCCTCCTTGGAAACCCTCTTCAATTTCCTTGTTTGCTGTTGAGATCGAATGGAGGAGATGGACAAGAAAATGCCGTCACTTTTGGTTGTAGATGATATTAGGGTTTCGTAGTGTGTAAAAAAAAGAAACGTATAATGAAAAGGAAAGGGGGGGGGGGAACACCGGTTTTATTTTGAGCAGGCCAAAGGGAGGGGAAAACATGGGCTAAGTCCAACTTCCAAATTAGATGGGCCTTTATATTAACAATAACATGTGTTTGTACTTAGTAAGTTTTCGGTTCATGTAACGAGAAACGTATAATGAAATTTTAAATGTAAACGTGGATATATCTCCTATATTTGATTTGGCGAACAATTTATAAGGTAGGTTAAATTCTACATTTACTGAGCTTGAAGGGTTTTACGTATTTTATAGATATTAAATAGAGGGGCAAAATAGTCTTTTCACGCGTTTATAATTTTTAGGGTTTTACAGGACACCTTCCTTCTAGTAGTTCAAGTCATTCCTGTTGGTTGTTCACTTCTTACTGGTCGTGTTATTTTCCTTCTAGATGACTTTTAGTTATTGCTGGTCACTAAAGTTCTTGCTGGTTATGTCAGTTCGTACTTGCTTTGATAATATGGTTGACTTTTCTTCTGGTTGCTTATTTTGGGGTATACTCTACAGTAAAAGTTATTGGTCCGATAATTATGGCGTTTATTTGGTCAAAGGGTTACTTATTTAAACGATAATTACTGTTATCTTCTAATTTTAACAAGTATTATCTTTCCATTTAAACCTTAATCTTCAAATCGGTCCAATACACATCAATTAAGTTCCCCCTGACTACCAGTACCAACTATTCCTGTGCTTTCAAATCCACCACCACACCTCAACCCTCTCTCTAAGTCATCAATGGCTGCACTTAAATACAAGAACGAGCACAACAAGGTCGGTTTCTTGGAAAAACCCAAAGGGAGTGATGACTATCATCAAAAAATTGAGTTCCTAAGGGCATCCCACATCCAATATGCTATCACCCGTGACCCCAACATCATCTCTGACTTGGTTGAACAATTCTTGTCAAAGGCAACTCTAAGGTCTGCTGACTTGGGTCCTCCTACTATTCTTGCTAATATTGATTATACAAAGTACACCATTACTAAGGAATTGATCAGGAATCAACTACAATTGGATGATGCTGGAGGTCTTACTGATTTTCCAATTCCTCAATCTATACTGGTATGGATAATATATAATATGAAATCCAAGGTAGGTTGACTTTATTCAAGAATAGGTTTTCACCTCAATGGAAGTTCTTGATTTACATCATTCTGCATTGCCTTAGTTCAAAGTCTGGAAGTTGGGATCAGTTTGGGAGTGCTATAGTTGTGGCTATTGTTTGCATATCTAATGGGAGGAAATTCAACTGGTCCAGGTACATCTTCAACATGATTGTGAGCAACATTAGCAGCAAAATTAAGTTCTTGATGTATCCTAGGTTTCTTCAAATTATTCTAGATTTAGAAACTAGTTCCACAAGGCAATATTAGGTGTTCAGGTTATCCAATAAACTATTTTCAAATGATGCTTAACTGTGAGGTTCTTGATATGCCTCTTTCTGCTGTCATGCTAGCACAACCTCAAGAGGGTGAAGGTTCACTTAATGATGTTATGCCTGATGTAGTCCCTGAACAATAAGCTGAACCAGAACCAATGCCTACAGATGGTTTTGAACCAGCACCTATGCCTCATTCCGTGTCAGAACCTGACCAATCTCATCCTATTATGTCTTCACCTCCATGACCTTCAAGTCCACACCCACATGTATCTCAGACTCCTCCCAGGACCACTTCATCTCCCACAAGGTCTGCTCCAACTCCCACTGGTGGCCAAACTTCAAGAGATGCAAAGGATCCTATTTCACTTGCAGCTTTATCCTCAATGGTTTCTCTTCTGCTGCAGAGGGTCACTTTATTAGAAACTAAACTCAAGGACCACGAGGTGCTATTCAGGAATGTGGTGGGCAAGCTGGTCAACAAAGTAAAGGAAATGATAATGCTACTTAAGAAGAGAAAGTTGGTGGGTAAGTCTGATCAGGAAGCTGGGGGAGAGAAAGGTGTAGATCTGGATGCACTACTCAAGTTGGCTGAAGCAGTTGTGGCTGCTGGTTCTTATATTCCTTTTGGTGGTCCATCTGATGTTCCTCCTGGTGGTGCTTCTATTGTTCCTCCTGGTGGTGTGTTTGATGTTCCTCCTGAAGCAACTGTTGATATTCCTTCTGGTGCTTCTACTGCTCCAAAGGATCCTTCTTGTGGTGTTTCCAGTGTTCATGATGATGTTACAACTGATACTCATGATGTTTTTGATACTCATGTCCATACTGGTGATGATACTGATGTTCATGGAGTTGCTAATCCTGATATTCCTGCTGATGTTTCTTCTGACAAAGGCAAATCTCCAATGGTGGATGAGGATCATAAAGTCCCACAAAGGACTCCCAAGCAGATGGAGGAAGATAGACTGGGTGCAGAGGCTGCACAAAGGCCCATGAAGAAGAACTTGCTAGGCTGGCCAGACATAGAGCTGAAATGGCCAAAAAGTGACAACAAGAAGTTCTTAGCTCTGTTATGTACTGTACATAGGCTCATTAGATTGATATCATGGCTCAAGTGGAAGCTAATGCATCTCTCTCCAATGATTTATTGGTTGTTGATGTGAATGAAGATAATTTTCCAGCTAGGATGGCAACTTTGATCAAAAAAAGGAGACAAGCTCTTGCAGAGAGGTTAGCACAAGAAAGGCAAAATAGGCCAATGACAAAGGCAAAACAATGAGACTTTATGAGACATTTTGTCAAGAATCAGTGATGTGTTGTCTACTCCACTGGTTGGACCATGGCTAGGGTAAAACTTTTGACTGATGAACAATTGAAACAGGAGTTTGAAAAGATTAAAAGGGCTCTTGGATCCTCTCAGGTGCAGGCGTTTAACAAGTCCTTAAAGAGGAAGAAGCACCTTCTTCCAAGCAGCAGAAGTCTACTGAAACTTCAACTCCTTCTGCTTCATCTGTTCCAACATCCCCACTAGTTGGTTCTACTACAATTCCTCCTACAACTACTATTCCTACTGCCACACCTCTTTCTACTGATGCTTCCATTCCTGAAGAGCCACCTATTCCTATTGCTCCTACTGTGACTCCAAATCCTGCTACATCTCCCACTGCTCCCATATCCACTCCCACTAGGAAGAAATCTGTTGCAAAGCATACACCCAAATCAGTTTTTAAACCTGTTGATTTACAAGCAGAAGATAGGACTTTCATCAAGGATGATGTGGATGAGGATTCACTTAAAGAGTATCCTATTCCTCATTCTCCTCTTACTGGTTGGGAGGTGCTCCCTACTCCTTTGGTGGTATTGAATGCTCTGTATAGACAGGATGGGTCTTCAAAGCGTTTTACATGTCTCAGAGAGATTCTGCATATGGTTGATAGACAAGATTTGATTCAATTGTATGGACTGGTTCTTCTCTATTATGACACTCATCCAGTTTTTGGTGTTGGGTTAATCTTACTGGGTGATCTTAGGGTATTAATGGATTCTCAACTAGGTGGTCATGGTTTCTTAGTTTGGAATGATCAGGATAAGTGGCAAATTTACGATTGGAGGTTGTATCCCTTATCCAATGTTTATGTGATAGATACTACTTCTGAAATGGTGTTATATATGTTTACAGATGTGACCTACCCTCTCTCAGTCAAGGTCATAGAGAAAATGCTTAGACTGAAGTTGGAGATTGCTGGAGAGGTTGTGGGTAATGACATGGAAACTGTAGAGCAATTCGTTGGGTTTATCAAGAAGCAACTTGCTGATGCCAGAGGTTCTACTGCTTGATCATGGTATTCTGTGAACCATATTTTTGTATATATATGTTGTATCAATTGTCTTTGCTGGTTTTTGAATTCTCTTTTGGTATCAAATGTTTTGTAAATTGGCTTTTTAAATCAATCAGTGTTTGGTTATGTTAAATTTTGGTGTGCAAAACTGTTTTGATTCTGGCACACATTGAACACACACTCTTTTGAAAACCAATGGTATTCAGCTCACCATGTCTCACAGACAAGACAGAGTTGACTCACTATGAGGGTACGGCTCTGGTGTGATTATCAAATCCGTTGAAAGTTGCTGGTTTACTCAAAATCAGATGGTTCTCAATGTACCTTGGTCTATGTCTAGCCAGCCTAGCATGGTACCAATTGTGGAGTTTGATAGACTCATAAACGGTTTTTCCTCCTATCAAAATTACAACTCTCAAACCCTAACGAAATTTAAATTGCCAATACCTACTACTAATTAAACCTATTCCGAATAAATCCCAGCAGTAAACCAAATATTTTATCATGGAATTCGTTAAAGCTCACAATTAAGTTACTTTCTTGGAAAAACCAGAGGGTAGTGAACATTTTCATCAGATAGTGGATTTTCTAAACCCATCACACAACAGGTATGCACTCATAACAAACCCCACTATCTATGTCTCCCATATTCAACAGTTTTGGCATATTGCTGCTGTCAAAACATTGAAACAAGGGGACATACAAATAAAAGCTAACGTAGATGGTAAGACAATTAGGATATCTGAATCATCCTTGAGGAGACATCTCCACTTGAATGATGAAGGTGGACTATTTGACTTACCAAATACTAAAATTTTTTAACATCTATCCAGGATGGGGTATGATACAGCAATCAAAAACTGACTTTTCAGAAAGGTTGTTTCTCCCCTCAATGGAGGTTTTTCATACACACACTTCTTTATTGTATAAGCCCTAAGAAAACCTCTTGGGATCAATTCAGTAGCAATATTGCTATTGCTCTCATTTGTTTATCCACAGGAAGCGTCTATAAATTTTCTAAACTGATTTTTGAAAATATAGTGAAGAATGTGGATTCAAAAACAAAATTTCTAGTGTATCCGAGATTTATAGCAATGATTTTAAAGAAAAGAAACTACTTACCCATACTGAAATTTTTCCAACACCTTGTTTGCAACAAAAACTTTTTGCAAATATGTCTATGGCATCAAGGTTGTTTAATGGGGTGGTAGTTCCTTTGGTTGCTAACATGATTGTGCAGGTACAGGGTGAAGGATCAGCAATCCCAGCTGAATCCCAACACACACCCATTGTTGTTCCAAATATTACTTATACACCACCAGTTACACAAACATATAGGAGAAAACACAGACAGGGTACTATGGCCTCTCATCCTAGTATTCCTACTCAGACTCCAGGTGTTAATGAGACTGCTTCTGGCAGAGTGGAAGGGGCTACCACTACTATGTATAGCTTAGATGCATCACAGGGCAGTGGTAACATAAATAAGACCCCAACCATGGAAACAGTGGATGTTTCTAGTCCTAACAGACTGGATACAGCTATTCGAATCCTAAGCCAAATGGAAAATATGGGTGGCTTCAGTGATCCTCCTGGTCCAACTAGGGAGAAAACTGAGTCTTTGCCTTATGATGCATCTCTCCCAGAAGGTAACACATCTGGAAGTGCTGAAGGCAGACAATCACTTCATGAATTGAAGGCTACATGTACTACATTGACTGCTAAAGTGGAGGCTTTAAAGAAAGATTTGAAAGATACAAAGAAGCTGTATGCCAAAGTCTACTCAACTTCAGTTCAGAAGGTGAAAAGATTGAAGCTGAAAGTTAGAGCTCTGCAAGCTCCCAGAAGAACAAACATTGTGGATTCTACAAGCTCAAGTGATCCTATAGACATTGGGGAATTTCAAAAACAGGGGAGGAAAACAGATGCAAAGACTAAGGGGAGGACTCTAAGCTTTGAAAGTGGAAATCAAGATCAAGATGATGTAGAAGAAATAGCACCATTTGAAGAAGAAGAAGTTGATCTTGATGCCCCAACTGAAGTAATTGAAGAACATGCAGATACTGTTGATACTCCTACCAGTAACAAGAAAGCAGTGAAAACTGCTGGTTAAGACAAAGGTACTGCTAGAATAGACAAGGAAAAAGGAATTTTAATTGAAGAAGAACTTCTTCAGAAAAAGCCTAAAATTACTGCATAGATGGTATTTGATGAAGAAAGGGCTACAGAAGATCAGGGATAGGAAGTGGTTAAGTTCATGGAAAAGCAAAAGATGAAAAAGGCCGATGATCTATCTACTGAAGAACAAGACAGATTGCTTGCTCAAATACTGCAAGAAGAGGAAGCTGCAGCAGTTCCTGAGGAGGAGAAAGAGGATGCTATCCAAGAATTTCTTAATCAGATGAGAGAAAGGCAAAAGTCAAAGAAAAGAGTCAACTGATGAGGAATATGAAGTTTTATCTGAAGCATCAGGATTACAAGAAAGATTTTCAGTTGAATGGCAAGAGTTTTAAGGAAATTCAAAAGATGTATGTTAGAGCAAAAAGAGCTGGGTTGGTATTGGAGTCTGACGTATCTAAGAAACAGAGGATAGAGGGAAGTTCTTCTACAGCAAAGGAAGACTTAGAATATGAAGCTTTGAAGGAGATGATGATCATAAAACCTAATGAGGGAATACATGTAGAGGCTTTGCAGACCAAGCATCCCATAATTGATTGGGAAATTCATAGTGACAGATTTGGAAATCTTGGAGGATAATCAGAGTTGGAAATATAGTGTAGATGTACAAAACATTTGTAGACATATGCAAATTGTTTGACAGAGATGACTTAGTAAAGCTATGGGAACTGGTACAACAAAAGCTTAATCATAAGGAAGATCCTGATGAAAAGGAGCAGGAGCTTTGGGTGGAATTAGAGAGATTATTTGAGCCTGATCCTTATGACAGATTGTGGAGTCAAGATGCAACAGCTCCATGAACTACATGGATTTTATACAGCTCATCTAGAGTACATCATGTCTACACAAGTGTGGAAAACTAGAAGGGGGTGAATAGTTTTGCCGATTTTAAGTTAGTTTCAAAAACTTTAGATTCGATATTATGTGAAATTGTATGGATGTAGAGAAAGTATAGATCTAATGATAAAGCAAGTAAATAAAGTAAAGCAAGGGATAGAAATGACACAACCGATTTATAGTGGTTCGGCTACAAGGACACCTTCCGTGCCCTACTCCACTCCTCGAGTCACCTACTCGAGAGTTCAAGCACTATGTCAAAAAACTCCTTCAACTTGGCGGAGAAGCCTTCACAACGTTGCTTACACCTTTTTCCGGTACAAAGCTAAATACCGAGTCCGTAACACGGTGGACCAAATCAACACGGCTATTACACAACAACTATGTGAAATATCAAATACATGATCTTTGCTACAGAAATCTTGTGGAGGAACAAATCAATCAAGGACCCTTTGCTTGGATGACTTGTAGAATATCACAATTCTCAATTTCCGGTCATTTCTCAAATTACTATTCATCTCGGGAATTCACTATTCAACGGTAACTATTCATCATTTTCGGAGTTGTTTTGATATTCTGAGAACATATTTCAAAATTTTACTATTCACGAAACACTATTAATTCCCGGAGAAAAATTTATATTTCATTAACGTATATTTTTCTTATTAAATAAACGCTATCGCATAATCATTTATTTTGAAAAATTGATCCGACACTTCCAAAAATAATCCTAGTATATTTCTATACTCGTATTAAAGACTATAAAAATTATATTATTATTTTACCCGATGTTTTCAATTTATTTTGTATATAAATTGTTACGTATAAATATTTACGACGGTTTTTGTAAATACTACACGATAATTATTATTTCACTCAATTTTTGTAAGAAATGTATTCTTATAATTTTTATGACTTCAATATATTTTATTTTGACCCGTTAAAATTTATTTTTAGCAAACGCTACCCTAAAAGCTCAAATATGTACACAAGTTACTAATTATCCTTAATTAACTACACATTTACTCTACATTAATACACTTAATTATTACTAAATGCATCTAGTCTTTTTTTTTTAGTATGTCGACCAAAGTGAATGACTCACATGCATATGTGTACAAAATATCTCTTGTATACAATGACACTTGCTTATGTTTAATATATACATTAACTTACACATACATAACACATACATAAGGTGTAATAAAAAAAAGTATTCTCTCTTCTTCCTTCTACCTTAGAACCGGCCAAGGGTGATCACAAGCAAGGAGTGCTTATTTTTTTCAAGACAAGTAATTTCACAACTTAGGCATACTCTTAAGTAAGGTTTTGGAATAAAAACCTATGGTATTTAGGATAAACCCTTGTTCATTTAAACCTCATCAAGTAACTAGTAAGCATTTCATGATCATTTTCATCTTTCATATTCATATTATGGTCATTTTATCATGCTTGAGAAAAAAATGCAAGTTATATGGTTATCTATACCACTTTAATTGTTTTTAAGTGCTATAAATGAATATTTATCATCCTATAATTATCCCTTGAAACATATCATTTTTGATGATGTCTAGGAACCCATGACACCCTAAGAAGGTGTAAGGTAGGTTTAGAATAGCTTTGGCGTTGGTTTGAAGTGGTTAGAATAAGTTTTACAAGAGAAAAACTCATTTCGACAACTATATATAAAGGTCTGATCATTTCTGTGAATTCTGGAAATTTCGGCAGTTGGTAAAAATTTTTGGGCTAGATAATTAGAAAATATACTTTAAAACGAAAATGTGGCCGCTTGAATGGGTTAAAACGGAGTTATAACGAAGATGTTATGCTATTTTCAAGTTTAACGACGAAAACTATATTTTCAGAAAACTCAGCATGTTATCCCAAACTTTTACGAGTCAAAAATGAGTCTTAAGCGTTATTAAATGAGTCGATTTATCAAAAGTATATTAGTATACTTTAATACGAAGCTAAGGACATATAAAGCGTAGAAAACGGACTTGTAACGATTAAATTACACGCGTTTCATAGAAGCATAATTAATATATTTTCTAATAGCCAAAGATATCGGCCGCGAATGACCATGTTGAGGGTCGTTTTTAACATTGATGGAATACGTTTTATAAAAAGATGTCTTCTAGTAAAAGTAAGTTCACCTAGCCTATTTTCCAAAATGTCCAACCGTTCGTCAAACGGAGTTGTAACGAATAAAATACGGTCACTCTAACTTTGCCGAAAGTTACCTTAAACAATATTTTGGATACAAGTACCCTACTTTACCTATGTTTTTCTCCATGATTGAGACCTCTATGATAAAAACTTAAAAGCTAAAACTTTGAGATAATGATACAAGCTTTCCAAAACCGTTGAGTTTGTTTCCTAACACTCGATGTGCATTAATTTACGACTAGCTTTTCAAGGACGTTTAGTCACTTTCATGAATTGTCAAATTATATTATTTTGCGACGAAAAACTACAATTTCTTAATAAATCACTGATTATCGTAGGATATCATTTCGACGTAAGTACTTGTAAAGTATTTTACAACATGACGAGATGTCATAAACATATATTTCGAATATAAACTTTATTTTCAAAAATGCACAAGTGGTATGGATATCATATTAGTTTGCATGCACGACATTGTTTCATGACTTATATTAGATCATATCATTCATAATAGGTCGCGGTTAGAGATTTGCGTCTCATTTCTGTGCATCCACTTTGTCATCATAACTATTGCAACAAGTGAGTTCGTAGCCCCACTTTTACTCGTTTAATTGTTTTATAAACTCTTCGGGGGAGATACATGCTCAACTTCATGCTTTTACTTTACACTTATATGAACTTAAACTATATTGTTTGAACTATCATGAAGTTGTTACCCTTTCGTTTCACTACTTATGCTAGTAAGTAGATTATGCCCGAACTAAATTGATCACTATGTTATGAACGCTAATATTTGAATCACTTTCCTTGATTTTGAACCCTTTGACATATATATATTTGAACTTGATTTGAACCTTTTGACATATAGTTGAACTCTTTTAACTTATAAAGAACCCTTTTGATATATATATTTGAACTTCTTGATACATGTGAGCTCTTTGACTGTTTTGAACTTTTGAACTCGATTTAAACTCTTGAACTTAATTACGAACTTATAACCTTTTCTGAACTTATTGAACCGTACGTATTATGACCAATAATTCTCGCCTTATCGGTGGAGTGTGCAAAGTCTCGCCTTATTGGTGGAGCGTTCTCAATAATTATCGCCTTATCGGTGGAGTGTGCAAAGTCTCGCCTTATTGGTGGAGCGTTCTCAATAATTCTCGCCTTATCGGTGGAGTGTGCAAAGTCTCGCCTTATTGGTGGAGCGTTCTCAATAATTCTCGCCTTATCAGTGGAGTGTGCAAAGTCTCGCCTTATTGGTGGAGCGTTCTCAATAAGTATCGCCTAGTTGGTCGAGTGACAAAGGAGTCTCCCTTGTTGGAGCAGTGTAAAGTCTCCCATGTTTGGAGCATCCTTGAATTATTATATACGTGGTGTTATATTGTGAACTATTATGACATCGTACACTTGACTATTAAACTATACATATTTTGGCAATGGGTTGTGAACACACAGGTTGCAAGTTTTGTATGGGCGGAACTTAGAACTGAGTGGATTTACAATGCCTTTGCTTTGTGGACTATTCTAAAAGACCAAAAACTTTGCCTTTGTTGCATGAACACTCTTTAAAAGCTTTACTTGTTAACCAAACTCTATGAGCTCACTCAACCATTGTGTTGACACTTTTAGCATGTTTTATCTCAGGTATCTAAGGCATTCACTTCATGGCATGCATGTGGACTTATCATAGAGTCGCGGTGTCGACGCGTCTCACCTATATTTTATGCACTTAACTATCTATTGATTGTAACAAACTTATTTTGGTACCTTGGAAATCTATTGTGACCTATGTTTTGTAAACTCTGATTATTTTACTGAATCAAACGATATTTTCAAAATGACACTTTAGGTCGTTCGATATAACTGTAACTTTGATGCTATGACAGTCCTCCCCAAGGTATTCCATTCCGTTGTAAAATAGGTAATTTGGGGGTGTGACATAGAATGCTCGTGATCTCGCCTTAGAGAAGGACCTATATGAGAATCACTAAAGAAAGAAAGAATAACAACTCTCTAGATCAAGTGATCTTTTGTTAGAAGAGAATGAGAGTATATGAGAGAATTAGTAAGAAGAGGGGTAAATTAAAATGAAGAAATGGTTCTCTATTTATAGGAAAAACTTGCCACTGTTCCCAGGATCCCACAGATCCCTCCCTTAAGGGATCCGTCTAGTGTAAACCTAGGGATCCGTGGGACGGTCCTCTTTGCCCATGGGTTTTTTGGTTATGGGTCATGGGTTATTGGTTGGTCCATGGGTATTTATTTAGATACAATGTATCTAATGAGTACAATGTATCTCGTCAAGTGGGTATGGGTCAATACCATGGGTTATGGATATGATCCATGGGTTGTGATTTTTTTTTTGGTAAAGGGGAGTAATCCTGCACCCATCCTAATAAACTATTACAACAAATGATTTATTTCAAAAATTTGTATTAAGTGACTATATGTAAATGCTTTCAAAAATAACATGTATCCTTATAATTTTACTTATGATAACATTATATTTGTTATCAACAAAACACAAAGAGATCGCAAAATATCAATAAATGTTTTTACGGTTTATTTGTATTAACAATCTCCCCCTTTTTGTTGATGACAAAACATAATGTTATGATGAGTAAAACTTAAGAATAGATGTATGTTTTGAAAGCCCCTAAGTTTTACTTATTCTCCCCCTTTTTTTCGAAACAAAAAGTTAAACCATCGAAGAAGTAAAATGTGGAAAAATAGTCCACGTATCGCTTATTCCCCCTTGACGGTAGCTCCCCCTAGTTTGGGGCGTCAAGTGAAGAAAATAAAAAAAATCCTACAAAGAAAAGGTTAGTAGTAACATTCATAAGGAATCTTGTGATTGACGAGAATCAAGATTGGGAGCCAAGGTATGTAAACAAGGCCTTATAATAAAACAACAAAATGCAGTGGTATTTATGCCACATACAAGCATGTAAAAGTAAGAACAAGACTCGTCCTTGAAAATGACTCAAAGGAAAAATACTAAAAATAGAAAATAGTATTAATGATTCCTTCCATGCTTGCATAAGGTTGTGATGAGCAATGGTATTGATGCGATCAAGAATGAGGTTGAGTATGAATCGCATTTCTTCCCTAACTTCTATTACAATATCCCTAGTAGATTGGCAATGTTCACAATGTAAGTGATGTGGGTAATGAGTGCGGAAGTTTTCCGGGTTGTTTTGATTTGTGAGTTGCAGAAGATGTGGTGAAAAAATAGGAAAATACGGATCAAAGTCCGGAATGTTTGGAAGTGGTGATGGAAAAGAACCTAGATGTTCTTGTAGCTCAATGGGAGATAAGGGTGGTGAGGTTTCAAGGTCTTTGAAAATTGTGTTTGGAGAAGTGGGAGGTGTCAAAAAGGCTAATTCTTTTTGTTTTGGTTGTTGAAATCTTGTTAGAGTATTAAGGAGTTCCAAAAGAGTGACTTTAGGTGGTGAGTTGATTGATGATGAAGTTGGTGTACTTGTTGGTGATGAAGGAGGTGCTATAATGGAAGCATCTTGTGGTGAGTTATTTGTTGGTGATGAGCCATTCGATAATGGTGTTGCTAATCCGTGCGGATATCCTAGATTTTGATTGTGGTATTTTGGAAGGTGAGAGGACAAAAGTTTGGATTTCATGAAAGGGATTGTTTGTACTAGGTGATTCATCTAGGTTGGAAGATCTTTTGGATGACATGGTGTTATTTGTTTGTGAAGATGAGATGAATATGCAAGCATTTTGGGAGTCCTATATATTGAAAAACAATGCATTGTAATGAATGCTTGACCCAAAATGTGGATTAAAATCTAATTATTCGATATGAATTTAAGGCATGTGATCATGATAACACAAGCATTAAAGAAAATACTCAAAAAACAATGAAAAAAAAAATATTGGAGTTTTCATCCAAAGTGAGAAAAATAGAAGACAAAACTACCTTCGGTCTCACGAATCCCACGGATCCTTCGCTTGAGGGATCCATCCAGCATTAAGGCTGGGATCCGTGGGACTAGTGATTCAGCCAGCTCAAAATTTTCCTTTTGGAAACATTTTTGCCTAGTGTGTGCCTATATGCAAACTATTTGGAGTTGCGGTTATCTCAACTCCTAAAAAGAAAAGAAAAATAAACTAGAAGTGAAAAAGCATACTATTATGTGAGATAACCCAAGTGCTCCTAATTCATTGTTGCTTAAATGTGATTGGTCTCGAACGGTCTATCTATTATTAGTCAACCACTTGTGAATGGTCAACCATAAAAGTCAAACAGCTCAGAACAACATGCGATTAAGTCCAGAGGAGTTTAGTGTTTCCCCGGGTCGTTAAGTCCCAACGAGGTGTGAACACTGAAATAGAACGAATTCGTGATCGGGTGAATATTGAACAGGAAAAGGTTATGATTGATTTTACACTAAGGAAATTAAATCTAATCAAGACTTTGAAGTCATTTTAATTCTATATTTAAAATCGATTAACGTTTAAAACCTAAAACGTACGTTTAAATAAAATTATGTGAACGTACGAAATAAAATGTAAAAATAAAGAAGTAAAATACCTACGGAAATGGAAAATACATTTTTACAATCCTAATGATAAAAGAAAATTATTAGAAAATTAAAATTATTTCTATGACTATTTTTTTAATTATTATTAATTAAAAACTATTTTTAACTATTTAATAATACCCTAAAATATAAGAAAATATGAAATAAAGCTAGAAAAGTGAAATTATGACTTAGAAAAATCTAAAATATTATAAAGCTTATTTTAAAACTGAAAATATATTTATTACACTTTTTATCTATTTATTATTAATTAATTACTATTTAAATATTATTTAAACTATTTTAAATTATAATAAATACTAAATGAACTCTAATAAATATGAAACTTTTTCTATAAATACTATATGATAGCAGAATACTAGGAAAAATATAAAAAGTTAGATAAGCTCATTAATAAGCTGAATTGGGCAAATAAGCAGTTTAAATAAGCACTTGAAATAAGCAATAAGCTATCCAAAAGCTACCATAAGCTACTACAACCTAAATCTAACCTAAATTGAGCTAATGCAACTGACTACGGTCTAAAAAGCACAAGCTACAGAAAAAAAGCTCGAGACCAGATTTCAAGTCTCAACACGCCAAATGGCCCTTATAGCCCTACTTTAAGCACTATATTAAGCTATCTAGAAAAATCACAAAAATAAGCAAAAATGTCCTAGGAGTAGACAACCAACCAAAGAGCTTAAGTCCTAAATTTGAGCAAGATTGACTCAGAATTAAGTGAATTAAAAATCCCCAAAGTTTGGTTAAAAACTGACTTGACACTTTTTTGAAATCACAATAGGCAACTAACCAAACACCCTTTAGCAGTTTAGAGGCACAATAAGCTAGGATAAGCACTATTGAAAGAGAACTGAGCTAAGCATACAAACTGAATTCATTGATAAGCTAAAATTGAATAGATGAAAACAGAAACAAAGGGGAGCAATAAGCAGTTTTTTTTGGAAATCCTAAGTAAAAATGGGAGTTAAGCATACAATGAGATAATAAGCACTAATAAGGATTAAATAAGCTAACAACTAGTACACCTAATCTATATTACCTAAAAAGCACTAAGGTATCCTAATTAAGCTAATGGGGTCCACTAATAAGCACAAAATAAGCTGGTACCTAGGCTGCTGTGAAGGCTGCTACAACAGCAGAACAACCTAAGGGGCTACTTTGGGGCTCCTAAAAAGCTATCTAAAGGCTCATATAAAAATTCATAAAAATAAGCAATACCTACACTACCAACTTCAGGGCATAAGGATTCATATTGAGCAAATGTAAAATCTAAAAGACAAGCCACTTGGGCTAGTATGCTGCTGAAACAGTTGGCTAAAATGGGCAAATGGCAGATTTTGAGTGCAAATTTAGCTAGATAAAATGAAATTAAGTGCATATAAATTACTGAAATACTAAAATGGGTATGTGAGCATGTAGGAAAAGTAGTTTGGAAACAATTTTGATGAAGAATTATGCTTGAAAAAGCACTAGGAACAGTACCAAGTGGACTGTTTTTGTGCAGAAAACTTGAGACAGAAAACTTTTTTTTTAATCCAAACTTCACAAAGCTTGTTAAAAGAGTTTGAGGACACTAATAATAACTTGAAAACCTTACATGAACTTTGACTTATAAATTCAAAATGGGTATAAAATGGTTTTTGACTCCAATTTTAGCCTGAACCAAACACCCTTTTACGGGGTGTAAAACACTTTAAAACTGATTTTTTAAACTTTGGACTAGGATTTGTTTTTGTAAAAACTAACTTGCAACTTAAATCAAAACTTTAGAATGAATGACAAGTACAATAAGCCAATAAGCACTTATGTGCTTAATTGCACATAAGCAGAAAAGTGAAACAGATTAGTAAAAAAGAAACTTTGTTCATTAACTAAAAAAAACATTACACAGAAATTAAAACTAAAACTAATTTAAAACTACAAATCCTAATGACTTTGAAGGCTACAATTAACTTCTATTTATACTAGGGTCTTGGGGTCTTCAAGTTTCTGTTGTGCTTTTTTTGTGAGTGAAAACAGACTTGGAGAGATTTTGGGCTTCTTTGAGATGATCCTCACCATCCAACTGTTAGGTACCATATTAGAAATCATCTGAGCCATCAGTTGGTGTTTTATGCTTGGATTGCCAACTTGGCAGCCTTGGGAAAGAGGGAAAGAGTGGGTGAGTGGGTTTGGTGATAACTGGTAAAGGATGGGAGGGAGGTTGAGTGTTCTGGGGTGCTGGGATTTTCTGGGTAAAGAATGGTGGGTGTCAGGGAAATAAGAGAGAAAAAGGAGGGAAAGGGGGAGACGGGTTGTGGGTTAAGTTTGGGTTTATTAATTGGGTTTGGATCCGGTTTGGTATAAATTAAGCACAAAGACCAAATTTGCCATTTCCCAATTCATCAAGGGTTGATCTTGCCAACTTCCGAAATTTATCACATGGACCAATCTTGCCAATCTTCAATAGTACAAGGACCAAATTAAGTATTCTCCATTTTTTTCATTTCCAAGGACTATTTTTGTAAAATACCAAACATCCAAGGACCTAAACTGCAATTTTCCAAAAGTATTACAAGGACCAATTTTTGACAAGTTAGAATTACCAAAGGACTAAAAATGTTAATTTTCCAATTAAAAATGTCCCGGGGAATTTCTGCCAATCTTTGAAATTTCAGGGACTAAAGTTGCCATTTTGCAAAACTGAACATTATGAGGCTAATTTTTGACACTTTGAAAATCCCTGAGGGCCTTTTATGAAAAATTACATGTTTTGAATAACCAGGGACTAGATTTTGACAATTATTGCATAAAATACAGTCTAAATATTTTTTCTGTCTTTTTAAGACTTTTTAAAGTGTTTTTTGACTGTTTTTGCAGTGTAGAAGGAACAAAAATGATGAGTATTTAGACACTCCTCAAAATGAATGTACCCGAAAACACATATTAGTTATGTGTCCTCTTTAGCATTCAAAACACATGAGATGCAATGAAAACGGGTTTTTACTTTGTATTAATAATGAAAAAGTGATTTGTCCTAGACGTGAGAAATTGCTTTTGTGAAATTGATACGGGAAGAGGTATCATTTTTAGAAAATGTTTCAAAAAGAGGTTTCTATGTGCGAATAAAAATCGTTTTATCCTTTGAAAAGAAGATGTGTATGTAATTATATGTTTGCAACTTGTACTTATTTTGAAAGAAAATAAGAAAAACTATGAGTTATAAGTGAAAAACTTATCTTGGGTTTTGAAAATTCCCGTATTGCATGTGAGTTGTGAAATAGAGATCCTAGACTCAGAAAGAAGAAGGCTAGTGTTTACATACCTCGTAGAGTTAAAAAGTAAATTACGACGATTTTTCCATGAGACCAAGACCAAGACGAAGTAGGTTGAATTGTTCCCGCTTCAACGGTTTGGTGAGGAGGTCAGCTATGTTTTCTTCGGACGCTACCTTCTCAATAGAGATGTTCCCCTTTTGAACATTGTCTCTTAAAAAGTGATGACGAATCTCTATATGCTTTGTGCGAGAAAGTAATACCGGATTCTTGCTTAAATCGATGGCACCATTGTTGTCACATAGAATGGCTATGTCACTTA
Organism: Chrysanthemum seticuspe; assembly: GCA_019973895.1. Taxonomy (NCBI): domain Eukaryota; kingdom Viridiplantae; phylum Streptophyta; class Magnoliopsida; order Asterales; family Asteraceae; genus Chrysanthemum; species Chrysanthemum seticuspe. The sequence goes on along the minus strand of BPTQ01000009.1, from coordinate 200,695,098 downwards.
GATGAATGTCGTAGTCAACTAACGCTTGTTTCCTCCATAGTTCTTGTTGGCATGCTTTGCCGGCGGAGACATATTCGGCTTCGGTTGTTGATATTGCTAATGCCGTTTGTTTCTTAGAAAACCAAGATGTTAAACAACATCCCATAAAAGTACATACCCACTTGTACTTTTTCGGTCAATGATCCGCGCAAAACCGTCAAGTTTTATCACACAAGCCTGCCACTTGTGAATGGCCGACCGTAACAAACTTAAAACAGCTCAGAAGCAAATGCAATGAAGATCAGGAGAGTATAGTGTTTCCCCAGGTCGTTATGTCCCAACGAGCTGTGCGAGAATAGTCAAACGTAAAGTGATCGAGAGGATTTGAAAGGGAAAGGATAGTGATTGATCTATACCTAAAGAGAAAGCCCATAAACTACAGGGGCTTAAATGCAAATTAAAAAAAATTAAAAAGATAAAAAATATTAAATAAACGCTATCACTATATTTAAAATGATGTTTTTGTTTTTATGTTTTTATAAAACTGAAATTAAAAACTACGTAACGTACAAATGAAAACGTGAAACTTACACAATATAAATCCTAAAAATATGAAAATGACATTTTTACAAACCTAATGATAAAAGAAAATTTATAGAAAAAGAAAATTATTTTTATAACTATTTAATTAATTATTATTAATTAAAAACTATTTCTAACTATTTAATAATAACCTAAAATACAAGAAATTATGAAATAAAGCTAGAAAAATAAAATTATGACTTAGAAAAATCTAAAATAACAAAAAAGAATTTTCAAAACTATTTTTATATTTTTCTGATTATTTTTGGATTTTCTAGGAATTAAAAACTATTAAAAACTAATTAAATTGCTTAAAAATACAAATTTAACTAAGAAAAATTTGGAAAAATATTTTTTTGTCTTTTTATATTTATAATAACTTAATAAAAATGAAAAATTATTTTTTTGAACCTTTTCTTAATTACTGGTATTTAAAGCTAATTAAAAAGTGCTAAAATTTGATTTTAATGCAGAAAAATAACAAACAGGCTAGGAAAAATCTGAAAAATTCAAGAAAAGTCTAAAATATTATTATGAATCTAGGAAAAATATAAAAACAAGGGCTTGTGTGTAGGAAAATGAAACTGCTATGTCAAGTGCTTAGAAATAAGCATTTGAAATAAGCAAATGGTCACAACAGCACACCAAACTGTGACAGAAGCTTGAATAAGCTAAAAGAACTCTAAAGCAACTAAAAACAACAATCTATAACCTCTGGACAACAAGTTACAATGATTTGATGAGGAGAGCTTATGTGCAAGAACAGATGTGAGGGTACCAAGTTTGGGCTCAAACACAAGCCACTCAATAAGCTAAGACTTAAAACAGAAACTTAGAACTTGAAGGAGACCTGGCTAAGAGCTAGTAAACCAAACATGGGACCTAGACAAGCTCAACTGAGCTTTGTGCAAGCCCTGCAAAGCCCCTGTGCAGACTCAGTTAACACTGAGTCAGTTGCACAGGGCAAATAGGCCCCAATTGACAAGCTTTTTTGAACCTTATAAAAATTTCACAAAATTCTATAAAAATAACAATAAGAAAGTAGACCAACAGAAGTTTGAAAACCCAAAGTTTCATTGTCCTTGACCCAGAAATGAATTCATGAAAAATCCTTCTATTTAGGCACAAAACCACTTTTCCAAATTTTGACTTTTTAGACAGAATTGAAATGTTGACTATTTTGAAGTTTGATCTTGATTTGTTGACTGATTGTGGTGTAATATGATGAAATAAAGCTACTACAATCTATCCCTATGTATTTCAGACACAAAATGAGCTTTTGATTATCCAAAATTCAAACAGTTGCACAGTTGAGACAGATTACATACAATTTTGACTATTGTGGTATGTAGATTCACTTTGATGACTGAAATGAGCTCAAATGGACTAAACAAGCATAGAGTAACAAGTTACAACTTCTGAACAAACTTTAGACACAGATTACCCAACTGATCCAAACATACCTATTTCTACTGTTTTGAACTTTTAAATGAGACTAAACACTACATTAGCTAATATTATGGATTAAACTGAGATTAGATAACCTAATTACAACTAATGAACAAGTTTAAGATACTCAATGGCCATAGATTACACATATAAGTACAAAATGCAAACTGGCTTGAAAATGTAAATGAGACAGATTACTCACAACTGTTTAGCTAGTATGCAGGCTAAAACCAAACCCAATACTACTGTTCTATTCCAAAACCAACCCATTTCAATCTCTGCATCAACCTCTTATCCATTTCCATAAATGCTTGAACCAATGTCTCACCAAGATTGACTTTTGTTGACCAGGAATGAAAGTTACTTGAAACTGATACATAAGCTTACCAAAAGCTTTAAATAACTTAAATAAACTTATTGGATTTTAAAAATAAGCTATTAAAGGTTTAAACATAAGAAATTGAAAATGGATTTTGCAACAGTTAACATGAAGATTTGAAACTTAAGTGCAACCTTGAATTATGACTTGAAAACAGTTTATATTGATGCAACAACTCAACTTGAGTACATTAGAACAGAAGATTACATCTTAAAACATCAATTAAGCTAATTTAATAAAATACGACATACAAAGAAATTTTAAAAACTAACTACTCACTATCCTCTCCTTCTTCTTCCCTCTTTTATATCAAAAAATCTTCCACGTGTCCTCTTGATTCAATCCCACCACTTTTTTGAGCCAATGGGTGAGTTTTGCTCATATTGGCTATTTATCCAATTTTGGTGGGAAAGGGTTATTTTGACCTCTGTTGACTTTTAGACTGTAACTAGGGGGGGTGGCTAGGTATGATGATGATGGGTAGTGTTGAAGGGATAAGGTGAAAAGGTGATGTGATGGTGGCTGGATTTGCAGAGCAACTTGGGAGAGACAGGTGTACAGTGGTGAGAGGGAAAGGATAGAGTTTGACTTGCTTTGACTGGGCATAATGGAAGGGGTCAAAAATAGGTAATGACAGGGGGTCCAAAATGGTATAAAGGCAGGGGTTCAATTCAGTTTTGACAAGGCATTGGCTTAGGTTATGATAAAGACCAAAATGTAATTATCCAATTCTTGAAGGACCAATTCTGCCATTATTCCAAAGTTGTCACAAGGATCACTTTTGCCAAGTTCCAATAGTACAAGGACCAGTTTTGTCATTTTCAAATTTCCAGGGACCAAACTTGACATTTTTAAAAGTTCAGGGACCTTTTCTGCCATTTAACAAAAGATTTATTCAAGGACCATTTTTGACAAGTTAGAATAATTCAGGGACCTTGAATAAAATTTTTCTTTATTTGGTTTTACCAGGGACTGTTTTTAACAACTTTTGAAACTTGGGGGACTAAAACTGCCAATTATGCAAACTTGATACGTTTTTCACCATATTTTGATATTTTTGCATTTAAAACACATAAAACACTTATTTGTGATATTTTTATCATTTTGATGCATTTCTGAGTGTTTTCAGATGTTTTTGCAGTCTAATTTGTACAAAAATGATGAGTATTTAGACACTCATCAGTCAACATAATCACCTGCATGGTCAGAATCTGCATATACAATTGTTTCTACTCCGGTGCCCTTAGGATACCATAATCCTAATTGTGTTGTACCCTTAATGTATCTAAATATCCTTTTTACGGTTTCTAGATGTGATGTTTTAGGGTCGTCTTGAAACCTAAAACATAGACAAACACTAAACATGATATCCGGCCTACTAGCCGTGAGGTAGAGAAGACTACCAATCATGCCACAATATTTTGTATTATCAACGTATTCGCCGTCTTCATCTTTTGTGAGTTTGGTGTCAGATGACACTCGTGTCCTAATTGGTTTTGACTCTTCTAAACCGAATTTCTTTAACATCTCTTTTATGTATTTAGATTGATTAAAGAAGATACCATCTTCTACTTGTTTGATTTGTAGACCAAGAAAGAAACTAAGTTCTCCCATCATACTCATCTCGAACTCGTCATGGATGATTTTATAGAAATCATCACACATGTCTTGACAAGTAGATCCGAATATAATATCATCTACATATATTTGAATGATGATTATATGTGACTCTCTTTTCTTAGTAAAAATTGTATTATCAACTAACCCAATGGGGTAGTTGTGTTTGATTAAGAATGACTTAGGTCTATCATACCAAGCTTTTGGAGCTTGTTTAAGACCGTACAGGGCTTTCTTTAACTTATACACATGTTTAGGTTTTTCAAAATCGATGAAGCCCGGAGGTTGAGCTACATATACTTCTTCATTAATAAAACCATTTAGAAAAACACTTTTGACATCTATTTGATAAAGCTTAAGATCATTAGCACAAGCATAAGCAAGAAATATTTTGATAGACTCTAATCTAGCCACGGGGGCATAGGTCTCATCAAAGTCTGTTCCTTCTTGTTGGTTATACCCTTGGGCAACGAGTCAAGCCTTGTTTCTAGACAATACTCCGTTTGCATCTAACTTGTTTTTATAAACCTATTTGGTTCCTATTATGGTTTGATTACTAGGTGGAGGGACAAGTGTCCTAACATCATTAGAAACAAATTGATTTAACTCTTCTTGCATAGCCATTACCCAACATTCATCTTTTTTGGCATCTTGTGTATTCTTAGGTTCTATGGTTGAAACAAAACAAAATAGGATACTTTGGTTTTGAACTTGAGACCTTAAGGTTCTTTCGTTTAACTTTCCTATGACCTTATCTACGGGGTGATCTTTGGACTTGTAAGCTATAGGATTTGATAAACACACTAAACCATAATCACAATGGGGCGTTCAAGTAGTTTAGAGAGAGAAAGGGAAGAGAGTTGGGAACTATCTAAAACAAAGAAAAATGGTATTGAAGCTCCAACCCTCTACCTTGGGAGGTAGAGGGTATTTATAGTGTCTTACAAATAACGCCACCTACGGGCTGTGGATCAGGCATACAGTGGGTAAAGACCCGTCCGTCCTCCACGGTGTTACAAGACAAACTACTTACTAATATAACATGACTACGACTACGAGCTTTCTAACGAATACATATACTTGAGGTGACCCGAATCTTTAATGACTGAATTTTATAATTCCTAACAATCTCCCCCCTAGGGAGGTCACCTCAATTTACAATAAATACAAACAGGTATTACATTAGATTGTTCTAGGATTCTTGACTAAGCTCTTTGCTCAGTAGCACGTAGTCTTTGATTCTTCATGTTCCGCATGTTTTGGATAATTCAAGAGGAGATCTTTAACTGATCCACGTGATGACGAGTTTTGAGCCAGCATTAAGATCATTAGCTAACACTAATCTCTGACTCTTCCTTTGTGGTGTTGGTATTATGTGTTGTTGTGACAATTGGACCGACATGCTCACATTCTAGATCATGATATATTCTCATCAGGGTAGCGAAAGCTTTTACTGGATCATGATATTTGCAGCAGCATAGCAGAAGCATGGAGTGAAAGTATCAGAGTCGTTGAAGCACTTATCATGATTTCTTATGAGATGAATGTGTAGTGTGAGCATGCGGCTATGGATTGACCGCTTCATTCTGATTAGCTGCAAACGTCGGGCGTACCTGCATACAACAGTTAGCAATAAAGTGCACGAAAGAGTCTTTGATCACTTTCGTTGAATTGAGGTACACGGCCCACGGTTCCCCGTTAATCTGTACAAGTAATGCCTGTGATCAGGTAAAATTCTGAAGATTTTCCTTGACAGGGTTTCGCAGCTGCTCTAGCTGTTCTCAAACCGGAACGTCTCAAAGAAGACAACACGGAGTGAGTGAACCAGCGAATTGAGATTCACTGATTAATGAAAAGAGATTTGAAAAACAATCGTGTATCGGACAATAGAAATTGTTTTTGCAACACAACGAAGGTTTTAATGAAAATCAATTATCAATCATAAACACCTTTTATTTTGAAATATTAGTACACAGTCGATGTGCTAAAGAAAAGAGTTTTTAAGCAAAATGACCGGTTTTTCAAAGGTATCCATCAATCCATAACCTGAACCAGGATTGATTCAAAAGATTGAATCGCCCCATTGTTTCTGTTCAGTTGTCACATGGTTGATCTATTGGATAGATCTCACATGCCACCCACCAGGAGCTTGTTTGATGTTCTAGCAAAACCACAAGGATAATGCGTAGGACTCATAAGATATAATCTCTCTTTCCACATTGTGTGAAACAGAGAGTCTTCATTGACAGTGTCCTAAAGAGATTTATATGATGATCTCGTGGCTCTAGACTCAATTGTGCATATTTGGTTCCTATGTCGGAGACTAGGGAGAGGGTCTCCTTCTTCAATATCAACAAACTCTAAGAGAAAGTCGATAGATAATGTCGGTTCCCAGTGAGAATGAAACAAGCCCTTTTAAGAGGAACTTGAGTAGCTTGGGACGTTGTAGTGCAGTGCGTCACTGGGTCCATGACGTCTTGTCTTCAATACCGATGTTACTTTGGTAACCATCAGTAGCATATGAATAGAACCCGGTTTCTGCCCTAAGGTTGAATTATTTGAGGGCTATTTGTTTTCACCCTTTTAACGTTCTAATTCTTTTTCATTCTTCAACCCCTTTAGTGCTTACCGAGACTTCATAACTAGAACCTTGTTGGGTTTATTCCAGTACTAGCTCTGTCTCAGTCCGCACTCTTCCCATATCTCACATTTCTCCTTTTTTCATCATACCTAAGGACTTCTACACTATCTAGTGGATTGTCCCTGGGTTGATCCCTCCGGTTCTGGCGAATCGTGGGAACAAAAACCTAACCTTAACATCCTTATATCACCATACATAAAGTAAATTTGGCCGGTCTATTTGGTATTGTTCATCTGCCATTGGAACCAATTGAAAAACCATTTTAAAATCATTCCAGATACTTGTGATATATTATCAAAGCATTTTTGTACCTGAAATGTTTTTGAAATTTTTAGAACAAGAGCTTCCCCTCAACATGTGCATCAAGCATCATTTCGTAATAGAAATAATTTTCATCTTTGAGGGGTTGGCTTGCATCTAAGAGTAGTTATTTAAAGAATGTGGTTTTCAAAATAGTTTCTCCCCCTCAATATGTGCATAGAAATTTGAAAATGTTTTACACATATAAGGAAAAGACTGCACATTGAAATAGATTGATCACGTTTCAAATTTTTGTGGTTTAAGATAGATGCTCCCCCTCAATATGTGCATGGAAAATTTGAAATCGTTTGGCACATGTGGGAAGGAGAGCTTGTACATCCATATAAAACCATTTACCGAATTATCAGTTTTAATCCAATTTAAATCATTTGAGATTTGTGATCTCTGTAGATTTAAATTGATTTTGAAAGCTTTTAAGGAGAATTGTGACTTGATTTTGAAAAACGTTTTAACTGATAAGGATCGGATTTTGAGACTTTAAACTCCATTGATTAAACATGCATGATTATCTTTTGAAAACAATTGAATGACAAATACCCTTTTGATTTAATTGAAATCATTCTCCCTCTCAATCAATGACAGTAGTTGTTGATTGAGAGATAAATATTTTGACAAGCGTTAAGACCAGATGATTTTCAAAAATAGAGTTCGAGTAATTTTTCAAAGCAATTAGTTTTTATTAGATGGCAAATATTTTTCAGAAGAATCACTAAACATTTGTTTTAAGAATCAGAGCATGAGATTTGAGAAATACGATAAAGCATGGCTCTGTTCTTTACTTTTAAAACGGGTTACTGCCTAAAATGACAATAAACCACCATTTTTTTTAAAGACTATGTACATTCGAAGAACATCTAAACACCCGTGACGTTCTTTGAATGTCAACACAAAGTCCGTAGATGATATCGAATAAGGAAAAAACATGACAAAATAACAATATTTTTGGAAATTTTCAAGATTTTCTAATTTTTATGTATTTTGGAATTTTATATTTTTATATTTTCTTTTGTGGATTGTTGGAATCACTCCTAAACCTTAATTCAAGTGTTAGTTACTCATATGTAATAGGTAGCTTATTATGGCCTTTATGTTTGTTTAAGGTCAAGCTTATGTAGAAGGCCCATAAGCTTAGGCCCATGTCCAATAAGGAAAAGGGAAGGAGTGGGAGTGTTGCCCTAGCTCCTTGCCTATAAATAGTCTTGTATAACCCTCACTTGAGGGTTTGTTGTTCATTTTATTCACTCTCTTTACACTCTACGCCTAAACCGTATTATGATGTTCGTGTGTGTGTGCGCTTAACATGTTCAACCGCCTCTATCTCTTCCTATTATGCTTGTGTTGTAAAACTAGTGACCTAACAGTGGTATCAATCGCCTAACTATTTGGGTGAATCGTTATTTCTTGAAGTGGGTTTTTGGTCCTACGCGTAGAATAACGTGATACTTTGGTTCGCTTTAAAACTCGTTTTTTACACTTGTTAATCCAAGATTCTTGTACTTTCAACGTTTTAAGGTGTTAAATTACTTGTTTTTGGCAAAAAGTTTCAACCTTTACGCGTGAATCTACGTTTTTAAGCTTGTTTTTGAACGAGGGTGTAAACCTACGCGTAACCGTTTTGAGAGCTTTAGATCATCAAGTTTCACACTTTTGTGTCATTTTGGTGTTATTGAAGCTATTTCATCACACAAAAACTGGTTTAGAAACATCTTTGGACATAATCATTTTTACGAGTAATCCTACGCGTAGCAAAACCCTAAAACTACGCGTAAGTTATTCCTTGGTTTGATCTTCGTTTTCGTGGTTCACTCCGTGTTTTCTTGCTTGGATAAGCTTGAAAATATGTCGACTTTGGATATCTTTTGCACTGTGATAGTGTAAAAGATCATTTGGGCAAAACCCTAAACTTACGCATAAGCATAAGCCTAGTCTTACGCATAAGGTAATCCTACGCATAAGTTTCTACGCCTAAATTTGTGTCTACGCATAACTTTAGAGTCTTTTCCATACTTACGCGTAAGCTAAATCTACACGTAACCCTTAATTGTTACGCGTAACTTTGGTGTTTTTACGCATAAGTTCTACTTGGATTATTGTGATTTCTACGCCTTAGGACACTTCCTCAACTAAGGTTCATTCGACTACAAAGATCCATTTTTATAACACAAGTTTATCAACATGTCTCAACCACCATACTCTAACTATTTTCCTTACACTTATACTCAACGTCAACAACAATTAAGTCCTCAACATCAACAATGGAATCAACAACAAGCAATTTAGCAACAACAATTTAATCAACAACATACTCCACAACTTGGTGCAATTCCACAACCTCAAATGGTTCAACCACCACCTAGTCTTCAAGTTCAACCCTACACAAATGAATTCAATCAACATCCATCAAGGAACACTATGAAGGAACCCACTTGGTTTGCAAAGATGTGTGAAGCTTTAAGCAGCCAACAATCAATTCATGAGGCTGGATCACTTGATAGACCTCCAATGCTCACTCCAGGAAACTACGATCAATGGGTGCTTAGGTTCTTTAGGTTTTGTGATCTGAAGAAGCCACTTGGAAAGTTCTTAAAGAAGGTTATCATGGAAGGTCCATTTCAGATGCCTAATGTCATTGTACCCGGAGATCCAACTGCTAATCCACCAAGAGATGAACAAACGAACATTGCTACTGTTGCAGACTTGAATCCTGAAGAACTTCTACACTATGAAGCTGATGAGCTTGCAATGCAATATATCCTTTTAGGATTACCAAACCCAATTCTTCGAAGTGTTGATGCTCAAAAGACTGCAAAGAAAATGTGGGAACATATTCATCTACTTATGGAGGATCTGCACTCAATCACGAGGATATGGAATCCAAAATTTACTTGGCTTATGAACACTTCTTGATTGAACCTGGAGAGACACTAGAGTCTTATCATCATCGATTCTCAGACATCATAAATGATTTGGATAAACACAACATCGTCATGCCAAGAATTGCAATCAATAATAAGTTCCTGAGTTGTCTTGGTCCTGAATGGGAGAAGTATGTCATTTTTCTCCGTCAAGCGAAGAACATGCATCATTCCACATATGGATTGTTGTACGATTACTTGAAGCCTCATGAAAAGGAAGTTGATAGGGAAAGGATTCTCCATGCTCAAATTGCTTCAACGACAAATCCGGAAAATCAACAACTTGCCTTGTATGCTTAACATAATTCTCCTTCTCAACCAGCAACTCAACCAACTGCTACAATCACACCATATGATCCTTCACAGCAACAACCTCAACAAAATCAATTGGTTCCATACAACAACAACAATGCTCAAGCACATGTCAGTGAAGCTAGTGAGGATTCTGATCCGTTCGATACAACAATTGGTTCCATACAACAACAACAGCATTGCAACAAGGATTTGTTATGATTGCTAATGCTTTTAGCCGTTATACCAACAAATCCAACAATCGTATACGTTCCTCATCTAACACACATAATCAAGCTGTTGTGAACAATGGACTAGTTGAAGTTCAGAATCGGGGTTATGGTCGTCAGATGGGCGGTGGTCAAGGGTTTAATGTTGTGGGTAGGAATAACAACAGAGCTCAAGTGGTGGAACAGGGAAATGCTCAAAATGTGGTAAATGGTCTTCGATGCTACAACTGCAATGAGAAAGGACACCTGGCTAATGCATGCCTAAAACCGAGGACTAGGGGCAGTGCTTATCACAAAGAGGCTCTTCTTTTGGCTCTTAAGGATGAAGCTGGTGGAACTCTCACAGACAAAGAACAGAGCTTTATGGCAGATGCAGACTCAGATGATGATATGGAGGACTTGCAGGCCAATGCAGCTGTTATGTTGATGGCTCATATGCAAGAGCTACACATGAGTGACACAGGCCCAGTGTATGACACTGATGGCTTGTCTCAGGTACCCGAAAAAACCATATTTATCTCTGATTTAATATCTCCGCCAACATCTGAATCCGGCAAGGCTCAGAATTTTCAAAATGAGTCATCCACATCTCATTCCGACGATTTTCAATTAGACCCCGTAGTTACATTTGACGATCAAGAAGACCTTATGGTTTCCATTTATAATCAAATTGACTCCGTGGTTATACTTGAGGATCTAAATAATGATCATGTTATGACTCACGTTGAACAAGCCGAACTTTTGCCTCATCCAGATCTTGCTCTCTTACTTAAAGACCATCAATCCAAAATTGCAGAATGTTGTGCATTAAATCAGGACTTAAAAAGTAAAAATGCAATGTTAACCAAGGATTTTGAATGTTTAAAAATGCAAATCAACATTTTCAAAACTCAAGAAAACCGTGAAAAAGGTTTTGAAGCAGCCTTTACTAAATCTCATCAAAATGAAAAATATTTAGAGAAACAGATGCGTGATCTAGCCGCTTCGAAGAATGCTTTGTTGTCTGAAATAGAACAACTGAAACATGAACATAAAAAGCAAATTAACGCTCTCACCTTGGAAAATCAAAAAGCTAAGGCTGAGTTGTTAACTTGTCAAAAACAGTTCTCTGCATACAAAAAGCATTCAACGAATCGAGTAGATGATCTTCTTGAAGAAATTATCAGCTTGCAAAACAAACTTAAAGAGTTTAAAATTGTTGTTTACAAACATGGTGAGTCAGTAACAGCTATTGAAAAGTTTACTTTGAAACCCAATCCAAAAGGATATGGACCAAATCTTGCTGATTACAAACCTAAGCTTTCACTAAAAGCATTCAAACCAAATCCTGAAGTTTCCAGTGCAGAATATAAAATTGATGATACTGTTATGAGTGTTGTTGAATATCATCGTCAAGAGAAATTAGATGCAGAAGACGAGAGTCGATCAAAATTAGAAAATGTTGTTTACAACAAACCTTTTAATTATAAAGAAGCGGTCACTTTCGTCACACCAACGGATTCTTCTAACACACCAAGGATTATCATAAAAATGTCTGAGCCTTCTAATGTTAATCCCTAACCAGATTATGCACAAACTCATGGTCCTTTACCTTCCATCAGTGAAGTAAATTCCAAACCTGAAAATCGCAAAATTCTTAGATATTTTGACCTTTTCATGGCTGACCTCAAAACTTTACAACATGAGATAGAATATCATTCTGAAATCAAAGTTGAACATTTTCAATAGCCTCTGGCGGGAGAACAACGAGACATTTTTCAGAAAAATCTTTTACCAAATGTTAAAAATTTGAAAAGTTGTGCATTATCTTGGGAAAGGGACTTTCATAAGGAACTTGGATTGATGAAGGTCGTTTTCGAGAAAACAGAAACATCTATTTCTAATACTAAACATAAAAAGAAAATGTTGAGAAAAGATGTTGATCGAATCTTGGAAGATCTTCTCTGTGCTGATGTCCATAATGCTGTGTTGTTTCATTCTTTGCTACATGCATCTGATTATATCTCTGCTGATATTGTTGATAATGTTGTAACTGTTGAGAATTCTGATAATGTGCATCAAATCGAGTCTTTAAAAGCTGAAAATGAACGTTTGATTAACGAGCTTTCAAATGCTAAACGTCGTCTTCAATGGTGTCAAAAAGATTGTCAAAATCGTGAACTTGCTTTGCAACAGAAAATCAACCAGTTGCAATCTAAATCGTTTAATCCAAATTTTGAGCAACTGGATGATCAAAACGTGTCTTTGAAATGTCAAATCTCTAGATATGAACAAGAACTTGTAAAAGTTAAACAGGAATATGGTGTCATATTTGATTTACTTAAAAAGACTCGTGATGAAGCATCCAACGAGCTTGATCATTTTCTAGCACACACTAAGGAAGTCATGAATTTTTCGGGAAATCTTCGTTCTGAAAATCAAGATTTGATTCACACTATCTTTAAGTTAAGAGAAATGTTAGGAATGTATGAACAACTTCCGCCTACTGTGATTAAGAGAATAGCACCAGTAACACTTAGTAATCGTGAACCTAGAATCCCTACTGCCAAATCACAAGTTGCTAACGTGCTTCCTTCTACTGAAACAGGAATAGTTGCGTCTTTTCCAAACGTCCGCACTTCACAGCCTAGGAGCACTCAAATGAAGAATAGGAAGTTGCGACCTAAGAAAAGATCAATAAGGAATGCTAAAGTAGAAGAACACCCTAGGACTATGAATAAGACTCACGTTGCTTCCACTACAGATATTGCGTCTTGCAAATGTAATAGAAATAGTGATGTAACGAATGCTAAACCTTTAAGTACTTTTGATACTCAGTCTGATACACCTTGTGTTATTTGTCGTAAAAGTATGAATTCTGATTGTCATGACAAATGTGTTGCTGAAGCTATAATCTCTCGTTTACGGAATCCTAAGAATCGGAATACCTCTAGGCCCACTAATCATTCTAAGTCTGTGCTTGGTAGATCGCCTTCATTAGATTCTAAGGCAAGCATTGCTGTCCCTGTAGCTCCAATTTCATCTCCAAAGAATGTAGTACCACCTAGTGCATTCACTAAGACTAAAGCAAATAGTAGTTATAGATGGTAAAAATGGATATATGACACACTAGGATTTAAATGGATGCCTAAAGTTATTGATGTGTGTATGTCTACTATATCTGCTTTGGAACCCTCTAACATTTTGGGTTCCACATCTACTTCTATTCCATCTGTTTCGTCTGTGTGTAATGCAGGTGATACAGATCATTATCTGGATTGTTGATTGTGGATGTTCCCGACACATGACAGGCAACCTTAAACTGTTATCAAACTTTATTGCAAAGTTCATTGGCACTGTCAGGTTCGGGAATGATCACTTCGCAGCTATCATGGGCTACGGAGACTATATCAATGGGAACATCGAAATCAGCAGGGTTTACTATGTGGAAGGCCTCGGTCACAATCTGTTTTCAGTAGGTCAGTTTTGTGATGGAGATTTGGAGGTCGCTTTCAGGGAGAAAACTTGTTTCATTCGTGATCTACAAGGAAACGACCTTATGTCTGGCTCGCGTAATTATAGTCTCTACACTATCTCTATGCAAGACATGGTTGCTTCATCTCCCATCTGCTTACTTTCAAAGGCAACATCAACAAAATCTTAGCTATGGCATCCTCGTCTCTCACATCTAAACTTTCAAAACATCACCAACTTTGCTCGACACAAACTAGTTGAAGGACTCCCACGATTCCGGTATTCAAAAGATCACCTATGTTCCGCTTGTGAACAAGGGAAAAGCACTCGTGCTCATTTTCCATCAAAGGTGGAACACAACTCTCAGCATGTGCTTCATCTTCTTCACATGGATTTGTGTGGCCCGATGCGTGTGCAAACGATGAATGGTAAATGCTACATCTTAGTAATTGTTGATGACTATTCACACTGGACTTGGGTCTACTTTCTTCGAAGCAAAGACCAAGCTCCACAGATGATTATCACCTTTCTCACGAATATACAGGTTTAGCTCCGAAACACCGTCCGACAAGTCAGAACAGATAGAGGAACTAAATTTGTTAACCAAACCCTTCGTGAATTTTATGAGGAAGTGGGAATTCAGCATCAGACGAAACCTGAACAAAACGGAGTTGTTGAAAGACGAAACCGGACGTTGGTGGAAGCTGCAAGAACAATGTTAATCAATGCTAAACTCCCAGATTACTTATGGGCAGAAGCTGTATCTACTGCAGGCTACACTCAAAACCGCTCTATGATTACAAAACGCCACAACAAAACACCTTTTGAGCTTGTCCACAACAGAAAACCGAATCTCAAACACTTTCATGTCTTTGGATCTCTTTGCTATCCGAATAATGATCGTGATGACTTTGGAAAGCTCAAAGCCAAAGCTGACATTGGAGTCTTTATTGGGTATTGTGATAATTCTAAAGGTTTCCGAATCTGGAATCATCGAACAAAGGAGGCTATGGAAACGATTCATGCTCATTTTGATGAACTCACGGAAATGGCTTCTGAGTATAACAGCTTAGAACCCGGTCACAACCGTTTAAACTTCCCTCAACCCCCATCATAAGCTGAACAAAGCCCCCAGCTCACTCGTCAACAAATGGAAAGGTTATTTGCTCCTCTGTTCAGTGATGATATTGATGAACATGCTCCAGGTGTATCCGCTGTTTCCGCTGCTCAACCTAATACTAGTCTTATACCTGATACACCTGCTACAACAACTACGGTTGAAGAAGCACCACCAGTTGACTCCACCACAACAGTTGAACAAACCGCTTCCAACAATGATGAACCAGCAGATGATATTCTTAATGAAGTACCCCCACCTGCAGATTTTGATCCAAATGTGTTCTTTAACCCGTTTGCTAATGAGACTGCTGCACCAGATGTCGCGGAATCTTCAACACACCATTTGAATCCTCAAAATCTGCACAATGTATACCAACATCAACCCTCTACACATATATGGACAAAATACCATCCACTAGAAAATATTATTGGCAACCCCAATCAATCAGTCGTTACGAGACAACGTCTTCACTCAGACGATGAACATTGCATTTATGCACTCACTGTCTGCCAATTTGAGCCTAAAAACATCAAAGACGCAATGACAAAAGACACCTGGATTGAATCCATACAAGAAGAACTTAACCAATTCAAACGTCTTGAAGTATGAGAACTGGTTGAAAGACCATCAGGGTTTATGTCATCGGTCTAAAATGGATTTGGAAAAACAAATTGGATGCTGAAGGGAACGTAATCCGAAACAAGTCACGTCTAGTTTCTAAGGGTAATCGTCAGGAAGAGGGTATAGACTTTGAAGAATCTTTTGCTCCGGTTGCTCGTCTTGAGGCTGTTCGGATATTTCTCGCGTTCGCGGCTCATATGAATATGATGGTCTATCAGATGGATGTCAAAACTGCTTTACTCAATGGACAACTTAAAGAAACGGTTTATGTCAGCCAACCAGATGGATTTTTTGATCCTGAGTTCCCGAACCACATCTACAAACTGAACAAAGCTCTGTATGGTCTCAAACAAGCTCCTTGGGCATGGTACGATAAGCTATCATCTTTCCTCATTGCCAATAATTTCACCAAAGGTTCGGTTGACCCTACTCTTTTCATACAATATCACGAGGCACGTATCTTAATTGTTCAAATTTACGTGGATGACATCATTTTTGGGTCTACACATAAAAAGTACTCAATCGCTTTTGCAAAACTAATGAAGAAAATTTTTGAAATGTCCATGATGGGTGAACTTACGTTCTTTCTAGGACTGCAAGTTCATCAATAACCCCGTGGTATTTTCTTGAGTCAGTCCAAATATGCCCTTGAATTGTTAAACAAATTAGGAATGAAAACCTGTGACACTTATGCCACACCAATGACTCATACCAAGAAGCTAGATGCTGACTTAAATGGGAAATTAGTGGACCCTACAAAATACCATAGTATTATTGGGTCTCTAATGTACCTAATAGCTAGCCGACCTGATATTGTCTTTGCCGTTTATCTATGCTCCCGTTATCAGTCGAGACCAACTGAAACCCACCTCTCTGAGGCTAAAAGAATCCTCTGATACATCAAGGGAACCATTAACTTGGGGATCTGGTATCCGAAGGATTTTGGTTTTGAACTAATCGCTTTTTCAGATGCTGATCACGCAGGATGTTTAGATTCACGAAAAAGTACTTCAGGAGCACTACAATTTCTTGGTGATAAATTGGTGTCTTGGCAATCGAAGAAGCAGGATTGTACATCGTTGTCCTCAACCGAAGCAGAATATGTAGCCATGTATGCGTGTTGTGCTCAAGTCATCTGGATGAGAACACAACTCAAAGACTATGGTTATGTATTTGACAGAATCCCGATGTACTGCGACAATCGGAGTGCCATTGCGATCTCGTGCAACTCAGTTCAGCACTCGAAATCAAAGCACATCGATCTTCGTTATCATTTCATCAAGGACCACGTGGAACAGGGTACAGTTGAATTATACTTCGTGGGTACAGAATACCAACTGGCAGATCTTCTCACCAAAGCCTTGCCTCCCGCTAGGTTTAATGAGTTGGTCCACCGGATTGGTATGAGGTGTTTGACTCAAGAGGAATTGGATGACCTCCTAAAACAGTCTTAAAAACCTGTCAAAGACCAAAATATCTTTTGTAAATATTTTTCAAAAACAAAATACAAAAATATAAAATCTTATAAAACAACAAAAATATTCTTCTATCTATTTTTCTTTAAACATGTCAAGTACATCTCTTCCGTCAACACTCAAATCTTTCAAAATTCAGTATTTTTACGATCAAGTGTTTAGGGGGAGAAAATAAATACTTAACTGTTTCAAAATATCTGTGTACTTGCATGTTATCCTATTCCGGTTGTTTCTTTTATCAATGGTGGTAAATTTTCGGGTTCATTAACACTCATCGGACTAAAATTTATAACCTTTCATCATTTTCTTAAGTCTAGGGGGAGTGTCGTCAAAGTTATTTCCTAAAATCTTTTGTTTGGAAACCATAATGGAAGTTAAAAGGCTTTGTATGAAAATGGAAAAGGTGGAGGGACCAAAAGTGCCAAAAGGTTAAAGTTATCTTAATAAAAACACCCCACCTAACATTTCACTTCACATTTATTACTCTTAACCAACAAATCCTACGCACAAAATTCGTTCTTCAAATTTGTGTTTCTGATCATCAATTTGTAAGTTGTTTCATGATCTTAACGTGTTTACAAACATTGGTTTTGATTTTTACACGAATCCAACGGTCAAATTTTTGCATATGATTGATTTGGTGTTCTACGCATAAGCGTATGAACACCTAATCAAGAATGGGTGTTTGTGATTAAAAAGATAGTGTTAAAATGTTCTTCTTACATCAATAAACTCATTTTCATCACTTAAACGAACCCAGATACACGAATTGAATGAATTTCAAAATTAGGGTTTATGCGTGGTTTTGGGTGTTTTCATATGTGAATGTTTTTGGTCAAAAAGATTGTTGTGTGATGTTGATATCATGATGAATTGATGTTATCTTAGCTCTAAAACAACCCAGAAACACTAATTAAGTTAGAATTAGAAATTAGGGTTTAATGTTCTTGAGTTTTGGGTACTTTTGATTCACAACAAATTGGGTGTTAAAACTTGGTTATTACACTTTCACAACATCTAAGACTTACCAGAAAACGTTTGGTGCAATTCCTATGGCTAGAAATCATATGCGTAATTCATAAACTTTAGGGTTTTGACTTACGCGTATGACTTTCTACGCATAAACTGTTAAATGAGTTTCATGCCATGATCAGTCTTAAAATGAATATATGTGTTAAGATTGATGATATGATGATTTTATTTCAGGCTTGCTACGCATAAAACTCAGAATCAAGGTCTTTGTAACTCTACACATAAGGATCACCCTACGCGTAGAAAGTTATGCGTAAGAGTAATCTTACGCGTAACTGTTACGCGTAAGGTTCTACATAGGGACTACGCATATCCTGTGAAGGATATGCGTAAACAGTGACTCTACGCATAAGGTCTACTCTTACGAGTAAGCCTTACGCGTAAGGTTTTTATACGCCTACGCGTAAGCTCTACGCATAAGGTCCCCTTTTCCTACGCGTAATATTTCTTACGCGTAAGTAAGGATCCTACGCATAAGCTTGCGTCTACGCGTATACTTCTCCTGTTTACGCATAAGCTACTATTCCTACGCATAAGCCTTGACCAAACCTTTGTTATGAATTGTTACGTGTGCAAACTTGTAAATAAATGAATTATATCATCACGAAACCAATAATGTCACTAATAAACTTAAACGTTTGATATGTTGTGAACTAAAAGTGATAACATAAACTTTAAAACTTAAAGTTAACTAACTCACAAAACGTTTCACGACGTCATTGGACTATTGGACAAACAAGTGACTTAGGACTCGTAACAATCATTGACACTATACATTCAATAATTAGACAATAAAAAACATTCTGTTGACTAACATTATGTCTTTCGATATGTTGGTTCTTTTGGCTAATGTTATTTCAGATCACGACATGGCTGCTCAAATGAATGTGGATGCACCAGAAGTTCTCACAATTGCTGACATCTTCCCTAATGGCTATCCAAGAAAGATTGGAAAGAACAACCTTAGGGTTGACTTTGAAACCCTCACATGCTCATAATCTTCCTGTTTGATTGCTGTGGATGTTCTCAAAAATCATCCCTACCAAAACATGCTCTCACACTCTGCTACAGTACCGGAGATTTACATTCAACAATTCTGGAATTCAATGCAAAGAATCAAAGGTCAAAGTGCAGTGACTGTGACTCTCAATCACAAACAAGTCACCATCACTCATGCAGACTTACGGGCTGTTCTTCTCATTCCTGAAATCGAGTCAACCGACTTCTTTGCCACACCTACTGAGGAGACAGTTCTTCAATTCCTGATTGATATTGGCTATGATGAAGCTTCAGGAATTGCCACTAAGCACTCTCATGTGGAGCTTAAGAACATTCCTCAACCGTGGAGAACCCTCTACATCATCATCACTAAGTCTGTCTCTGGTCGTGACAGTGGCTATGAGCATCCCAAGCTCATGGAACTGCAAATCTTCTGGTCATTAATCAACAAGAAGGACATCGAAATTGAAGCTCTGATATGGGATGACATGATGACATTTCACAAAAAGCTTGGCTCAAAGATTCCCTATGTCAGATACACAAAACTATTGATCCAGAGAGCACTTGGACTACATCCTGATATCCCCAAGAGGCTCAATGACCCCGACAATCACGACATGTTGACTGAGCCTATCCTATCTGTCAGAATCAAGGAATCGTCAACAAAGAAATAGGGTGCTGTGTTACCTGATCACCTACTGACTGATGAAATCAAGAAGCTTGAAACGTACAAAAGGTATCGGGTAGCAGTAAGAGAAGGCAAAGTTGGTCATCTCGATGAAAAGCCTTCTGGAACACCTACTCGGAAAACCAGAAGAGGAAGTGCTGGAGGTGAAGTAAGCACAGAGAGTCAAAGGAAGGTCCCAAAGAGGAAACCTACTTCAAAGAAGAAAGTTCCCTCTCAGGAAGATGTTCCTATTCCTACACCTGAACCACCAAGAAAGCTACTGGATGAAAGCTCTGAAGATACACAATCAGATGAGGAGGTCCACTACTCTGAAACTGGAAAGGATGACACTCCATCAGTACTAAAACCTCCCAGTCCAATAGATGAACATGACAAAGGGAAGACTCATGTACTTGTGCCTTATGATGCAAGCTCAAGCTCAGATGAAGAGCAACTGGATTTATCATACATGAAGAAGTTTAAAATCGTTAGACACCTTCAAAAAGCTGAAGAATTTGAACAAGATCAAATGCGTGGCCCTGGAGGGTCGAGTGGTGGTGTCCACTCTTCACCAATTCCTGATGCGGTTAATCAACCCGATAAGGGAACTGGTGCCACCACTCTTGTGCAACAACAAAAGCTTGTGGAGGATACTATCGAATATGAGTTTGAGGAACCTGAAACTGAGAAGTCCGAGAAGGATAAAGATGCTGATTATGATAAGTTGCTTCTGGATAGTCCTACACGCTCACAGAAGGAAACTTCTGAACCACCAAAGGACCCGGAGTCTCCTCACATCTCATCATCATCGGATTCATCATCTCACTCTTCACCACCACCATCAAAAAGATCAACCAAATCATCATCCAAATCAGTAAAGAAGCCAACTCCATCTTGGATGTCTCAAACTAAGAACCGAATCGTCAAAGCTGTCAAAAGAGTCAGAAAGAAAGACATGCTCTACAAGAAGCTGAATTTCATTGCTGATCAGATAACTTATCTTCACGATGAGACGGACAAGATGAAAGTTGAAAGGGAATACGTCCAGAAGCTCATGCAAGATGATCTTCAAGGGAAAATGGACGAAATGATCAGAGGGTACACTCACAAGTTCCTTCTTGACATCATTCCTACGGTCACAAAGGAGATGTTTACCAGACATCTATATCCGAATCTCATACAGATAGCCAAGCAAACTATAAGATCAACACCATTAACTGTCACAATCAATCCAACTGATCTTGTAGTTTTCTCTGATGCTGATTTGGTTGCCAAGCTAATTACACAAATGACTCAATGATCTGCGACATTTACTTCTGATGACGGAAAGTTGTTTGACGCATTGCTGGATTACCAACTCAAAACAGCATGTAGAGTCGAAGCTGAAAGGGCTAAACGTCCAAGAGACGGTGACGACAAGGATAAGGAAAAGAACAATCCACCTAAACGTCTGAGACCGTCTGGTGAACCATCTTCTATGCTACCTCCACCCCAAAGGACTCCTGCTCAACAAAGTTCCCCTCCTCGTTCTTCTACTGATAAACCTCAGGATTCTTCTGACTTACCACCCCTGACTCAGAAAACCAGTGATCACTTTGAGTATACGGGTGGTGACGATGAGGAAGTCCTTGAGCCCCTACAACAACCCACCTCTCCCAAACAAGTTCAGAAACCAGAATCCTCATCTAGGTCTAAACAAAAGAAGAAGAAGGCGCCCATGGTTCACGTCGTATCATGGCTAGATGAAGATAAAATAGAGGAATTTGAATGGTTCTCCACTCTTGTTAATAACACTCCCTACCCAGCTGAAGGTCAAGATCGGGTAGACGGTAATACATTGGAGCATGCTAAGATTCTGCAAGAAAAGTTCCATGTGAAAAAGATGACAAAATCCGAGTTGAAGCGAATCAAGAATGAAGCATTTCAACTTCTAAAAGACACCTCGGAAAGTGCCATTGGTTGGTGCTGAAAACACAGTCAAGCTTAATCACACAAGCTAGCCACTTGTGAATGGCTAACCGTAATAAACTTAAAACTGCTCAGAAACCAATACAATGAAGATCAGAGAATATAATGAATTCCCGGGTCGTTAAGTCCCACGGAGACTCAATGGTGTGTAAACACTAATTCAGATGATAGAATGATCACTAAGGATAGTGATCAGTAAAGGTTTTGGATGAGAAATTACACTACTGATTGATTTGAATGAGATTAGAAACAGAATTGGAAAACACAACAATCAGATAAAAGAAACGTAAAACGTACGTTTAAAAACTACGTATACGTACAAAAAAAAATAAAAAATAAAAAGTGAGATCTAAAAAATAAAAGACCTAAAAATATGAAAATAACATTTTTGGAATCCTAAAAATAAAAGAAAATTATTAGAAAAAGAAAATTATTTTTAAAACTATTTATTTAATTATTTATTAATTAAAAACTATTTTAAACTATTTATTAATAACCTAAAATAGAAGAAAATATGAAATAAGGTTAGAAAAATAAAATTATGATTCAGAAAAATCTAAAATATTATAAAACTTATTTTAAAATTAAAAATATATTTTTTACACTTTTTATCTAATTATTACTAATTAATTATTATTTAAAATACACTTAAATACTAGAAAATATAAAATAAACCTGGAAAAATGAAATTTCAACTTGAAAAAATCTAAAATATGATAAAACTAATTTTAAAACTGAAAAGATATTTTTTATGCTTTCTAATTATTTATTACTAATTATTTAATACTTTTAACTATTTAAAATTCTAATAAATACTAAAAAGATTAGGAAAATTATGAAACTTTTTCTAAAAATAACTTAAGGTGACAGAAAACTAAGAAAAATATAAAAACAAGATTTGCTTATTAATAAGCTGAAAAGAAAAATCAAAAAGCTAAAAACTATTAAATAAACGCTATCACTGTTTTTAAATTGATGTTTTTCTGGATTTTCTTTTTGAAAAATACTTAACTACTTAAAATATGAAACTTTAACAAACACAAAAATTTTACAAACTTAAAATAAGCAGTTTGAGAGCTTATTATCCCAACAGTGGGCTAAAGAGCTTATTTTGGTGAATTAAGCTTAAACAAGCTCACACACTGAAACAAAAGCTAAAATAAGATGAAAGAAGCTACAAGCTTCTCAAATTAAGCTAGAATACACAGATAAGCACACTGCTAAGATGGAAATAAGCAGATAAGCACTTGTGACTCTTGTGTTGAAAAATAGAAATGGGATAAAGTTTGAGCTTATTGCAGCCCTACCAAACAAGCTAGAAAAGGAAAAACCAAGCTTGAGACCTCAAGATGGCCAGGTTGGCTTTCCAAAGAACCAAGTATCACAGGATTTGAACAACAATTAAGCTCTGTGTGAGCTTTTGATTTAGCTTATGAAACTGGTGCACAGGGCACTTTTTCAGAACAGGTACTCAAAAGAAATAGAAAATAAGCACTAAATAAGCTAGACAGAAGTGAACTAATATTTTTATAATTTTGTTTAGCAACTAAACTTTGATAACCCAAAAGCTTTTAAGCTAAATCTCACTATTAAACACACAGTGAAATTATCTTTTTTAATCAAAAACGACCAAATGGAATTTTTGACT
The DNA here is from genome assembly GCA_019973895.1 of Chrysanthemum seticuspe. Classification (NCBI taxonomy): domain Eukaryota; kingdom Viridiplantae; phylum Streptophyta; class Magnoliopsida; order Asterales; family Asteraceae; genus Chrysanthemum; species Chrysanthemum seticuspe. Next base: position 200,671,711 of record BPTQ01000009.1, on the reverse strand, counting down.
TTTCTAAAAACTAACTAAGTTTGACTTTTATGAACTTTGATTTGATCTTAAGCACTGAATGTGATGTATTAAGGTATATAAAGACTGATTTGATCAACACTAACAACTTATTAACACAAAATCATGATCATGAATCATGAAATTCAAACAGTGAATGCACAAGATGTGATCAAAAGGGATTTTGACTTTTGATGAACCAAGACTGGTTTTCTTGATGAAACTGAACTATTATGACCAAGTTAAACAGATTCCAAACAAGTACAATGACTAGAGCACTTTCAAACACAGTGAACCAAACACCTCTTTATATGACTGTTTTGGTGGTTTTCAAAGCTAAACACAATTCAAAACCATGAAACTGATTCAAGACCATGTATTATTATAAATTAGAACTAATGAAGCATAAAACAACAACCATTACAACATTAAACTAAGAAATGATGATGATGCAATTTTAACTGTTAAAACTAAATTCTTATAAACTACAACTTTAAAAGAACAACCAACTGATTTTAATGGTTAGATACACTTAACTATATCTAATGAACAATAAGAAACAGAAATTCAAGCTAATGAACAACTACAACAGTAAAATTCCAAAATGATCAAAAGTGCTTACAAATGGCTATCCAACTGAAAACCAAGAACTAGGAACCAATAACACTCCTATTGGCTTACCACTAAGCCACTAACCCAAGGCCATCCACAATTTACCCTGCTCCAGCTGTGAACACCATTTCCATATGATTTTTGATTTTTCACTAATTATTTGGTATTTTTGGTGATTTTCTGTTTTTGCTTCTAAACTGAATTTTAAGAGTTTCTAATAGCTTAGAAAAGCTATTTAGGAGCTTATGTGGCTTATTTATTCCAAGATAACACCTTACAACAACAATTGATTCACATGAGATTTTTGAAATTGGAAATTTTGCATAAAATGAAAACAAGTCTTATAACTGAAATTGATGTTTACAAAAGATTTATTACACAAAGAAAACTTGAAATATAAAGCTTTTAAGTTAAAACATACACTGAAAATTGAATTTAAGCTAAAACGACATTAAAGAAATTAAGTTATACTAGATGTCTTGATACATTGCTTCCCCTCCTCTTTATAATGACTTTTTGGACTCTATGTTGACCTATGATTGCTTCCCACCAATTTCTAGCCCTTGGATCTCTCTAAATCATCTTAACCATCCAAGTGGATTTTTGGCGCCAAATTCTTCTTGAGCAGGTTTGATCAATAAATGGAGTTGTTTGAATCAATTAAGGGTATTTGGGTGTTAGTAGAGGTAGAGGGGACAAGGTAAGGGGGTGGAGTAAATCATGGAAACCACCATGGTTTCTGGTTTGGCGCGAATTCTGTGAGGGAGAGGAACAGTACCCTGTGTTTGACTTATTTGACTGGTATTAGTGATAATGGGGGGGGGTTCAAAATTAGTTATGGCAGGGGTCAAGTGGCATATTGGACTGGCTCAAGGTCCAAGGTTCATGTGGTTGGGCTTGGATATGGGCTTGGTATATTAAAAGAGGTCCGTTTGGTATAAAATAAGCACAAGGACCAATTTTGCAATTTATCCAAACTTCAAGGACTGAAACTGAACTTTTTCCAATGTTATCACAAGGACTAAACTTGACAAACTTTGATAGTACAAGGACCCTTTTTGCATAAAATTCCATTTTTTTAAGTCCAAGGACTAATTTTGACATTTTTCAAAGTTTAGGGACCTTTTCTGCCATTTGACCAAAGAATCATTCAAGGACCATTTTTAACAACTTAGAATATTTCAGGGACCTTGAATGACAAAACTTCACATTTTTGAATTCCAAGGACTAGATTTGACAACTTTTAAAACTTGAGGGACTAAAACTGCCAATTTTGAAAACTTGAATCATTTTTCATCTAATTTTGATCTTTTTGCATTTAAAACACATAAAACACTGATTTGTGATATTTTCATCATTTTGATGCATTTTTGAGTGTTTTCAGATGATTTTGTAGTTTAGATTGTACAAAAATGATGAGTATTTAGACACTCATCGATCCCCCACACTAAGATATTGCTAGTCCCTAGCAATGTTTTAGATCTTTAATGGATTTTAAAAACTCTTTACCAAAAGCCATCACTTCTGGAGTAGCCAAATGTTTCAGTTCAAGTAAGAACCTTGGTACACTGATAACCAAATGATTTTGAGCAAATCATAAGCTTTAAACGGATTTGATTTGTCTTTACCAGAAGCCGTTTGCTCTGGACTAGCCAACTCTTAGATAAATTATCAGAATTATCTTTGGTGAGCTGATTACCAATTATGGTTTTTCCACTGCCTTTACCACAAGCCATAACCTTGCGGGCTAGCCAACTCTTCACTTTTTAGGATATGGTGAGCTGAATACCATACAATTTTGGGCAAATTGCAAGCCGTCAACGGATTTGAGAAATCTTTACCAAGAGCCGTTTGCTCCTGGATTAGCCAATCCTTTTGTTTTTTAGACATGGCGGACTGATAACCAAGCTGAGTAAGTGAAAAACACATACTCCAAAAAAAATTTTGGCCAAAAACGGGGGAATTGGGTGGATAATATATGATAAAATTCGTGAGAATTCCCCCCCACACTTAGAAATGAATATTGCCCTCAATATTCAAAGTACCGGCGGTTATGCCGAAACTGAGAACGTAAACGGGAAATACTACGGCCATTATTATGAAAGAGTTTTTTTTTTTTTTTTTTTTTTTTTTTTGGAAAAGAGTTTATATACAACAGCGTGGGGCAACTCCCCCACACTAGGGTGGTAGAACAGAGAAAGAAGACAGAAATATGGGTGAAAACCCATATGGTGTGTGCTAATGTTTTTGATTACCGAGTCACTAGCTTGACTTGATCCCCGCATTCATTGGTTCATGGGGAAAGTTTGTAGATCCGGGACAACCATGGATGGAATGTCCTCTCCAAAGTAATGCTTCACTCGATGACCATTCACTTTAAAATTAGGACCATCGGGTTGAGATAACTCAATGGTGCCATAGGATAAACCTTAGCAATGGTGAATGGACCAGACCAACGGGACTTGAGCTTTCCCGAGAAAATCTTCAATCTTGAATTGAAAAGAAGGACTCGATCACCAACGTTGAAAACGCGGTTCTTGATTTTAGAGTCATGAATCTTCTTTGTCTTTTGCTTGTAGATCAAAGAGTTCTCGTAAGCTTGATCACGGAGTTCGTTTAATTCATTCATTTGAACTTTTCTATGATCACCAGCTGTCTGAATATCGAAATTGGCATGTTTTAAGGCCCAGTATGCCTTGTGCTCAAGCTCAATCGGAAGATGACATGCCTTTCCGTACACAAGCTTGTATGGAGTACACCCAATGGGTGTTTTGTAAGCTGTACGGAAAGCCCAGAGTGCGTCATCCAGTTTATCTGACTAGGACGCACGATTTTCGCCTACTGTCCTTCCAAGGATTCTTTTAATACCACGGTTTGAAACTTCCACCTGCCCACTTGTTTGGGGGTGGTATGCAGTAGAGAGACGGTGGGTAACACCATACTTTTGCATGACTCTTTCAAATTGGTCATTGCAGAAATGTGTACCACGATCACTGATTATAGCTCTCGGAGTTCCAAACCTGGCAAACAGGGATTTTAAAAACTTCACAACAACTCGGGCATCATTGGAAGGTAAAGCTTTTGCTTCAACCCATTTTGACAAATAGTCAACAGCCACGAGTATGTATTTGTTACCGCGAGACGAAGGAAATGGCCCCATAAAGTCAATACCCCATATGTCAAAGATCTCACAAACTTGAATGACATTTTGTGGCATTTCATTTCTTTGAGATATATTTCCATGACGTTGACAAGCGTCACAGGCTTTGACAAAATTGTGGGCATCCTTATAGATTGTGGGCCAATAGAATCCGGAATCAAACACCTTCTTGGCGGTGTAGTTTGGACTATGATGGCCCCCGGTGGGTCCAGAATGGCAAGCTTTGAGAATGTCAATAGCTACCTGACCATACACACATCGCCGGATGACTTGATCCGCACAAATTTTGAACAAGTAGGGGTCGTCCCAGAAATAATGTTTCACATCTTTAAAGAATTTATTTTTCTGTTGGGACGACATCCCTTTCACTATGAAGTTACCCGCATGGTAATTTGCAAAGTCAGCAAACCATGGGGTGGTAGAATTTCCACGAAAAGAAACCGCATTGAGTGTCTCGAGAGGAAATGTTTCATTTATTTCCTTTTTCTCGAAAACATCTTGGTGAGGGTTTCTAATCTAGACAGATGATCAGCAGCTAGATTCTCAGCTCCTTTTTATCACGTATGATGATATCAAATTCTTGCAGGAGGAGAATCCAACGGAGCAAACTCGGCTTTGCATCTTGTTTTGCAAAGAGATATTTGAGAGCCGAGTGATCCGTATACACCACGCATTTGGTCAAGATTAAGTACGGCCGAAACTTCTCAAATGCATACACCACAGCTAATAGCTCTTTTTCTGTGGTGGTGTAATGAGTTTGAGCTTCAGTCATAGTCTTACTTGCGTAGTGAATAGGCTGAAAATGCTTAGCTCTACGTTGCCCTAAGACTACACCGATAGCAAAATCACTTGCATCGCACATGAGCTCAAAAGGCAAGTCCCAGTCGGGAGCAACGAGAATCGGTGCTTCGGTAAGCTTTTTCTTCAATGTTTCAAAAGCTTCAATGCACTCGGGTGAGAAGATAAAAGGAGCATCCTTTTCAAGAAGATGGGTCATAGGTCGGGCGATTTTAGAAAAATCTTGTATGAATCTACGATAGAAACCGGCATGACCTAAAAAACTCCTAATACCTTTGACGGTAGTAGGATGAGGTAATTTAGCAATAACATCTACTTTTTCTCTATCTACCTCAATCCCATTTTTGGAAATCTTATGGCCAAGGACTATGCCTTTTTTGACCATAAAGTGACTCTTCTCCCAATTTAGACAAAGATTGGTTTCTTCACACCTTTGAAGCATTTTTTCTAAATGGGAGAGACATGTTTGAAAAGAATCCCCAATGACCGAGAAGTCATCCATAAACACCTCCATTGTTTCCCCGATCATGTCGTGGAAAATGGCCATCATACATCGTTGGAACGTGCCAGGAGCATTACATAAGCCAAAAGGCATACGTTTGTAGGCAAAAGTTCCGTATGGACAGGTGAATGTGGTCTTCTCTTGATCCTGTGGATCAATGGGAATCTGAAAGTAACCCGAGAAACCATCAAGGAAACAATAGTATTCGTTTCCTGCTAATCTCTCAAGCATTTGATCCATGAAGGGTAGAGGAAAATGGTCTTTACGGGTAGCGTCATTCAACTTACGATAGTCAATGCAAACACGCCATCCCGTAACCAATCGAGTTGGAATTAACTCGTTTTCTTCATTTGTGACAACAGTTATGCCACCCTTTTTAGGAACACAGTGAATTGGGCTAACCCAAGGACTATCTGAGATCGGGTAAATCAATCCTGCATCAAGAAGTTTGATAACCTCCTGTTTGATAACATCATGGATTTTTGGATTTACTCTTCTTTGATGTTGAACTGCTGGTTTGAAGTCATCCTCCATCAAGATTTTATGAGTACAAAACTCAGGGTTGATACCCTTAATGTCGGAGAGTTTCCAAGCAATTGCTTGCTTGTGTGACTTCAAGATCTTTATGAGAGCAGCTTTTTCATCTTTACTCAAATCTCGAGAAATAATGACAGGTAATTTATCATCACCTTCAAGAAATGCATACTCGAGATGAGGAGGTAAGTCCTTAAGCTCAACCTCAGGAAATTCCTCAATTTTCTCAACTGACTTGATTTCGTTGTTATGAAGCTTGACGGGAGGTAGAGGAGGAGAAGTGTCCTGATTTAACAACTTCTTTAGAAGAATATCTCCCTCCAGATTAATCTCATTTTGATTAATCTCATCTGGAATTGAATCACTAAAGTGAGGGGTTGATGATGGGTCACCATTAAGCAACTTCTCAATGAGAAGTATGTCCCCCTCAATGTCAATTGGAGCGTGATCAATTTCCCATGGAACAGAATCACTAGCCAAGTATGCTTCAATCTCATCTAAGATGAAGTCGCTTCCCTCAAACGGAGTGAGGGAAGGAGTAGAATTGGCTATGATAGGTTGAGAAGATGTGGTGGGATCCCCACTCACAGAATTATGAGAATAACCAAGAACTTCTTGAGAGTACTCTTCAGAAGCAACATCAATGATATCTATTCGGTTAACCGACTCAGAATCATAATTTGCGGAGTACCTCGAAGTTTGATCAAGGTTAAAGGTGACAGCTTCATTACCAACACGCAATGTGATTTCCTGCTCAAATACATCAATGAGAGCACGGCCCGTTCTCAGGAATCCTCAACCAACAATGAGAGGAACCCGATGATCGGCATCAAAATCAACAACCACGAAGTCAGCTGGAAAATGGAACTTTCCTACTTTCACAAATACGTCCTCGGCAATGCCAAGAGGACGGGATATGGAACGATCTACAAGCTCGAGAGTCATGCATGTAGGAGTAAGTTCCGGAAGAGAAAGTTTCTTCCATACTGAATAAGGCATCAGATTGATGCTTGCACCAAGATCTGCTAGGGCAAAGCATTCAACCATTCCTGGAAATACACAAGGTAATAGAAATTTTCCAGGATCTCCAAGCTTTTCTGGAAGCTTCTTCAGGATAACTGCAGAGCAGTTCTCGTTAAGAGGAGTTTTAGCCATTTCAAACAGCTTTTCCTTGTTGCTTAACATGTGTTTGAGAGTTGATGCAAACTTGGGCATCAGCATGATAGCATCCGCAAAGCTTATGTCAAAATGTAACTCTTGGAAAATTTGTCCATTTGATGACTGGCTTTCTCGCGGAGCTTTTGCTCATTCAAACGTGATGGGTAAGGAATAGAAGATTTGGATTTCTGGTTTTCAACGGGAGCTACTGGAGGTTCAAAAACAACTCCTGGATTTGACTTGGGTTTCTGGATAACTTGAGGTTGGACTACCGAAGGTAGGACGTGTGCGGTACTTCGTGGGCTTGAATAATGCACCTTGTCCGTTGTATCCTTGGTAACTTGACTCATTTCCACAGGTGGAGGAGGCATTGGAGTCTTAGGTCCATTGTGTGTCGGAGGTTCACTTTCCACTACCTTTGGGAGGGAAGAAGAAGAAGTAGTAGGAACAGCAGGTCCAGCATATGAAACACCACTTCTGGTTGTGATCGCCTTTGCATCGCCCCTCGGGTTAGCGATCGTGTTGCTCGGAAGTTTTCCTGAGCCCGAGGGTTGATCATTTAAAGACTTCTTAAGATCAACGATCTGACTGACCAACAACCTGTTCATTTCATCTTGGGACTTCATGAATTGTTTCAATAGCTCATCAGATGATGGTCCAGTTGGAACAATGGCGGGAGGTGGATTAGGAAAATTCTGGCCTCTATTGTTAGGATTAGGGCCTTGGTTTTGAAAATTTCCTTGATTAGGATTCATATTCCCATGAAATTGATTCCCTCGATTGAAATTGTTTTGATTAAGGTTCCCTTGATGTTGGAAACCTTGATTTGGTGCAGGATATAAATTACCTTGGTTTTGATAACCTTGGTTCATTCTAGGTTGGTTCTGATTCCGGTTTTGCATGTTATGATTCTGGTTAAAACTGGGTGGTGCTTGATTAGTGTTAGCACGGTAGTGTGGTTCATTTTGAGGACGGTATTGACTACCTCCTTGCTGTGAACTACCGGCTAGAGCATTGGCTTCAAACGGACTACCATCGGTGGCAGTATAGTTGTAGTATGCATGAGGACCACCACAAGTAACACAACTCTCGACTTTCTTCACTTCACCATGTGTTGGTGTCTGTGTGAAGGTCACTTTCTTTTGGTTAGCAAGAACCAAAGCTTGAAAAATGTATGTGAGTTTGTCAATCTTAGCATCGGTGCTAGATGTATTCACAGGAGATGAAGAAGAAGGTCCAACATGAGACTGATATGTCTTTGCTCGGAAAGGGCGGACCTGAGATTTGTTCTCAATGATTTGCAAGGCCTCTTTTGTGGTCTTGCTCAGGAAATTACCTCCCGCGGAGGCATTCAAAGAGTCTTGATTGGTCTGATTGAGACGATTATAGAAAGTATCCATTTGCATTAACTCGGTAAAACCATGATGCGGACACTTGCGAAGCAACTCTTTGTAACGATCCCATGCCTCCCCGAATGATTCATCAAATCTCTAAGAAAATTTCATTATCTCATTCTTAAGACTTGTAGTTCGGGATGGAGGATAGAACTCGTTAACGAACTTGGTGACTAGATCCTCCCATGTCTCAATAGAACGAGGGGGTTGTTTCTCAAGCCAATTCCGGGCTTGTCCCTCTAGAGAAAATGGGAACAGAAGAAGCTTGATAGCTTCATGTGGGATATTCTTGTACTTGATGGTAGATGCAATCTTGTTAAACCATCGAATGTGTGCATGAGGATCATCCCGCTCAAAACCATAGAATTGGCTTTGGGTTACTAGATTAAGCAACCCGGTTTTGAGCTCGAAGGTGTCAGCCACGATGGCTGGGACAACAATAGCATCTCCGTAACCCTCGATGGGTGCTTGGAGAAGCTCATTCATGGGCTTATCTTATGCCATTACGACAGGAGGTGGTGGTGGTAGACGTTTCTCAGTCACGGCTTAAGGAGCAGAACGTCCTCTACGTCTACGAGGAATGTTTCCAAGCTCAGAAAGTGGACTTGTAGAACTGGAAGAACGAGTGCGCATGCACTAAGTATAAAAATCAATTTTCAAAACAAATGCGAGGCAAAACGACAAGTGAACTTAACCAATAATCACAAATGAAATGGCTTCTTTGAAAAAGGTACACCAAATCACAAGGACACAAAGGCAAGTTTTAAATCTGATGTTCGGGAACTTATTATGGTCACACCCCCAGTTAGTAGGTGTACTGCCTTGATTTGCGGTGGTTGATTTTTATGTATATATTAAGTACCACTGAAAAGACGTAGGTAATGATTTGTGCAAAGGGTTCAAAAACTTTTTGGATAATATTTTTGTATCGTCTCGTTTGACCAAATCGTATCTCTTTAAGAATCACCTTAAAAGAAACACAAGATAGAAAACGTTCCGATTGTTTTGTTGTTTTATATATTTTTTTTTTGGTGTTTTTAACACTTTAGGAAAAGTGTTAATGAACTTTTTTGATTTTCTTATAACTTTACAAAAAAAACTTTTTACAAATGATGGGGTATGTGCAAGAATGGGTCTGAAAACGGTTTAACACACGCTAAAGTCTCCCCGGCAGCGGCGCCAAAATTTGGTTGGTGCTGAAAACACAGTCAAGCTTAATCACACAAGCTAGCCACTTGTGAATGGCTAACCGTAATAAACTTAAAACTGCTCAGAAACCAATACAATGAAGATCAGAGAATATAATGAATTCCCGGGTCGTTAAGTCCCACGGAGACTCAATGGTGTGTAAACACTAATTCAGATGATAGAATGATCACTAAGGATAGTGATCAGTAAAGGTTTTGGATGAGAAATTACACTACTGATTGATTTGAATGAGATTAGAAACAGAATTGGAAAACACAACAATCAGATAAAAGAAACGTAAAACGTACGTTTAAAAACTACGTATACGTACAAAAAAAAATAAATAAAAAGTGAGATCTAAAAAATAAAAGACCTAAAAATATGAAAATAACATTTTTGGAATCCTAAAAATAAAAGAAAATTATTAGAAAAAGAAAATTATTTTTAAACTATTTATTTAATTATTTTTTAATTAAAAACTATTTTAAACTATTTATTAATAACCTAAAATAGAAGAAAATATGAAATAAGGTTAGAAAAATAAAATTATGATTCAGAAAAATCTAAAATATTATAAAACTTATTTTAAAATTAAAAATATATTTTTCACACTTTTATCTAATTATTACTAATTAATTATTATTTAAAATACACTTAAATACTAGAAAATATAAAATAAACCTGGAAAAATTAAATTTCAACTTGGAAAAATCTAAAATATGATAAAACTAATTTTAAAACTGAAAAGATATTTTTTATGCTTTTTAATTATTTATTACTAATTATTTAATACTTTTAACTATTTAAAATTCTAATAAATACTAAAAAGATTAGGAAAATTATGAAACTTTTTCTAAAAATAACTTAAGGTGACAGAAAACTAAGAAAATTATAAAAACAAGATTTGCTTATTAATAAGCTGAAAAGAAAAATCAAAAAGCTAAAAACTATTAAATAAACGCTATCACTATTTTTAAATTGATGTTTTTCTGGATTTTCTTTTTGAAAACTACTTAACTACTTAAAATATGAAACTTTAACAAACACAAAAATTTTACAAACTTAAAATAAGCAGTTTGAGAGCTTATTATCCCAACAGTGGGCTAAAGAGCTTATTTTGGTGAATTAAGCTTAAACAAGCTCACACACTGAAACAAAAGCTAAAATAAGATGAAAGAAGCTACAAGCTTCTCAAATTAAGCTAGAATACACAGATAAGCACACTGCTAAGATGGAAATAAGCAGATAAGCACTTGTGACTCTTGTGTTGAAAAACAGAAATGGGACAAAGTTTGAGCTTATTGCAGCCCTACCAAACAAGCTAGAAAAGGAAAAACCAAGCTTGATACCTCAAGATGGCCAGGTTGGCTTTCCAAAGAACCAAGTATCACAGGATTTGAACAACAATTAAGCTCTGTGTGAGCTTTTGATTTAGCTTATGAAACTGGTGCACAGGGCACTTTTTCAGAACAGGTACTCAAAAGAAATAGAAAATAAGCACTAAATAAGCTAGACAGAAGTGAACTAATATTTTTATAATTTTGTTTAGCAACTAAACTTTGATAACCCAAAAGATTTTAAGCTAAATCCACTATTAAACACACAGTGAAATTATCTTTTTTAATCAAAAACGACCAAATGGAATTTTTGACTTTTCTAAAAACTAACTAAGTTTGACTTTTATGAACTTTGATTTGATCTTAAGCACTGAATGTGATGTATTAAGGTATATAAAGACTGATTTGATCAACACTAACAACTTATTAACACAATCATGATCATGAATCATGAAATTCAAACAGTGAATGCACAAGATGTGATCAAAAGGGATTTTGACTTTTGATGAACCAAGACTGGTTTTCTGGATGAAACTGAACTATTATGACCAAGTTAAACAGATTCCAAACAAGTACAATGACTAGAGCACTTTCAAACACAGTGAACCAAACACCTCTTTATATGACTGTTTTGGTGGTTTTCAAAGCTAAACACAATTCAAAACCATGAAACTGATTCAAGACCATGTATTATTATAAATTAGAACTAATGAAGCATAAAAGAACAACCATTACAACATTAAACTAAGAAATGATGATGATGCAATTTTAACTGTTAAAACTAAATTTTTATAAACTACAACTTTAAAAGAACAACCAACTGATTTTAATGGTTAGATACCCTTAACTATATCTAATGAACAATAAGAAACAGAAATTCAAGCTAATGAACAACTACAACAGTAAAATTCCAAAATGATCAAAAGTGCTTACAAATGGCTATCCAACTGAAAACCAAGAACTAGGAACCAAGAACACTCCTATAGGCTTACCACTAAGCCACTAACCCAAGGCCATCCACAATTTACCCTGCTCCAGCTGTGAACACCATTTCCATATGATTTTTGATTTTTCACTAATTATTTGGTATTTTTGGTGATTTTCTGTTTTTGCTTCTAAACTGAATTTTAAGAGTTTCTAATAGCTTAGAAAAGCTATTTAGGAGCTTATGTGGCTTATTTAGTCCAAGATAACACCTTACAACAACAATTGATTCACATGAGATTTTTGAAATTGGAAATTTTGCATAAAATGAAAACAAGTCTTATAACTGAAATTGATGTTTACAAAAGATTTATTACACAAAGAAAACTTGAAATATAAAGCTTTTAAGTTAAAACATACACTGAAAATTGAATTTAAGCTAAAACGACATTAAAGAAACTAAGTTATACTAGATGTCTTGATACATTGCTTCCCCTCCTCTTTATAATGACTTTTTGGACTCTATGTTGACCTCTGATTTCTTCCCACCAATTTCCAGCCCTTGGATCTCTCTAAATCATCTTAACCATCCAAGTGGATTTTTGGCGCCAAATTCTTCTTGAGCAGGTTTGATCAATAAATGGAGTTGTTTGAATCAATTAAGGGTATTTGGGTGTTAGTGGAGGTAGAGGGGACAAGTTAAGGGGGGGGGTGGAGTAAATCATGGAAACCACCATGGTTTCTGGTTTGGCGCGAATTCTGTGAGGGAGAGGAACAGTACCCTGTGTTTGACTTATTTGACTGGTATTAGTGATAATGGGGGGGGGGGGTTCAAAATTAGTTATGGCAGGGGTCAAGTGGTATATTGGACTGGCTCAAGGTCCAAGGTTCATGTGGTTGGGCTTGGATATGGGCTTGGTATATTAAAAGAGGTCCGTTTGGTATAAAATAAGCACAAGGACCAATTTTGCAATTTATCCAAACTTCAAGGATTGAAACTGAAGTTTTTCCAATGTTATCACAAGGACTAAACTTGACAAACTTTGATAGTACAAGGACCCTTTTTGCATAAAATTCCATTTTTTTTAAGTCCAAGGACTAATTTTGACATTTTTCAAAGTTTAGGGACCTTTTCTGCCATTTGACCAAAGAATCATTCAAGGACAATTTTTAACAACTTAGAATATTTCAGGGACCTTGAATGACAAAACTTCACATTTTTGAATTCCAGGGACTAGATTTGACAACTTTTAAAACTTGAGGGACTAAAACTGCCAATTTTGCAAACTTGAATCATTTTTCATCTGATTTTGATCTTTTTGCATTTAAAACACATAAAACACTGATTTGTGATATTTTCATCATTTTGATGCATTTTTGAGTGTTTTCAGATGATTTTGCAGTTTAGATTGTACAAAAATGATGAGTATTTAGACACTCATCAGCCATCGAGGTCGAATATCACCTTGAGAACATTGCTCGAGCTATGTCTAACAACATGGATTGGCTCAACCCAGAAGCAAACATCGACTTCACCAAACGGGACAACCCTCCATATTACACCGACTGGTCTAAACCTCTACCAACAATTGGCCAACCAGATAAGCCAAGAATTCCATTCCGATATTTCTTCAACAGAGACTTCGAATTTCTTCTACATGGTGGCGATGGTTCAAGGAAATATGCTACATCTTTGACACTTCCATTCCCAGCAGCCATATACTCTAATTGCATAGCCATCGAGGAAAGAGCTAACCGCTTGTTCTCCAACAATGTGGTTGAGTATGACCGTGATGCAATGTATGGGATTCACCATTGGCCGGAACGCCGAAGAATCTACTACAGAAGCTGCCAGGTTCAGAAGTCTCAACATGCAGTGTTCAGTACTAAGAGTATTGTTGCGATCAAACATGTTGATCTTTCGTCAAAATGGGACTACACTTTTCTCAAGAAGATTGTGGTCAAACGACAAGACAAAAGGGATTATGCTTTCTCTGAAGCTGACTTTGAGAATTTGTCTATCAACGACATTGAAGACATGTACCTTGCCAAAGTACAGGGTCGCATGAGGCAATTTTCAACTGAAGTACAACGTGAATTCATCAAGTCACTGCTCATCTTCATCAGACGCATAGTCATCAAAGAACGTGTAGAAGATCTCCAGCTTGCAGTTGAATCATATCAGACCCGTGTTAACTTCACTCCACCTCAGGTCGATCTTCCCGACATCAACCAGCTTCCACAATATACGCTCATCAGCAAACCTTTCGGCGTCGTTTACCGCAGTGAACTTCAACGAAATTGCTTAATGGCGTGTAGAGATCTTCACAAGTTTGGGGATCACACTTTGAAGCTAGTTAGGGACGGATTGGCTTATCGGTTGAAGGATATACGTCAAAAGATTGGGTCTCCGAAGCGATGGAACTCTCATGACAGAAGGGATGTGCGGAGAATCATCACTATGATTGATGAACGGTTGTTTCGAAGGGATCAGTTCAGAACGCTGGAAAGCTTTGTTGGTGGTCGACCCAGGATGAACCTCACCGGCTATCAACGCCCAGTTCGCACTCCTGGAAACATCACTGCACTTCCTGGTACTCCTTGAACTGCTTCTTTTATTATAAATTTGGATGTGTGATTTATTATGTCTATGGCTTGTGCACATATAACAGTGTACAAACCGTACTAGTCAAGAAAGGACCCTGTGGTACGCTTCAGTGCAACAATCCTTATAAAAGGAGCGAACGCTTCTTATTTTTGAGTAAAACCTATCAAACCTTTCATTATTCAAGGTTTTGCTCAAAAGAACAAGTACTTCCCCTTATGATTTTCAAAACCTCAACCGTTTATATCACTTTGAGGGGGAGTATTTGAAACTTTGTTCACCAATATGTTCTTTGTGTCACTCTTCCCGCAACACTCGAAATGGTCATATTTATTCTCAAACTGTTAAAAAATAACATTTTTATATGCCATTTTTGAGCGGGAGAAAATATGTGATAAGAAATATGTTTGTTGATTTCTCGTGTGAAAAGATTTAACCAACGAATTGATGAAATCTTAACCGTTAGTAACTCGAAAAGACTTGTCCGGGACGGGTAATAATTTCAAGCTAATTCGCTAGTGATGTAAACGTGTCTCGCAAAGGACTTCTCCGAGTAGAATTTACCATTCGAGAAACTCTTGGTAGACATGAACTCTGACGGGTTTGACAACCTTTCGAGGATTGTCTACACCTTCAAGGTAGTTATTAGAGCTAGTTGTCACCTAAAAGCTGAAAATGTAACTCTTTAACTATGCAACGTAACCGTGTCTCGCGGGGGATTGTCTATCTTGAGTCGATCAATTCAAAATGTGCGCGCTCTTTCCTCACTGTGCATTTAACCGTTAAAACTCTTAAGCACATGTGGAGGGGGAGTATTTATGCAAAATCTCATCTCCACAGTGGAACAAAAATGTTTTCATTCATAAACACTGTGTGAGATTTTCCAAATACATGGCTTTATGGCAACATAGGTTAGTCATGGAGTTATAAGGTGACTAAGGTTTAAAATAACCGTCCTATGATCCGCCAGAGACGGAGGGATCTACCCAAGGACACCATAAATAGTTATAATTTAGAAGTCCTTAGGCATGATTGTAAAAAGGAGAAAATGAGAATCAGAGAAAGAAGGAGTTGAAGAATAAAAAAGAAATGCAAAGAAAAGGGTGAAAAGAAATAGCCCTCCAAATTATTCAACTTAGGGCAGACACCGGGTTCAATTCATATGCTACTGGTTGTCACTTGATGACACCGATATTGAAGATTAAAAGTCGTCATGGACCCAGTGACGCATGCACTAAACCTTCTTAGCCACTTAAGTTTCTCTCAACAGAAGCTTGTTTCATTCTCACAGGGAACACTACATAATGTATCGGCTTTCTCTTAGAGATTGCTGATATTGAAGAAGGAGACCCTCTCCCTAGTCTCCGCTCAGAAAAACCAAAACGCACAATTGAGTCTAGGGCCACGAGATTCATCAAAAGATCTCTTAGGAACACTTGACATTTCATCACTTGTTGATCACCAAATAAGATCATCAGTGGTTCATATCGAGTCCTTCACAGATCTTAGCAATCTGTCGAGAACATTTATGAGAGGTTCACATATGTGATCCTCAGTGATTGGATGGAAACCCCTGCCAGGGTCAACATCAAACAGCCCTGACAGCAGGTCACTTCGGTAACTCCCCATGGATTACGCTTAGTGTGTCTCAAACGGTCTACAGTCGTGAGGTGATGCTTCGGTGTACCTCAGCGACTCATCTGAACTGTAGATGTACTTCGGTACATCGAGTTATCTCACTTATGGGAATCCAGTTCAGGAACGGCCTTTGTAAGAATTAGAGTTGTGTTTTCACACTATGCTGTTAACACTCTCGAAGTTAAAACTTGTAAGTGCCGGAATCCGCTTATTACTAACCGTTTTAATGTTTTCTTCTTATGGAAGCTCTGGAGCGGAATGATCGTGCAGATTCTTCTCATGCTCACGCCAGCATCATCACTAATGGAAGTTCTATCCAAAAGCAACAAAACAGTTAGAATGATTCATCGTTAAATCAAAGAATCTACAAAGTTAAAGACTTAAAGAATTTTCATCAGCACTGAATTCCAACGTCAAAGAGTGTGTGAGCATGTTGAAGAATGACGTGGAGACAGAGCAGCGAAGCAGACCTGAGGCAGAATTGATGCAGACTACAACATATTATCACTTTCATCACAAAGAACAATGATCAAAGAACAAAGTTAAAGATGACGTCAAAGCATAACTGTTCAAAGAAAACTATCTCTCTACACTGGGGAGATTGTTCGAATCAAGGCAATTCTTCTCACAAGAAAGAAGAATGTCAAAAGACGTCAAAGCTACTATTACATCAACGCCTTCACCGTTCATCACCAACACTTATGGGGGAGATTGTTGGAATCACTCCTAAACCTTAATTCAAGTGTTAGTTACTCATATGTAATAGGTAGCTTATTATGGCCTTTATGTTTGTTTAAGGTCAAGCTTATGTAGAAGGCCCATAAGCTTAGGCCCATCTCCAATAAGGAAAAGGGAAGGTGTGGGAGTGTTGCCCTAGCTCCTTGCCTATAAATAGTCTTGTATAACCCTCACTTGAGGGTTGGTTGTTCATTTTATTCACTCTCTTTAAACTCTACGCCTAAACCGTATTATGATGTTCGTGTGTGTGTGTGTTTAACGTGTTCAACCGCCTCTATCTCTTCCTATTAAGCTTGTGTTGTAAAACTAGTGACCTAACATGGATTTTTAAGTTTTGTATTTTGGTTTTTGAATAAATATGTACAAGAGATAGATAGATAGATAAAGACCTTTACTCCTCGTCTTCCTCTTGAAGACGCTTGAGTGTTTCTGGTTGTAGACTCTTTAGACCAAGTCGTGGAAGAATAAACTCAAAACGTTCTCTAGGAAGAGCTTTGGTGAAGATGTCTGCTAATTGGTATTCAGTCCTCACAAAATAGAGTTCCACCACACCTTTTTCCACTTGCTCCCTGATGAAATGATGTCGAATGTCAATGTGCTTTGCTCTTGAGTGTTGTACGTTGTTGCATGAGAGAGCAATAGCACTTTTATTATCACAGTACAAAGGGATTTTGTTGAATTCAAAGCCATAGTCAGTTAATTGAGATCTCATCCATAGGATTTGAGCACAACAGGATGACATGGCTATGTATTCAGCCTCTGTAGAGGAAATAGAAGTACTCATTTGCTTCTTTGACGACCAGCTCACAAGCTTATCACCCAAAAACTGAGCACCTCCAGACGTACTTCGACGAGTATCTTGACACCCTGCATGATCTGCATCTGCATATGCTGTTAGTGACATAACGGTGTCCTTCGGGTACCAAAGTCCCATGTTGATGGTTCCTTGGAGGTACCGAAAGACCCGTTTAACCGCTTCAAGGTGCTTTTTGGTAGGCTTAGCTTGGTATCTAGGACACATGCATACAACGAACAGAATATCAGGTCTACTAGCTGTGAGGTACATCAGGGATTCAATCATACTACGATATTTTGTTTGGTCTACCATGATCCCTGAGTGGTCCTCATCCAGTTTAGTACGCTCAATCATGGGAGTGTCAACAGGGTCACTAGAATCAAATCCAAATTTCTTTAAAATCTCATTTGCATATTTAGATTGATTTATAAAAATGCCTCCGGGACTTTGTGAAATTTGTAATCCCAAGGAAAATGACATTTGTCCCATCATTGACAATTGAAATTAGGAACCCCTTTCATTTGAAAGACGATCACATTCATTGGGGTCAGTCGAGGCAAAGATGATATCATCAACATATAATTGAACGTGAATTAAATGTTTTCCTGACTTCCTGGTGAACAATGTTGGATCAACTGCTCCTTTTCTGAATCCAGTAGATAGAAGAAACTTTGATAGTGTATCATACCATGCCTTTGGAGCTTGCTTCAAGCCGTAAAGAGCCTTCTTCAAGAGATAGACATGAGTAGGATGCTCTGGATTCACAAAACCTTCCGGTTGGATGACGTATACGATTTCTTTAAGATCTCCGTTAAGAAAAGCCGTCTTTACATCCATCTGATAGACAATAATATTCTTACTTGCAGCATTAGCCAGGAAGATTCTGATTGCCTCGATGCGTGCCACAGGAGCAAATGATTCTTCAAAGTCAATACCTTCCTCCTGACGGTATCCTTTTGCAACCAATCTAGCCTTGTTCTTTAATACATCGCAATGCTCATCAAGCTTCACTTTGAAGATCCACTTTAGAACAATGATCATAACACAGTCTGGAGCAGGTACTAATTCCCATACATCAAGTCGATCAAACTCATGAATTTCTTCTTGCATGGCATTGAACCATCTGTCTTCATTCATGGCAGTTTTAACATCTTTTGGTTCGACCTTAGAGAGTACGGAGTTGAAGAAGAACCATAAGGCATCGGTTGCAAGTTGTTTCCGTGTTGATACTAGACGAGAGGGGTTTCCAATGATGTTGTCCAATGGATGATCATGTGTCCATTTCCTAAGGTGTTCATGTGGTTGTTATTGAGGAACTGAAGTAGCAGAATCGATTTCTCCTTACGAAGATGGTTCTGATAATGATATGGCAAGAGAATTGGTAAACAAGATCTCCATTCAAGCACAAAGACCAAGCAAGCCAACAAAGTAAGTGTTTTCAAAATTCCCCAATAGAAAGTTATTGTAACCCTAGAAGGACTCCTTACCCGTTAAAAGGAGGTCCTAGGTTAGATTTAGAGTATGAGTTATTCTAGAGTCGATCACTTCAGGGTTCTTATAACCTTAATACTTTTGAGTATTCGTATTAATATATAGAAGTGTTTTGTCAGAAAAAAGTTGTGTTTAAGTATTCTCTTAATTGTTAAACATTAGCTTCAGCATATTTTTTTAATTTTAGATTCAAGACAGTTTACTATATTGTTGTTTGTGTTAGATTTATCTGACTTAATCAACTTGATCAATTGCTCAATTGGGATCAACAAGTGGTATCAGAGCTTTTGATCTAGAAGCTGTGATATAAGAGAATTTGTGTTCAAAACTAATACTGAAGTTATGAAAGATTCAACACACATGGTTACTGCATCTAAGGTGCCTATGCTAAAGACAGGAGAGTATGAACTCTAGAGGTTAAGAATGCAGCAGTACCTCAATATGTTGGATTTCTCTATGTGGGAATCATCCTGAAGGGTTATTCTCTGCCTGCTAAGGGTGCTGATGGGAAGGATTTACCCATCAAGAGTGCTGAAGACAAAGCTCAGAGGAGATTGGAGATCAAGACTCATAGTATCCTCCTCATGGGATTACCTAATGAGTATCAATTGAGCTTCTGTGAGAATGAAGATGCCAAGTCTTTGTGGGAAGCTATTGAACAAAGGTTTAGTGGGAATGATGCAACAAAGAAATCAAGGAAGAATCTTTTGAAGCATCAGTTTGAAAACTTTGCTGCTCTAAGCAATGAAGGTATTGATCAGACGCGTGACAGATTGCAGAAACTTGTGAGTCA
This sequence comes from Chrysanthemum seticuspe, assembly GCA_019973895.1. Taxonomy (NCBI): domain Eukaryota; kingdom Viridiplantae; phylum Streptophyta; class Magnoliopsida; order Asterales; family Asteraceae; genus Chrysanthemum; species Chrysanthemum seticuspe. Next base: position 200,652,046 of record BPTQ01000009.1, on the reverse strand, counting down.
ACTGGAACTCATGAAAGCTGCAATTCCTCAAGAAGATGTGAATCTCGGGTTTCTAAAAAGTCTAGCACCATAATGGAGCACGCATACTGTGGTCTGGAGAAACAAAGAAGGTCTTGATAAGCTGACCTTGGATGATTTATACAATAATCTCAAAGTGTATGAATCAGAAGTGAAGGGAACATCCAGTTCAATCACAGGCACACAAAACCTAGCATTTGTGTCCTTAAAAGGGTCAGACAGTCATCAGGAAACTATTCTACTGCTTGTGGAGTTTCTACTGCTATCACAATAGTTTGTACTACTAGTGATAAGATAAGCGATGCTGCTATTTGTGCTTCCTTGGCTGACCTTACAACCAGTACACATGTAGTAAATCAGGATTTGGAGTAGATAGACCCCGATGATCTGGAAGAAAATTATATCAAGTGGCAGATGGCTATGTTGACCATGAGGGCAAGAAGAATTTTGAAGAAGACTGGATGAGAGCTCAAGTTCAAGGCACATAACACTGCAGGGTTTGACAAGTCAAAGATTGAGTGCTACAACTTTCATAGGAAGGGACACTTTTCCAGAGAGTGTAGGGCTCCTAAGAATATTGGTGACACTCCAAGGAGAATTACTATTGAAGATGCTAAGACCACTACAGCTTTGGTGTCATGTGATGGTCTAGGTGAATATGACTGCAGTGATCAGATTGAATATGGACCCAACTTCACTTTGATGGCCTATGCTTCTTCATCATCTGGCTCTGACTCTGAGGTATCTAATGAATCTGGTTGTTCCTATAAATCATGTGTAGATACTTTTGAAGAACTTAAGGCTAGGAATGAGTGTTTAAGAGATGAAGTAGAGAAACTGAAATTAGATAATTTAGGTTATAAAGTTGGTCTAAAATCAGTTGAAGAAAAGCAAGAATATCTTAAACATAATGAACTAGAACATGTTGATAAGATAGCTGTTCTAGAGGGTCATATTTTTATGAAAGATTGTGAAATTAATTTTCTCAATCAAAAACTTGTAGAAGCTTCACAGGAAAAGGATGTTGCATTAGCTGAAAAAGAAAAACACATAGTCACAGTAGATAAACTTCAGTTTGCATCTGACTTGTGAACCAGTCTATTGAGAGTCATTTAATGAGAAAAAGTAATGGCTTAGGATATAATGAAGTATCTCCTCCAAGTTTTAGTGCTTATCCCCCCCCCCCAGAAAGAAATCTCCATTATAAGAGCAGTAGGAAGCACAACTGATAACGCTACACGCGTCGTTCGGGGTCAAAGGAACTTCCTTTTCGTCGAGCAAGTTTTTCAACACCCTAGGCAGTAACCTAATCGTTGTAGTGTAGTATTAGGGTAAGCCACAGGAATTGATATCGTTCTCTAGGGGAATAGGAATGCTAGTGAGAAGTTACTACGCTAAGGTTGGGGTTGAGGGAGATTATTTTTTATCTTTTTATATTTTTTTAAGGAAAGGAAAGGTACGAATCTCGGGGTTTGGATTTGGGGGTTGGTATTTCTACTGATTACTCTACTTATCTAATTATCTAATCTAAGGTATATGTAGTCTATGTCTAATTGTTGTGTGCTCGTTAATTATCTCCTATTGATGGTTGAATTGTCACGTCCTTATTCTTAATCGCGTTGTGTGCCTAAAGTCGTAGGGTATGCGTTTGTTCTTAACTCTTTGAACTTACCAAAGGGTCTCGTCTACAAAAACCTCTAGGAATTATAAACTCTAACTCTAAGGCACTCTTTGGATGGTTTAGCCTACAACTGCTCTAAGTGTTATAGTCCAAGGTTCACAAAGATTAATCAAGCATTAATGACACAACGAATGACCTATCACATTACTAGATCATTAACAATTAAGATAAGAGACAACCAATCAATATTCAATAATTAAGTTACATATTCCCTAAGCAAACACATAAGTAAATTAGCCGGACATGGAGAACATGCAAGCATACACACAAATAATTGAAGACCTAATTGAATTAATGAAGTAAAGCACTTATCTTGATGTAAGATAGGGTTTGAAACCCTAAAATACTGTACAAGACAGCCTTGGTTCGGTTTAGGTTTTTACTCCAAAAGACTACACACTAAAACTGAAAAATACGGATTATATATATAATATTACAATCGCGACGGCGTCACCTTATGATTTGTGATGCCGTCAGGTCGCCGTCCTTAGGGTTTCGTCTTGGCCACGTTAGTCTGGCGACGGCGACACCTTGTGCTTGTGACGCCGTCCCCTTCATTCTCTGACGCCGTCTGGATCAAATCTAGGCCGTCTGAATTGCGACTGCCTACTCTTTTAAAGCCTAACACCGTCACTTGATAATAAGAAATTTGGTTATTGAGCCGTCACAGAATTGCTCCGACGGCGTCGCAGTTAAGCAGTGACGTCGTCCCCTTGTATTTCAGCAGCTTGAGTGTCTCAATTCTTGACTTTGGCCATTTTCTTCGTATATCCGCGCCTTTTCGTCCAAATAAGTGCCATTCCAACAATTTGCCTTCAAGAGACCTAAAAAGTGAAAAGGAACGATATTAAGTAATAACGGATACAAAAGTGATCAAATAGGGGCTTAAACGACCCCTCAAAAAGGTACATTTTAAAACCTTATCAAATATCCCTACACTTGGTATTTGCTTTTCCTCAAGCAAATGTGCTTTTAGCCAATTAATTTATAAGTTAGGGGTCATGAAGCATTGGTTTAAAACAGTCCACAACACATATAAGCCCCGCAAAAGTCATAACAAGCACAGAAATTACATACTAGCACCTCACATGGGGTGTTTGGATACTCTCATCTCTCGGGTGTATATGAAATATAACAAGTTGAAAATGGAAGATAAACACTCATTAACCGGTCCTAGTACATAGATTACCATAGGCTTGAGAATAGATCAAACCTCCATCGCTTTGGCGTAAGCACCTAGGAAAGACTATCAAAGAGGTCTTTAAAGGCTTGTAATGTTAGGCTTACGGTAGGGAAACAAAGGGTTTGGTGGGATACGTTATTTAGTGGTGGCAAGTCAAAAATCTCTATGTTGCAAGCATACGAAGAGTGGCGTTGCTAAGCCAAGACTCTACACTCTAAACTCTAGATAACTGAAACGAACAAACATAAATTTAAAGGATAGATGTAGGATGGTAGCCCGTATGTTTTTTTTTCACTCTATTTTTTTTCTTTTTCTCTTTTTTTCTATTTTTTTCGATTTTTGTTTCGTACACTTTTACTCTACCATCCTCTACGGTAACATCTAAATGATAGGGATTTATAGGCACATCCCTACACTTGAGTTTTTATTATTCTAACACTAATTTGACCCGAATTTGAAAGATCAAAACACTTGGAGTACATTATTACGCAAATAAGGGAATTTAACGTTCCCTCCCAGTCATTAACTTTTCCCATGAGTCCCAATCGTCCCCAAAACTGTATACAAAATATATGACTCGACTTAGAAACTTATGCAAGCAACTAGATAATTGAACAAGGGTTTTTAGGGTGATAACAATAATGCACTAAAAGTGAGTGCATACAGGGTAGGCTAAGGCGATTTGGGTGTACATTTGGGGGTGGGGTGTAAACAATGTTCTTCATTGATATTTTGGAAAAACCGAAACATCACGAGAACCGCGAAAAGGATAGGCTCTGAGGGTTTAACTAGGGGTATCGTGTACTAAAGATGAGTACAACGCAAAGGTGTGGGGGAATTACTCAACCGATGTGGAAGAAGTAATTATATTACGGGTATCAAACAAGGGTTATCCTAATGTCTCTTATCATTTAGTTATTCCTAACTACACAAGTGTAGTCTTACTAGCGATCTCGGAATGCATCACAAAACAAGTTCTAGAATCTAATATACTACCGGTTCACACTCTAAGCATTAAAGATGAATGCTTTAATTCCTACTAATCTAAGGGCGATCCTCACATTTTGGGTGGAATTTAGGTGGTAAAGGGTTTTTGTGCTAGTCATGCAACTTCCTATCCGTGAGACGCTTTTATTAAGACTAATGGCCCACTCCTATATGTCATGAAAAAATTTAAATTTCGTGCCAAAATTACCCTAATCGATATTTTCTCATGGTTTATTACACAATAACAATTGGACAAAGCAAATAGTCAAGGATAAGCATAGTTTCAAAGTTCCCGTTTTATTTTCCCTCCCTACACTTAAACTGAACATTTTCCCCAATATTCCCCGAAAGTATCAAAGTTATGATAATAGAAGGTAATGAAAAACGAAAGAAACTAATACTCCCCGGAAAAAAACTGGTCTGCGATTTTCTGGAAAAAATTCTGGAAAATTTACATCTTTAGAATCTGGAAAAATTTCTGCAAAACATCCATTATGACTCGATACAAGCATTTGACTCGAACAAACACACATATATATCTTTTAATTAATTGTTATTCTTATGTTTACGTTTCTTTTGAAAACGTGTGTAATCCTCCCTACACTTATCCTTTATGTAAAATACCTTTATATGTAATTAAGACGAGGTTAAAAACAAAATAAAGCATTTTTACAAATTTAAACATGAGAATAAGAAATCACTAAAAGATATATGACACTAACAAGCAAACAATTAAGCATGGGTTGCCTCCCACGAAGCGCTTTTCTTTATTTATGAGTCTTGTAGCTAGACTCGTAGTCGTGCCCTTACGTTGTCTCGTTTTGCATTCTCAATGAGAATTCTATCATGTTGACAAAATTTTCATCGACTCTATATCTAGGCCCTAGGGTCAAGCAATCCTTATAATAAAGCCTCCTTCTTTCCCACATAAATTTATAACCTTTTTCAACATCGTCCTTGCTTTTGTCCTCAAAAGCTTTGATGTTGTCTCGTTCAAAAATGGGTAGATGGCCATATTCATTTGTTTTCCAAGGCATCCTATAAGTGATCTCATTGGTTCCTTCCTTAAACCTAACCGTTCCATCATACTTGTTATGGCTCATCTTAGATGTTTCAACAAACGGTTTTCCTAGCCCTACTTGGGATAAGCTATAGTCAATGACGCATCCTATATCTTCTAGGACCACAAAATCAACTAGGTAGGTGAAATTTCCTATAAAGACATGTACATCCTTCACTCTTCCCACAAAGTTGCAAACTCCACCTGAATACTTACTGTTGGGTTTTAGGTTCCTTAAATCAAGAATTACTCTAAGCACTGGAACCACAGACAGACTTGATAAAACCACGGACAGAAGAGTGTAACCACGGATGAAGAAAACCGCGGCTAGTAGTATTGTGTAACCACGGATAATATATTGTAACCACTGCTAGTCTTGTATTAGATAAATATGGAAAAGATATTTATCTTGTAGGTTACGTATTGTATAATGTATAGGACTCCTTAGCCTATAAAAGGAGGTCCTAGGTTAGGTTAGATATACGTAAGTTTTATATCTAAGGTCGATACACTTCAAGGTTGCAAAACCCTAATACTGTAAGAGTATTCGTATTATCAATAATATTGAGGTGTTGAATGTTAAGTTGTTCTTCTTAAGAATAAGTGTTAAATTCCGCTTAATACTTAATAAGCTTTTGTTACAAGTCAGTTTCTATATTAGATCGTTTGCTCAACTGGGATCAACAAGTGGTATCAGAGCTTGTGATCTAGAAACTGTAATCGAGAAGAAGTTCTGTTAATTTCTTAACAGCTAAGATGTCTGACGAAACTCACATGGTGACTGCTTCAAAGGTGCCCATGCTCAAGCATGGTGAGTATCAAATCTGGAGAATGCGAATGAGACAATACATTCTTATGATTCATTATTCTCTCTGGGATGTTGTTGAAAAGGGAGATACACTTCCTAGGAAGGGTGAAGATGGTCTAGAGATAACTATTGTTAGTGAGATTGACAAGGCTAAAAGGAAACAAGAAATCAAAGCTCACAGTATTCTCTGCATGGGAATACCTAATGAGTATGCTTTGGACTTTGAACAATATGAATCTGCTAAAGAATTATTGGATGCTCTTGAATTAAGATTTGCTGGTAATGAAGCTACAAAGAAATCAAGGATGAATATGCTCAAGCATCAATTTGAAACCTTCACTGCTCTTAGTGGAGAAAAACTTGATGGCACATGTAACAGACTTCAAAAACTTATCAGCCAACTGAAGTCAGTAGGTCATAAGTTTAAACAAGAAGATATAAATTTGAAGTTCATCAGAAGTTTATCACATGAATGGGCTGTGCATACTATTGTGTGGAGAAATAAGGAGGACTTTGATACGATGACTCTAGACAATCTCTATAACAACTTGAAGGTATATGAGTCTGAAAACAACTTTGCTGGTGCATCATCTGCTAATCAAAACATTGCTTTTTTTTTTCCACTAATCACATGAGCTCACAAGATGTATCCACTGTGCTTATGGGATAACCATGGCTATAGCAAACAATACCACTGTTAGTGATAATGTCAGTGATGGTGCAATTTGTGCTTTTCTGTCAGATTTAACTACCAGTGTTGATGTCTTGAATCAAGATCTAGATCAAATTGATCCTGATGATCTTGATGAGATTAACCTTCAATGGCAAATGGTAATGTTGACTCTCCAAGTAAGGAAGTTTCTAAGAAGGACTGGAAGACATGTTCGGTATGATGGTCAAAGGAGAGCTGGGTTCGACAAGAGCAAGATGGAGTGCTTTAACTGCAAGAAGAAAGGTCACTTTGCTAGGGAATGTCGAGCTCCTAAAAGAATTGAAGGCATAAAGAAGACTACAGAAGAGCCTGCTGCTTCTTCAGCTTTGATTGCTCAAGATGGGATTGGTGATTATGACTGGAGTGATCAGATTGAAGAAGGTCCCAATGCAGCTTTTCTTGCTAGTGAAGCTTCAAAAGAGCATAAATTTGCTCTTATGGCTTATGCTTCATCTTCTGGTTCAGATTCTGAGGTATCTAATGATTCTACTTGTTCTTTTAAATCATGTCATGATAACTTAGAATCTCAAAAAGCTATCACTAAAAGTATGAGAAAAGAAGTAGAAAGACTGACTATGGACAACTTAGGTTATAGAGTTGGTCTAGAGAGTGTAGAAGAGAAGTTAAAATACTGTATTAAATGTGAGTTTGAGTATGTAGATAAGATCAATATACTAGGTGGAGAAATTGATCTTAAGGATAGAGAGATAAAGATGCTTAAAGATAAACTAGCAGAGGCATAGAGTGTAAAACAAAAGGCCCTAGAAGAAAAAGAAAAACATGTTGTTAGGGTAGCTAAAACACAATTTGCTTCTGATCTGGTTCATAAATCTATAGAGAATCATTTAATGAAAAAGGGTTCTGGGATAGGATACAATGATATGCCACCACCATCTCTTATGAAATTTGCACCACCTACTAAAGAACTATCATTTAGTAGTGAATTCAGTTTTAACAAATCTATAGAAGAGTCAAATAAGACTGAAACACCTAAGATAGGTTCTGATAAGACATCTGATGCTCCCATTATAGAAGATTGGGAATCAGATTATGAGGATATTAGTACTGAATCAACTAAGTCTGACAAGATAGAACAAGTTAAGAAAGTTGATTCTAAACAAGTCAACCTTGTACCTAGATTTGGAGCTAAAGTTACCAAGAAAGTAGTTGAGTACAGGGAAATACCAAGAGAACAGATGAGAAAATACAACCCTAGAGGTAATCAGAGAAGCTTAAATGGCTTAATTTCTAACAGATTAGGTGATGAGTTTGAATGTGTCAAGAAAGCTTGTTATAACTGTGGTAGTTTTGAACACTTACAGAGAAATTGTCATAAAAACAGACCACCAGTTTGGAATCATTGGAGGAGGGTAAATCATCAAAACTTTTCAAAGAAAACAAACCCTCATCCTAACAGTAACATGATTCCTAGGGCAGTGTTGATGAGGAATGGGAATACTAAATAAATTGTCACTGCTGCACCTAAATGGGTTCCAACCACTGCTAAGCAAAATGTAAGCACGGCTAAGCAGTGTCAAACCGCTGATAAGCCAACAATCACCATTGAAACAAAAGAAGTTTTAAAAATTCCAAAGGTGATTACTGACACAGTGGTTGGAAATCATTTTTATGCTGTTAAGGCCTCAGCGAGTTGGCAATGGAAGCCTAAGACAAAGGTTTTACATCATGTCAACTGTGCATCAATGGACCTAAAGAAATTTGAATATTTTGATGGACAGGACAGACCCAAGTCAGTATTGGCTTGGGTCCACAAAAGGAACTAACTTGTTTAATTTCATGTGCAGGGCAATCTACAAGATGAGCTAAAAGATAAAGGTGTTTTTGATAGTGGTTGCTCTGGGCACATGACTTGGGATGGGAGCAACCTTGAAGAGTTTGAAGCTTTTGATGGAGGATATGTGGCATTTGGCAATGATCCAAAGGGAGGAAAGATACTTGGCAGAGGCACAATCAGAACAGGGAATTTAGAATTTGAAAAGGTCTATTTGGTACAGGGACTGAAGTACAATTTATTCAATGTTTCTCAAATGTGTGATAAGAAAAACTGGGTACTTTTTGGTAAAGATGAATGTGTGGTGTTATCCCCTGAGTTTAAGATGCCTGATGAGAAGTTCATACAACTTAGGGTACCTAGGAAGGAAAATATATATTGTTTTGATCTTAAAGATGTTCTTCCTAATAGGTCCTTATGTTTGTTTGCTAAAGCATCTGTTGATGAGTCTAAATTGTGGCATAGAAGGCTAGGTCATCTAAATTACAAAACAATCAATAAACTGGCTAAAGGAAACTTAGTGAGAGGGTTACCTTCTAAGGTTTTTGAGTGTAAAGAACTGTGTGTGGCCTGTCAAAAAGTAAAACAACATAGAGCTTCTTGTAAGACCAAAACAGTTAACACCATAACACAACCACTGTTTATGCTTCATATGGACTTATTTGGACCTACCTTTGTTAAGAGTTTGAACCTAAGCAGTATTTCCTAGTTATCACTGATGATTATAGTAGATTTTCTTGGGTTTACTTTTTGGCTGCTAAGAGTGAAACTAGTGAGATTCTCAAGAGTTTCATTACTAAGACAGAAAATCTAGTAAACCATAAGGTCAAGGTAATCAGATGTGATAATGGAACTGAGTTTAAGAATGAGGTGATGAATCAGTTCTGTGTAGCTAAGGGTATAGAGAGACAGTTTAGTGTTGCTAGAACACCACAACAAAATGGTGTAGCTGAAAGGAAAAATAAAACACTAATTGAGGCTGATAGGACCATGTTGTCAGAGTCTAAGTTACCAACTACCTTTTGGGCTGAAGCTATAGGAACTGCATGTTATTTGCAGAATAGAAGTAAGGTAGTGAAGCCTCATAACAAGACTCCCTATGAGTTGTTACATGATAGGAAGCCAATGATTGCATTCCTAAAACCTTTTGGGTGTCCTGTTACCATCTTGAATACCATAGACTACCTAGGCAAGTTTCAAGAAAAAGCATATGATGGATACTTTTTAGGCTATTCTACAAATAGCAAAGCCTTTAGAGTATACAATAGGAGGACTAGAATTGTTGAAGAGAACTTACATGTTCAATTCAGTGAAAAGACTCCTAGTGTTGAGACCAAAGGACCAGACTGGATGTTTAACATTGATATGCTAACCAAATCTATGAATTATGAGCCTATCATTGCAGGAACTTCCACTAATGTTAATGCAGGTACACAAACGGATTCTGATGCTGAAACAACTTCTAAGGAAGCTGATTCTCCAAAGGAGTTTTATTTGGTTGAAAAGTGGAAAGCTGGTACTGTTCCTTCCATCATTAATAAGCAAGGTCCCACCAATGATGAAGTACTGAAAGATGGAGAAAATGTTAATCATCATCAAGATAAGGATGAGTTGTTAAAAGATAACTCAGTGTCGGTAGAAGAAATTGAAAAGAAGAAAAAGTAGTCTGCAAGCACTGCTAAGCTAACTGTAACCGCTGACAAGCCATCTTCTACCACTGATAGACCAAGTGTAAACCCGGCTGCAAGTACTGGTGATAGTACTTTCTTTGGACCACATGCAAAGCCACTATTTGATGATAAGGAGTATCCACATGATCCTACCATGCCTGCTTTGATAGAGATTGATACTCCTACTGATGATGACATGGATGATTTCTTCAATGCTGATTTGACTAACTTGGAAACTGTCATCAATGAAAGTCCAATCACCACTACAAGAATTCATAAGATTCATCCCAAGGAACAAATACTTGGAAATTTGAATGCTCCAGTTCAAACAAGAAGCAAGGTTAAGAACACTGAACCTTTTCTTGAACATGGGTTCTTTGCAAGATCTCTTCATAAAAGAAACAGTCATAAAGATCTGCAAAACTGCCTGTTTGCTTGTTTTCTGTCTCAAAAGGAGCCTAAAAGAGTGGAAGAAGCTTTAACTAAAGAAGGCTGGGTTGAATCAATGCAAGAGGAGCTTCTACAGTTTAAGCTTCAAGAGGTTTGGACATTAGTTGATCTTCCAAATGGGAAGAGGGCAATTGGGACTAAATGGGTGTTCAGAAACAAAAGGGATGAAAGAGGAATTGTGGTAAGAAACAAATCAAGGTTGGTTGCTCAAGGATACACACCAACTGAAGGTTTGGACTATGATGTAGTGTTTGCACCTGTTGCAAGGATAGAAGCTATTAGATTGTTTTCGGCTTATGCTTCATTCAAGAATTTTGTTGTGTATCAGATGGATGTTAAAAGTGCATTTTTGTATGGCACTATTGAAAAGGAGGTCTATGTTTGTCAACCTCCTGGTTTTGAGGATCCTAATCATCCTGACAAGGTTTATAGGGTGAGAAAGGCTATGTATGGTTTGCATCAAGCTCCAAGGGCATGGTATGACTGCCTGTCCACTTATTTGATGGACAATGGTTTTAAAAGAGGGTTGATTGATAAAACTTTCTTCATTAGAAAGCACAAGGATGATATTCTATTAGTTCAGGTTTATGTAGATGACATCATCTTTGGCTCAACAAATAAGGAGCTATGCAGAGATTTTGAGAAACTTATGCATGATAAGTTTCAGATGAGTTCTATGGGAGAACTCACCTTCTTTTTAGGGCTACAAGTTCAACAAAGGACTAATGGTATCTTCATTAGTCAAGACAAGTATGTAGCAGATGTTTTGAAGAAGTTTGGGTTTCAAGATGTAAAGAGTGCAAGTACACCTATGGAGACTCAGAAACCATTGCTACCAGATGATAGAAGTCCCAAAGTTGATTTGAATTTGTATAGATCCATGATTGGATCTTTGATGTATCTTACTGCATCTAGGCCAGATATTATGTTCTCAGTATGTGTGTGTGCAAGATTCCAATTCACACCCAATACCTCACAAATGAATGTTGTTAAAAGGATCTTTAGATATCTTAAAGGTCATCCTAAATTAGGCCTTTGGTACTCTAAGGATTCCCCTTTTGATTTGGTGGCCTACACAGATAGTGACTATGCTGGTGATAGTTTGGATAGGAAGTCTACTACTAGAGGATGTCAGTTTTTGGGAAGCAGATTAATTTCTTGGCAGTGTAAAAAGCAAACTATTGTGGCTAATTCTATAACTGAAGCTGAATATGTGGCTGCTGCTAGTTGCTGTGGTCAAGTTCTTTGGATTCAGAATCAATTGCTAGATTTTGGGTACAATTTTATGCATACTAAGATTTACATTGATAATAACAGTACAATTTGCATTATTAAAAATCCTGATTTACATTCTAGAACTAAACATATTGAGATAAGGCATCACTTTATTAGAGATTGTAATGAGAAAAGGCTGATTCAAATGGTAAAAATCCATACTGATTTCAATGTGGCTGATCTTCTCACTAAAGCTTTTGATGTGGGAAGGTTTTAGTACATTGTTGTTAGTATTGGAATGATTAATCTCTAAACTCTCAAATTGTTTTGTATTAGTTTGTAAAATTATTGGACTGTTATTATGTAATCTTAGTATTGCTATTCTTGTTTCTAACCACTAATAGTTTTTGTTCAAACCACTGCTAGTTGTTCTGTGTTTCCACTAACCATTGTGTAGATAAAAGACAAGTCATTATAGAGATTCAAGAAGTACTGAAGTTACATTGTTCATTCCACAAAACAGTTTACAGCTTACAACTTACAATGCAACTTCAAGTGCTAATTAAAGACTACTTCTATACATGATTTTCTTCTAATATTTATACTACTACTATCCTTGCTTATATCGTTCAAATGCTGGATATGCATTTGTGATCACCACGATGAAGCAGCTAAGGATCAAAATGAGAAGGATGGATTGATGAAAACGAAGAAGCTGAAGCTGATTGTGGCAGATAGATGGGTGATATGATATTCTTCTTATGCTCCATCTACTTGTTCCACCATAAAGCAACTTACTCCATCTTCCTTTTTCCCTTCCCTGTTACGATGTGTGAAGAAGCACCACAACTTGGTGCATAAAGACTAAGAACCACCTCTCTGTCCTTTGGGAGTGGTGGGTTTCTTGCTCGTGGTGTTGGTTGGGGTTTGGATGATGAAGGTTTGGGGTTTGAAGTTCTCTTCTTAGAGGAGATATCAGAGTCTTCAGAAGCCTCACTTGGATTCACCACACTATCATCTTCAGATGATGGAAGAAATGGGGATTTTAAAGGTCTTAGTTCTTGTGGAGGTATGTGCTATCGCCATTGATTGGATTCTTCACTTGATGATGAGGATGAGGAGGATTTTAGATCAACCACTTCTGGTTTATTCCAACTAGGGTTCCATATGGTGATTGGAGGTTGGTGATGAGGTGCACTGACTGCCTTGGAAGATGTTTCTTCGTCTGTATCTTCATAGGGTGATTCATAAGAACTTAAAGAAGATCTATTCTCTCCTTTGCTTGGATTGCTTGACAAATAGTTCTTTTTCCATCTCTCCATACTGCTGTTGGAGGAGGTGTTGTCATCTGATGAAAGACTGATTGGGTTGGAGCTGCTCATTATTGGGGTTCTTAGAGAAATTAGGGTTTTGATTTTGATTGGTGTGTGCGTTATATGAGATTAAGGGTTCTTTTTATAAGAGGAGTTTAGGGTTATGGAAGTAAATAAGGGGCAGGTTAAATGTGGTTGGAGAGTTAATGAGTTTCTTGGGTGTTGGACTAGTATTAGTTCTAGAAGTTGACCATATTGACTTACCTGTTCAAACCACGGATAGGTCTTTTGGAACCACTTTTGGCTCTTACTAACCACTGACAACAATAACCTTTGTCTATGTGTTTGTTTTCGTGTTTGTGTCTTGCAGGTATGAAGGATTTGTGTGCATAAGGAGCTAGTGTATTAGCTACTTGTGTTTGTTAAAAAAAAAAAAAAAAAAAAAAAAAAAAAAATTGTGTTATCCGTCATATTTTTGTGAGATCATTCTTATTTTGGCACAGATTTACTTGCTATATCTTGGACAGTTGGAAGGAGTTATAAAATGTATCCATTGATGATATGTATTAATTGATCTTCATATCACTTCCAATTGGCGCTCATCTTAACCCAAATCACTTTCAATTTCTCACACCCACATCATATCAATCATTACTCACAATGGCGGAAAAGTATTCCACTTCACATAATCTTGTTGCTATCCTCACCAAAGATGCTCGCTCTGAAGGGTTTCATCAAATGATTGATTTTCTAGTTCACAGTTCCATTCACTATGCTTTAACTGTTAAACCCACCATTCTTAAGGCCTATATACATCAATTCTGGTGGAATGCTAAAATTGAAGGGGTTGATGGCATGGAGGTGTTTAGTACTGTTGTGGATGAGCATGCTATTACTGTTACTGAGGAGAACATTAGGGAAGTTTTGAAGTTTGATGATGCTGATGGTGTTGATAATCTTTCAGATGTTGAGATTGTTGCTGGTTTAGAGAGATTAGGTTATACACATAGGGGTGACAAGGTACAATTTCTTTAAAAGTTTGTTTTCAAAACAATGGAAGTTTTTAATTCACACCCTGTTGATGTGCATGAGTAATAAGACCACAGGTTTTAATGACTTTCCTTCCAAAATTGCCACTGCTATTATTTGTTTATCTGATGGAAGGAAGTTCACTTGGTCTAGAATGATCTATGAGGGGCTAGTACAAAACATTAGGAAGAAGGGTAAATACTATTTATATCCTAGGTTTGTTCAACTTATTGTGGACAGTCAAATACATGAGCCTGTTGAGCACACTAGAGAGTATGAAGTACATCATATGCTTCCTAAAGTTTTTGCACATATGCGGAATCAGCCACAGAATGTAGAGATTAGGGATGTTCCTTTATTTCCTCACATGCTTACTTTGCCTACTAGTTCTGAGTTTGATGAAGGTCTTGAGTCTCAACCACTTGTCACTACAACTGCTGATGGTACTTCTGAAACCACTGATAGTACACCTCAAATCACTGACAGTCCCATAGTAACCACTTCTAGACAATCCCAAATCACTGTTAAAGCCATTGTATGGACTAGGAAACAAAAGGGCACTAAGCTTCCTCAGGCTAGTGTTAGTGGTGTTGATCATGAGGCTGTCACAAGGAGTGGAGGTGACATGATTGGAAGGGCTTCCACTACTGATTCATGCTTAGATGCTGGTCAGGACAGTGGTAACATCAATAAGACCCAACCTTTGGCAACTCCTAATGTGGAGAGTTCCTTGGAACTCAATACAGGTGGAGGAATCCCTAGCCAACTGGCTGCCACAGGGTACATAGATGTTCAGGCAAGGTCTGATGCTATGTTTTCTTTATCCAAGGATTCACCTCTCGGAGAAGGTTACACAGCTCGAAGTGATGAGGATAGTTTGGAACATGAACATGAATTGACGGATCCTCCACAGGTACATAATGACTTTTTCAATGAACCACCTCTCAGACCAGTTAACACAGGTCGAAGTGGGGAGGATATTCTTGAACGGTTAAATGAATTGACGGCTAAATGTACCAAAATGGAGAATACAATTTCAGGTCTACAGGAGTTAGTTGTGTTTCAGGGTAAGGATATTCGGAGTTTGAAGCATAGAGTATTGGTTTTGGAGAAAGTGAAAAGACCTGGGGTTGTTGTGTTGAGATCTATGAGAAGAAAGAAAAAGGTAGACTCCTCTCCAGCTCTGAATATGAAGGATGTATCCAAACAGGGGAGGAGTGATGGCATGAATTCAGGGGAGGCTGTGGATGTATCTGTTGGTGTACCTATGGAAGAAGATGTTGATAGTGGAGATCAAGATTTTTTGGTTTCTAATAAAGATGGGAATGAGGTTGTTCTTGAAAAATTGAAAAATGTTGAAGTAGTGCAGAACACAACAACTGATAGTATAGCTGAAACCACGGTTAGAACTCTTGTAACCACTGATGCAGTTTCAGACTTGGCTATTGTTCCTACTACTGTCATACCCACTGCCATCATAACCACTTCCACTGTTGTCACAACTCTCTCCGTATTACCACCTAAGTCTAAAGAAGTAGAGAAAGAAGCTGCAAGTACATTGATTAATCTGAGCAAAACATCATCTATTTCTACACCCATCATTGCACCTGCTTTATCTGTTCAATCTACTGCAACCAAACCTAAAGGAAAAAATTTTAGTTATTGGTGAACCATTGATAAAAAAATAGTTCAACCAGATATTGGAAAAGGAAAAGGAGTTGTTGTACCAGAGCTGAAGTTTAAAAGTAAAGCAGAACAAGAAGCTTATGATGAAGAGTATGGAAGAAACTTGTTGGCTAAAGAACAAGCAGCTTTGGATAATAGAAAGAAAGAAGAAGAGGAAGCTAGTGAGAGAATGTTAGCTATATGGTATGAATCACAAAACTATCTTGAAGCTTCTCAACAAATACTTGATGAATATACTGCACAAGAATGGGCATTATTGGATGATGAGGAAAAAGCTAGACTGATGACTGAATGGGCAAGGAATGTTTGCAAAACAAAGAAACAGGTTATAAGAAAGAAACCTCCTACTATGGCTCAGATAAGGAATGTATTGATGAAGATTATTAAGAATTCAGGAATTCATGTTCCTGATAATCTTAGTAAATGTTCATTTGAAAGAATTTTGGAGATTTATCGAAGATGTATGAAGATTAATAATGATGATTTTTGTCCAATGAATTCTAAAAAGGAAGAAGAGTGGATTAAAAGTAGTCAAAAGAGAAAATCTGAGACTAAGGAGACATCTGATGCTAAAAAGTTGAAAGTTATTGAAGATGTTAACCAAATTATCTCTTATGAGTTTAAGCTGTTAGTTGGAAGTGAAGGAGTTTGGAAAATTCAAAGACTCAACAATGAAGTTTATGAGTATAATAATTTTTCACAGATGCTTCAGTATTTTGATAGAGATGATTTGATAAATCTTTGGATACTTTACAAGAATAAATTTGGTGAAGTACATCCCAATGATTATCATGAGAGACTGGTTTATCACAATTTGAAGATTTTATTTGAACCTACTCATGATGAACCTGAATGGCAAGGACTCTACAATGGGCATGTTACAAGATGGTTTTTATATCAAACTTGTGGAGTTCATGTTTTAACTTTTACTGTAAAGATTATTTACATGCTTGTAGAAGGTGATTATCCTCAGTTGAATAAGCATCCAGGAATTATTGTTCAGATGTTGAAGCCTGGTTGTATCAAGTTGTTGTTACCCTATGATGGTCAAGCTTACCAACTGTTGCTGAAGTATGAGAACATTCTCAAGGCTAGTAAGTGTTTGGCTACATCCTCCAATTCAGATGTTTTGAGCTTAAAGGAAACTTGAGAATTCTGTTGGAATGTATCAAGTTTAGGGGAGGATTGTTGGGTTTTAGGTTCCTTGAATCAAGAATTACTCTAAGCACTGGAACCACGGACAGACTTGATAAAACCACGGACAGAAGAGTGTAACCACGGATGAAGACAACTGCGGCTAGTAGTATTGTGTAACCACGGATAATATATTGTAACCACTGCTAGTCTTGTATAGTCGGTTTAGTTTATTGTATTAGATAAATATGGAAAAGATATTTATCTTGTAGGTTACGTATTGTATAATGTATAGGACTCCTTAGCCTATAAAAGGAGGTCCTAGGTTAGGTTAGATATACGTAAGTTTTATATCTAAGGTCAATACACTTCAAGGTTGCAAAACCCTAATACTGTAAGAGTATTCGTATTATCAATAATATTGAGGTGTTGAATGTTAAGTTGTTCTTCTTCTTAAGATTAAGTGTTAAATTCCGCGTAATACTTAATAAGCTTTTGTTACAAGTCAGTTTCTATATTAGATCGTTTGCTCAACTGGGATCAACACTTACAGTCTCTCCTAATATTAAGTCGCTCATATGTCATTGTAGACAGCAGATGACATCACATTAATGGAAGATTCCGTATCTATGTAAGCGTGGTAGACACTCCTATATCCAATCATACAAGGGATTTTTAGGTTCCAAGGATTTCCTCTCCTAATCTTTGGGCATATCCTAATGATATGTGATCGGGGATTATCGATTATGTATCGATGGTAAGCAACCTCTTCCTTAGTGGGGTAAAGATTAAAATAAGCACTATCCTCCTCATTCACATTTATCCTATGCAATCCTTTATGCTCATTGATTTTACCAATACGAGCTCAAAATAGGTTGGCAAAGGCTGGATCAAGCGGTATGTATTTTTTTGGTGGTAAAGTGTTGTTTGGTGGTTTTTCACCTTCCATGATAAAAAGTGATGGGTTACGAACAAAGGTCACGAAGAAGGGGGATAGACTACGAGAAATCTAAAAAATGAGAAAATTTTACTTGATAGAAATCAAGCAAAGAAACCTAAACGAGGTGGACTACTAACTAGCTATTCTATTCCCCGACAATGGCGCCAAAAACTTGATAACGCTACACGTGTCGTTCAGGGTCAAAGGAACTTCCTTTTCGTCGAGCAAGTTTTTCAACACCCTAGGCAGTGAACCTAATCGTTGTATTGTAGTATTAGGGTAAGCCACGGGAATTGATATCGTTCTGTAGGGGAATACGAATGCTAGTGAGAAGTTACTACGCTAAGGTTGGGGTTGAGGAAGATTATTTTTTATCTTTTTATATTTTTTTAAGGAAAGGAAAGGTACGAATCTCGGGGTTTAGATTTGGGGGTTGGTATTTCTACCGATTACTCTACTTATCTAATTATCTAATCTAAGGTGTATGTAGTCTGTGTCTAATTGTTGTGTGCTCGTATGATGGTTTAAAGATGTATTTACCTGGGTTGTATTACTCCTTAATTATCTCCTATTGATGGTTGAATTGTCACGTCCTTATTCTTAATCGCGTTGTGTGTCTAAAGTCATAGGGTATGCGTTTGTCCCTAACTCTTTGAACTTACCAAAGGGTCTCGTCTACAAAAACCTCTAGGAATTATAAACTCTAACTCTAAGGCACTCTTTGGATGGTTTAGCCTACAACTGCTCTAAGTGTTATAGTCCAAGGTTCACAAAGATTAATCAAGCATTAATTACAAAACGAATGACCTATCGCATTACTAGATCATTAACAATTAAAATAAAAGACAACCAATCAATATTCAATAATTAAGTTTCATATTCCCTAAGCAAACACACAAGTAAATTAGCCGAACCTGGAGAACATGCAAGCATACACACAAATAATTGAATTAATGAAGTAAAACACTTATCTTGATGTAAGATAGGGTTTGAAACCCTAAAATACTGTACAAGACAGCCTTGGTTCGGTTTAGGTTTTTACTCCAAAAGACTACACACTAAAACTGAAAAATTCGGATTCTATATATAATATTACAATCGCAACGGCATCACCTTATGATTTGTGACCCCGTCGGGTTGCCGTCCTTAGGTTTTCGTCTTGGCCACGTTAGTCTTGCGACGGCATCACCTTGTGCTTGTGACGTCGTCCCCTTCAGTCTCTGACGCCGTCTGGATCAAATATAGGCCGTCTGAATTGTGACGGCCTACTCTTTTAAAGCCTGACACCGTCACTTGAAAATAAGCAATTTGGTTACTGAGCCATCACAGAAGTGCTCCGACGGCGTCGCAGTTAAGCAGTGACGCAGTCCCCTTGTATTTCAGCAGCTTGAGTGTCTCGAGTCTTGACTTTGGCCATTTTCTTCGTATATCCGCGCCTTTTCGTCCAAATAAGTGTCATTCCAACAATTTTCCTTCAAGAGACCTAAAAAGTGAAAAGGAACGATATTAAGTAATAATAGATACAAAAGTGATCAAATAAGGGCTTAAACGACCCCTAAAAAAGGTACATTTTAAAACCTTATCAACAACCGTAGGAGAGTCTAGGCATGACACACCTAAGGTTCGAACACAATCCTCTGATGCCCCAATCATTGAATAATGGACATCAGACAGTGAAGAGGTAAAGGTTGAGTCAACACCTAAGCATGTTAAGGAAAATAGACCAAAAAATGTTAAACAAGTTAGGTTTGTAAAACCTTTGTTAGGTACAAGCATCTCTAGGAAGATAGTTGAATATGATGAGAAACCTAGAGAGATGCCTAGAAGGCAAAATAATAGACCTAGAGGAAACCAAAGAAACTGGAACTACCTAATATCTCAAAAATTAGGTGATGATTTTAAATTGATTAAAAAGGCTTGTTAGAATTGTGGTAGCTTTTAGCATTTACAGGAAAATTGTTTTTACCACAAGAAAACCTCATGGAACCATAACAACAAGGTGAATCATAAAAACTTTTCAAAACATACTCACCCTCATGATAACAAGAAAATGGTTCCAATGAAAGTATTGATGAGAACTGGTGCTGTAAAACCCTAAAATCGTAAACGCGTTAAAAGACTATTATACCCCTCAATTAGTAATTCGTAAAATAAAGCCAGCTTGATAATTTTGCTAAGTACTTATGATAATCTATTTTCATGGAGCATTTGAAATAAAACTTACACTTATATCACAAGTAAATATAACACATTAAAATGGTACATGGACTAGATAAAATACATGTTTAGTAAATTAAATAAAAAGGTGACACAAGTTAATATGGTAAGTATATTAAATGTGTGATTGGGTCTTCTACTCTCCCCTTTGATCGGCCAATTCCCATGCCCAAATCCCTGAAATATTGGCCTCATTAACTTACCCTTATCACATTTATAATCTTCCAAGTTTAATTCAAAACACATCTCACAAAACCCGAACATAAAGTAACGGCAAAAGCTCTCCTTTCTCCATTATTTTATGTCGACAAGGGGCAGTCCAAAGAAGTGTTTGTACGTGGTCCTTTAAGGCTGTTATCGTAGGCATTGGGGTCGTGGTTGCCGGATTGGTGTCATTGGTTTGATTGTTGCTGCTGTTGGGTATTCTAGGGCACAAAGGGTGTCGGTTTGCTTTGTTTTTGACCTTTTTTCCCCTCTTCCTTGCACGCTGCTAAGGTAACACCATAACCTCTCGTCTCGTCTTTTGTCTTCTTGAATCTGGTCGTGTTTTTACTCCTTCCTTGCGCAAGATTTATATCATATAACATGTAACATAAATTGTTAAAACAAGGCTAAGGTTAATCAAGTAAATGGCTACATGAAATCATGAAAATAAAACCCCTTGTATGTCGAATATATAAGTACATAAAGTTGGTCTTGAATCTGATTTGTAAGCATCTCATTATGCATGTTTTGTTAGGAATTGGAAATTCCATGAGGAAGTGTCGGTCACCCCAATTATATTCTAGCATATGTTAGCTCGTAGACATGTCGTTATTTACGTTATTTAGTAGTTAATTAGTTAGTTAGTAGCATAGATTAGTTTAGAGTAACACCGTGGAGTAAGTACGGGTCTTTACCCACTGTATGCCTGATCCACAGTCCGAAGGAGGACGTTTAGTATGTAATTATAAATACCCTCTACCTCCTAAGGTAGAGGGTTGGACCTTTCACTTAATCTAACCTTCTTTCTTTTGTTTACTTTCTCTCTCTAGAATGGATCCCATCTTCCACTTTCTCTCTCTAAACTCTATTCCATACACCCATATTTATGATTGATTGTGTGTTTGTGAAATCCAATAACTAACAATTGGTATCAAGAGACATGGTTAGATCACTCATCTTTCATGTTCTTGGATTTCTAGTGGTTTTCATAAGGTTTTTGGGTTTGAATGAGTTTAGAGTAGTTTGCATCATTTGGATAATTTCTAGTGTTAAAGTTTGGATTTTGATTGTACTTTTGTGTTTAGAATCATTATAAGCGTTTAGGTTTTAGTTTGGAAGGCTTGAATCATCGTGGTTGAGTTGTTTTTGGATTGAAAAGTGGTGTTTTTTGAATGTTTGTTGGATGCGAGTTGAGTCACCACATACATTTCTTGGATGCGAGTTGTCCCATGTTTAATGCGAGTTGTCTTATATGCGAGTTGTCTATTGAGACAAAACGACAAGAAAGGACAAAGTAGTGGAAGTAGTGGGTGTACTTGTGTACTATGCGAGTTGTCAGCCTATGCGAGTTGTGTTTTATGCGAGTTGTGTAACAACGCACATTTTTCGGGTTACTTTTCACATTTTTGAAAAGTTACTATTCACTTTCACTATTCATCCCGTAAAATTTTTATTTCACATTCTCGTAAGATAAATTATTTTAGTAATGACCTAAGAGTTTGACAATCGTTAGATCATTTTCACAAAAGTTATTAAGAAAACATCGTCTAAAGTTTCATTTTGGTCGGAACACCATTTCAACATCCCGTGCATAACGAAAACCAACTCTGACAATTTTCCCCACATCAGACTAATTTTTAGATCACTCACAATTAATTAGAGAATTTTTAAGATTTCTTTTAAATGTTACCAAATAAACCCTGAGCCGTACGAGACTAAACTTACGTTTTAAACAAATCTACATAGACCCAGATTTAACCATTTCTGCACTGTATTTTCTAAGATGTTTAGAAACTTTTAAATTTTTGGAAAAGTCAAACATATTTCCCTCCTCCGTTGACCATAAAGAAATTAACCTTGTACGTTCTCTAGTTTTGCTTAAATCGCGTAACTTTTAAACTTCACGTATAACTGTTAAGTTATCTCACGTATGACGAAAACCACATTTTGACATCTCATATCACTTATAGACTAATTTTAGTCTACTTTAAATAAATTCACGGTCATTTCCTTGATATTTCGTTCTTTTCTGATAAACTGCGAATTACGCATTTTTTACCCGTGTTTCCAGCTTTAAGCAGCGTTTTTGCACCCAATAAGACTTATCACCCATTTTATATTTTTAGATAGAATATAATGATGAGTTTCATCATTCCTACAAGTTTCGTATTTTTACGATACCCGGTTTTACGTTTTATGGCTTAACAACTTACGGTTGGCATTTAACGGAACCAAATCATGCTCTAAACTCAAGATAATACCAAAACTATCTAGCTAAGTCATCTTATCTTGTTACGGCCAACATGGGGGGGAGTCATCATCTTGGTGTCTTAATCCTAACCATGGTTCATTTAGATCATTACATGTGTCCTAGCTTAACCATGGTTAATATTTAACCCAATATATGGTTAACCAAACTTACCCTCCTATAAATAGCAAGTGAAATACATCCTAAAGACCTTCACATACTGATTTGGGTAGTTCATACACTAAAACATTCATATCTTCTATAATTTGATCTATAAACTCCAAGTTTATGCAAAGAAGTTCCAAAGATCAAGCTACTACATCAAATCTCTAGCAAGTTTAAGTGATCTTCTTGAGTTTAGATCCACTCAAGTCACTTAGTACTTCATCACCAACTCTTCAAGATTGCAAGGGTGCCAAGGTGTAGAAAGCTAGCTCAATCCAAAGTCTTAAGTGATCAATCAAAGTCCTATCCTTACTAAGTTACTCTTTTCTTAAGTGAAAGCCAAAAGTTGTAAGCAACTTATCACCACCATCATCTCATCTTATTTATTCATAATATTAAAAATTTCATGCTATATATATAGTTACTATGTTCACTCATGATGTACATATACTCAATCACATGTTTTAATTTACATATTGTCATAAAAGTAACAAACTAGTAAACTAGTCATATTCTACACATTTGAGACCATTAAACCCAGTAAAATATGGTCTTTCTAACTTACATACTATGGTAGAAAAGATAAAAAGGTAAACATATCAACTTGAATCACCCAAAACGGACAAACGAGTCAAAAGTTATAGTCAAAAGAAGTTAGCGAAACCAAAACGCCAAAACTACCAAATGGAAGCTGTTTAGGGTCTGATTGTTTTAAAAGTGGTACTTCTGGTTCGAATCATCAAAAAGTTAAAACACGAAAGTTGTCCGGATCGACGTTTTCCTTCATTAACAGAAACGCTCGGACCCTGAAAACGCTTAACCAGGCCATTATCTTTCAAAAACTGAAACTGCCCTATATATAGTCTAACGACTATACTTTTGTCACAACTAAAAGCAAACCAAGAGGCCTAATGGCCTTATGCCGAGACCACAGCTACGGCTAAGGCCAAGGCTGAGTCTCAAGACCATGGTAGCCTAGAACAAAGCCACGACAAGGCCATGGCTAAAGCCTCAAGGATTCCTAAGCCGAGACCGTAAACCAAAGGCCTTAGCCTTGACAAACCTAAACGTATACAATAAAATTTGGATCTACTCCCTCGATAAACCATGAAACTATACTTTTAATAAACAACTTTACAATTTGGAAATCTTGTAAACTTTTCTTTAAACACTTGTGACATAAATTATAACGATACTTGTGATAACCATTATGATTTCCTAATCATAACCAAACAAACATGTAACTTATGTTTGTAAACCATATGGACATTTTTGACACTTATGATATATAAAAAAAACATATGTCTTATCTATTAAAGTGCTACAATACTAGGGAGCTTCATGTGAGGGGTTTCATTTAGGTAAACGAATCGACGAGTTGCTGGATTTACGATTTAAAGTGTCCTAGCTCCTCGAACGTTTACTACATGACCTTTGAATTGTGATGGCCCGAACAGTAGTAAGATATATATTTAAACTAAACACGTTTTCACAACTAGACCATTTCTATAAACGACATACACAAAAAACATGTACTATATCATGATCAACATAGAGACGTATATAGGTTTGTTATTTCTTTCGCATCATTATTTCAAACCTAAGTCGCAACATCCTATTCTAGGTTGCTCATAGAAGTTCTCACGGCATATCCATCATTCTCATTATACATGTGATATCATATATTAAGGTGAGTTCATAGCCCCACTTTCTATTACTTAATTGTTTTACAAACCTTTGGGGGAGATACATGCCTTATTTTAAACCGAACACAATGCTTTCAAACTATATGTTAATCTGATTGTCATATTGTCACTAAGTAACTATCATTTGCCAAACTTAAGTCCCTAAATCATGAACCATTAATCACTGGAGAGAGTGAGCACGAATATTGTGGATAGATCTATCGGGATTGACGAATCCCGTTTTTGTTGACCGGGTAGGCAAACAAACGCACTATATTTGAGTAACATTAGGTAAAAACGGCAATTTTACCTATTAGGGCAAGTACCAACTTTTTCTCCAATTAATATTTGAACACGTTAACGCCTTGGTTTCATGAGCTTGGTGACAAACAAAAGCGGGCTCAAGTATCATATACTTGAGGCAGCCGTACTAAACAATAATAACTGTTTTGTTTTCAAACTATTGGTGTGAGTAAATTAACTCACACTACCAACATAATGTGTTCAACCATCAAAAAAACTCTATGAATTTCACTCAACCTTTGTGTTGACAGTTTTTAAGCATGTATTTCAGGTCCATAATGTCGGAAACTGGCACGGAAGAGCAAGGACTAGATCAAGAAGGCTATAAATATTTTATCATTCATAAAACATCAAAGACTTTATATTGATGTATTTTGTAAACAATGGAACCAACTAGGACCTATTTTGTAAACTCTGATATATTTAAATAAATCGAATAATAAATCCTTTTTAAAACGACTCCATCAGAGTTCGTTTTCTATTGTTATGACTGTTGTGCCATGAAGTAACACCCAGTTTGAATTCCGCTGCGTATCAATTGGGGGTGTTACAAGTTGTCTGTTAAGCGAGTTGTCGTTTAAGCGAGCTGGTAAACAGGGTGTGAGTTTTCTTATAACTGCGACTTGTCTTGGCTGCGAGTTGTCTAGGGTGCGAGTTGTGTTTTATGCGAGTTGTCTGTTAAGCGAGTTGTCATTTAAGCGAGTTGGTAAACAGGGTGCGAGGTTTCTTATAATTGCGACTTGTCTTGGCTACGACTTGTCTAGGGTGCAAGTTGTCTTGGGTGCGAGTTGTCTGGGGTGCGATTTGACTAAAGTGCGGTTTGACCATTTCATCAGTGCGTTTTGTTGACTTTTTCCTACAAAACTTCAAACGGCCACAACTTTTGAACCATAACTCCGTTTTCAGCGTTCTACCCATCAAAATGACTGTGAGAACGAGGAGAATGACACGCCGAATAAACTAAAATCCACTCCGAATAGAAGTTATTGAGGTTTTTAAGTTTTTAGACCTAAATTTCTACGTAAAATCGTGCATCAACCAATCCAAATCTCAACCAAACAACATCTCAGCTAATCCTACAACCAATCATAAGTCCTATCACACAATTGTCTATCATTGTGTTGATCCATCAGTTATCTTAACACATTCTATTGGTCATTGCTTATCGGTTTCTTCTTGATTTTGTAAAATCCCACGAAAGATTCTATTTCTCGGTTTAAATCATAGATTTGTAAAATACCGTGCACGTCAACATCATGCCTAACGATTCAGATTCAGTTGTATCTAAGATACTCAGTTTATATGACGTGATCAATGAACAGAAGATACCCAACAATGTACAACAGACTATCGTGTTTGAATCGGATAATGCTAAATGGACTCTTGGTGCTCAAATTCACAAGAGAGAGAGGTGCACCAGCCACAACATGTGCAAGTTAATGCAAAGGAACGCTCCATGGAAGCTTCGGATGTACCCAAGAGAGAGATGCACCAGCCACAACCTGTGCATGTTAATGTAGAGGAAAGCTGTATGGAAGTTTCTGCTATACCTAGATGTGCATCTTCTACTCAAAATGATGATTATGAGTTGCATGAGTACTCTACATTTATCCCTGATGACTCCCTTACCACTAAGCTTAACATATATAAGGATCAAGTTGCCATCTATGAACAGCGTGCTAAATTTGAGCTGACCACACGTGAGAAGGAAATGGATTGCCAAATGCATACATTAATCAGAAGAAGTAACTTAAGGGAAGAAACATTAAAACAAGACTTAAATTCCTTATAAGAGAAACTTAATAAAACTGTTAATCAAAAGCAAGAACTTCATGAAAATGTAAAAGTGCTTAAGCAGGAGTTCAAACAACAGGAATCAAAACTTCTAAATGATTTTTCCAACCTTAAAACTTTGAAGAACAAACTTGAAAACAAGTTGTATGTACAAGGCAACACCATTCAGACTGCTCACATGAGCACTAAGCATAGAGTATTAAGCGATAAGCATAGTACTGTCCTTGTAGAAGAACCCAATCCAGAGTATGGTAAGAAAGCAAAAGCTGCTCAAAAAGTTATCTATGATGGTAATGAAATCCTTAAGCCTAGACAAAAGCCTACTTGTCTAAAGTGCACTGAAGAAGATAAGGAGTTAGAAGATGCCTCTAGAGAGAAAATGGAAAAGAAACTAAAAGATCCTTGGTGTATAGATAATAATATAACGTTCAAAACTCCCAATTACACTAAGGATAATTGGATTGCCTTAAACAAGTTTAAACCTCAAACTCAATTAACCCCTGAACAAGTGTTTTGGAAGTTAGATATGGAAAATAAAAGATCTGATGAGCTTGTTGAAAAGAATCCTCCCCATAGGAAATTGCCTCCAGCCACTGTGTATCCACCCAATACACCAATGCATTTAGTACCTAGAACTCTTCCCACTCAAAGCAATACCTTAATCAGCCTATATGTAGTTTAAAAACTTTTCGTTGACTTTGAGAAAACATGTAAGAAGGGAATCAGTCCAACGGGAATTACTGAAGGGGAAAGGGGTTTTGAGCAAACAAAAGAATGTTATCTAACTGAGCTCATACCTTTCTTTAGAAAATTAAAAGATCAATTTGAAAGTCTTCAAAAGGCTATAGATACAGAAGTTAAAGAAATGAAAATAATGTTTAATGAAATGGAAAACGAGGTTAGAATATATGAATGTGAGCTTAAGAGCAATGAGATTGATAGGAAGAATATTCACATCCTGAATGATAATTTGATTTCTAGATGTATTTCTCAAGATATGTTCTACACTGTTACGAATTATTCGATTACTGCTTCTCAATTTCATGAATTGTCTATTGCTTTAAAAGTCTCCCAAGATCATGTCATTGAGCTTGAAACAAAAAATTCAAAATTACATGACAAAATCGAAAAGGATGATCATGATAACATGGTCAGGCAATTTTCAAAATTAGAAGTTGATTATCTTGATTTACAATTAAAATATCAACATCTTAAAGAAAGTGTTAAAACCTCAAATGCCAAGACATCTTCAGATGCTCCTGAGTTTGATGCAGTTTCTGAAATAAACAAACGTGATGAACAAATTCAAGCTCATTGTAACACGAT
Source organism: Chrysanthemum seticuspe (assembly GCA_019973895.1). Classification (NCBI taxonomy): domain Eukaryota; kingdom Viridiplantae; phylum Streptophyta; class Magnoliopsida; order Asterales; family Asteraceae; genus Chrysanthemum; species Chrysanthemum seticuspe. The sequence goes on along the minus strand of BPTQ01000009.1, from coordinate 200,624,426 downwards.
CAAAAAGTTGAAAGCTCAAATTTCACAATTGAAGGGTGAAAAGAATGAAGTGACTGGCTCCCGTATGCCTCCACCTTTAGATTCTCAGAATTTCCAACTTCAAAACATGATTAATAAACTGCAAAAGGAAAATGAATGTTTTCATGTTGAAATTTCAAAAGTTAATGCTCAAAACAAAGAATTATGTGATTCACTCAAGGTTAATCATGATAATAAAAGTGAAAAGGTAACTTCTTTTCTTAACGAAATTGAGAATCTGAAGCATGTAGTAAAAGGGAAAATTCCAATCACCAATGGTGAGAATGTTGCACCAAAGATGCCTGCTAGTTCTAAATATGATGTAACTGTGAAATATATTCCCCCTCATCTTCGAAACAATGAATTTGCATATCAAACATATCTTTCGTACCTCAAGGATAGTCTAGAGTGCCTCTGTGCGATTGTTGAAGATGATAAGATAGAGAAACCACTTGATAATGCTGTTAGGCATGCATGCTTATATGCCAAAAGATCTCAGGAACTCTTTAAATGTGTGATTGCAACATGTCCTAAATCTGGTACTAGGAAAGATAGAGAAGTTATGCCTTGTTCTATGCCTAAAGTCAAGCATGTGACTTTTGATGTGCCTCTGAAAACCTCAGAACCCAGCACTTCTAGACCAGAAAATCAAATGGCGGTAAAACAAAATAAGGCTCCCATTATCACTCCTACAGATGTTAAAATTGACACTAAAGTTAGCGGGTCAAAACCTAGAAGCAATGCAAAGAAGGATAAGATTACGCAAACTAAAAGTGATCATGAAAAGGAAGTGAAAGAACACCATAGGGACAATAAGTTTGACTTGAACAAAAAGAATCGTGTTGGTTCTAGTATTAGCTCTAAGCTTACTGAAATTAATTCGATGTCTTATGTTGTCTGCAAAACATGTAAAGAATGTCTATTTTCTTGTAATCATGATAAATGTGGTGTGTTATTTCTAAGGTCTAAGAATCAAAACCCAGTTAAGAAAGTTTGGAAAGCGAAACAGATTAAGCAATCCTGGAAACCTACAGGGAAGGTTTTTACCAATATAGGATTTCAGTGAAAGCCCACAGGTCGAATATTCACGCATGGCAAACCTTGCTCCTTAACTAGATCCACTATGCCTAGAGTAGTGCCTATTAAGATTTGGAAGCCAACTCGTAGAATAATCCCATTAGGCACACAATGCCCTTTAACTAAGTCTGATGATTCTACTAGTTTAGCTCCTAGTGATAATGCCATAGCAACTAGGGTTTATGCTGATTCAAAGATTGTTTTCGCTAACCAAAATGAACCCATTTTCACATGGGGATCCAATGTTTTCAAATTTCCACCTTTTTCTGTGTTCCAATGTTGGTTGTACAAATCATCCGTTGGTACTTGGATTAAGGCTGCTCTAAACAGATGAGGGGAAATGACTATGACGTCTGTTCACATCAGTTCAGGCCTCCTTCTTCAACACTATGGCGTCTTCAGATATCACTTCAGACCCCTTTCCTCAAAGAAAAGAAAGGTGTATGCTTTAGTGCGCTTTATCTTCAGAAGAAGTGAAATCTTCATGTTTATGACCATTCTTATCTACATTCTCCATCAACAAGCTTCATGTTTTTAAAATGCTCATTCAATCATCAAGTGGGTCTACATTCATTGGTGCATATTCTTATTCACTTGCTCAATCAAAAATGGCAAACTTAATTTGCAATTTTTGAGGGGAGAAGAGTGAAGAAACTTTATGACAATCATCAAGGGATCTGCTTACTATTGATCGTATTCTTATTCACTTGTTTAAATCAAAAATGGCAACTTAGGATGCAATTTTTGAGGGGGAGAAGAATGCATATTCTACATATTGATGGATGCTTGATAATGGTCATACAACTCTCATCAAACACCTAATGTTTCACTTACTAAGGATAACTGGGATTTATTGTTTGGGATTCATCGTTTCGATATGTGTTTGATGAGTACTTCCAACTTCCTACGAATGATGAGCATCTAGTTCCTGAGGCTCCTGCTCCAGATCTTGCTGATTCAACTGGTACACCTTCTAAGAAGTACAACTCAAACTACTCAAGAAACCCAATCTCCAGTTAGTCCTTAAGGCGTTGATAATGACTATCATAATATTGCAGTTGCACTCATGAATAATGATCCGCTCTTTGGTATTCCTTTGCCAACTATTCACGGATTATTGGTCATGAATAATGATCCGCTCTTTGGTATTCCTTTTCCAAATCTTCACGAATCATTGTTCCTCTCAATGTGCACGCTGTAAATCAACCACATGAACATTAAGGAAACTGACTACCTCATCCGCTCAAAGATATTATTGGTGAATCTTCTAGATCAGTCTCTACATGTATACCTTTAGGAAGAATACATTGATGTTGATGAATCATTTGTTCCGGTTCATTCAGTGGGTCAATGTACATCCAATTGTATGTTAATTCACGTTTTGGGCATTTACACAAGTTGATTACTTCGGAGTTAATCATTTTTCACTTATTTGAGATTGAAGTTAACTTTCACAAAGGTGTGTTCTTATTTGATAACTTGCTCGGGCTTAAGAATTTGAGTTGAAGACTTGGTTTATCTAGTTACCGGCAGTCGAGGTGGATGGTTAAAGATCGACGATGTGGATAATCTCAAGAGGTGTTAATCTCTCATAATTTATTTGAGTAGTGAGTACTTAGAGATTTGCTTGATGCATAGATTCTCGACACTGTTCTTCCATGATTAAGTGCAAGCTTAAGATACAATGTAGGGAATTCGACCTCAGTTTCAAGTTTGGTATATCATGTTTTCTTTATTAGTGGTCACTTCAAATTGTCTACATATGAGTTGATAAAGATAGTCAGAGAGAGTTTCTATAGCAGTTGATTCTCACAGGATTCATTTGAGCTAATTCTTTGTTCTTCTCTATTTCAAGAATATTTGGTATGTATAATGTGTTGCTGATTCTGAGGTATCAAAACTAGCAAGGGGGAAGGAGACATACATCTTAACACACTACGAGTACACGTGATGAACTTAATACTTCTTCTCTTTTGAAGTAATCCCGGGAAAGACAAATGTCATAACCGTAGAGGAACTCAGTTTTTAACTCGTTGCCTTTGGTGTGTTATTCTAACTATTTGGGGGAAGGATGTATTATTCCAACCATTTGGGGGGAAGTGGTCTCTGGATACTTTTGATATGTGTTAACTTAGCCTTCAGTAGGAAGAAATATGAGAAGAATAGTTGGAGAGTGAGATGATATTGCTTATCGACATCTTCTATATGATTTATGGTAGTGCTTCCGGTTATTGCTTCATATACACAATGTAATGATGATTCCGATGAGATCGCAACCATCTGGGGAGAGAATTGTGTACATCAGGGATGCAAAACATGTTCACTTGATCGAACTAATTTAGTTATTCCGAAGTTGACATCCGCAGAGATAATCAGTGACTCAACATGTTACTTGGATGTCATCGTCTCTACTCTTGTTGGGTACATGTGTACATTATGGGCTGATTGGTTATATGTTAGATAACTAGAATGCATTTGGTGAAATTAAGATGTTGACATATTGCTCTCCCGAATAGACAACTGCTCAAACTCGAAGAGTAATGTGTACATCGAGGACGCACAATAGGATAATGTGTTCGGACTTAATCAGTTATTTCGGGTTTGATAGCCGCAGAAATGATCCGTGTTAACTTGTTACTTAGTTGTTATCGTCTTCTTCGGGTTCTTGAGCTTCATACAATTAGACTGTTTGTTTCACTTCTTCTAATTGGGCGAAATGATCTGTTTACGAGGATTGTCGGTTTGGGGGAAAGCTACCAAAGATTCACTTTTGAAGGCTCAAGTTCTTGTGACGATTCAAGAGCCTCGAATGCTTTGGTGGTGAAAGTTTAAGAGATGACGACTTCTATCTTCTACAAAGTGTTGTTTGATATCCTTATCTCAGTATTCGTATCATCATCTTCTTTGTATATATTTATCAAAAACCAATATAGAAAAATATTAAAAAAAAATTGAAAAAGACCAAAAATATTGTTCTTCTTATGACATGTCTTCTGTTATCGATAACATCTACGGTCTTAGAAATGTCATTCAATAATGGCATGGGACTTTAGATGAAGTTCGAGCAGAAGGTGTAAATATTTTTTCCAAAGCATGTATCAAAATATGGCTTGCAGTTACTTCAGACTGTAACCCGCACTTAAATATGGTTTGCTATTATTTCAGATAGCAACCTGCTCTTCAAAGAAGGAAAGTGTTGCGCTAAACGATTTTCAAAAATATTGAGCACTTATCCTTAAAATCTAAATGAGGAAAGTATGTCGAAGGACTGATGTTCGTACTCAAATGTTTTTCATTCTAAAATTCTTTAGAAAAATATTTGTTTTAAGAAAATGGTGGAAAATAAGTTGCTTGAAATCAATCAGTGTTTCAGTAAATTTGCAAACTCAATCAATGACTTCAGCACTTTTAAGCTTTTCATAGAAAGAGTCATTGATTGAGGGGGAGAATTTTTTTCAAATTTACATCATCTAACAGGCTTTGTTAATCTTCCTACGTGCTTATCAGGAAAAAGATATTTGCCTATGTTGAAGGACTAGGAATCTAGGATGTGATTATAACGATTAGATGATTAGAGTTTGATAAACATAAAATTCTCATGCCTTTGTATGATCTGATTGATATGTTGGATTGAATTTTATTAGTCGATTGTTGTTTGGGTGATGTCGACCACCATATATCTGTTTGTATGTCCACTAACGTATGCAGATATCATGGATTATAAGAATGTTCTGGATCCCGATCCCACAAAAGAAGATGATTGGATGCCGAAAGGAAAGGGTAACTATTTCTTGGGCACGATAGATGCAACTTCAGAGGTTTCACTGCATCTGCAGATGGTTTTCTTCTAGCCCTACAGCAACAACAGAACTTCTTATCCACCTAACGTATCTTTGTGCAGGACAAGTAGTGGATGATACCATTTTAAAAAAAATTAAAAATATTGTTTTGAAAATGGAAAAATATTGTTTTGAAAATAAATTGCACTAAACTTTTGGAAATCAACCGGACTTTATTTTGTCAAATCTTAAGTCACTCAATCAACGACTACGGTCATCGATTGAGGGGGGGAGTGATTTCGATCTTAAATATTTTCAAACGATATTTTCATCAAAAAGTTCGTTTGTACAAAAGTAAGTGGTGATCTAAAGAATTATTGTTATGTCATGGTATGATTTTATTTAAAACTCAAAGATCTTTCAAAATGAAGTTTTTTTGTTCTTGTTTGATTGTGAAAATGTTTTATTCTACTTAAAGATCTCTTCAAAACTATCATGCCTGACACTAACAATCTTTAATGTCTTAAATTGATCATTATCAGTCAATTTCTAATTTAAATCAAGCCAGGTCTCTCCATAAAATTTTCTAAATGATTTAAATCATTTGGGATCACAAATCTCAAATGGTTTGATATTTTTGATCGGGGGAGAGTTCGTGATTTAAATCTCAAATCGGTTTTAAAGGGTGATTGTTTCAAAAGCACTCCTTCCATCATGTGCCAAACGATTGCAAATACATGATGCGCATGATTGAGGAGGAGCATTTAACCAAAAACCAGAAGAGAATTTAAACCAGACATATTTTCTCCCAAGTTTTCTAAAACTATTTAAATCACTTGGGATCCAAAATCTCAAAGGGTTTGATACTTTTGATCGGGAGAGAAAATGTGATTTAAATATGAAATCTGATATAAGATGATCGTTTTGATTCAAAGTGCAAGTTCTCTCTAATATGTGCTAAACTCTTTCGTATATCGATGCACATATTGAGGGGGAGCAAATGGTTTCTATTGGCAATCGTGGAAGTACTTCAAAAACCTCTTTCCTCTATGTGCAAACTGATTTTCAAAAATCCATCGCACATTTTGAGGGGGAGAATTTACCAAGAAAATCAAATTGCTTTTTCCATGGAAATTGTGATCAAGAATATATTTCAAAGAACTCTTTCCTCCATGTGCTAAACAATTTCAAAATCATAAGCACATGTTGAGGGATAGCATTTCTAAATGATCAAAAACAATTAAGGTACAAAAATGCTTTGATATGATATCACAAGTACCTTGATTGATTTTTACAAATGATTTTTCAATTGGTTTCATGAAGGAAAGAACTTTACCAAAAGACCAACCATTTTACTTTACGCATGGAGTTATAAGGATGGTAAGGTTAGGTATTAGTTCCCATGATCCCGCCAGAACCGGATGAATCTACCCAGGGACAATCCACTAGATAGTGTAGAAGTCCTTAGGTATGATGATAAAAGGAGAAAAATGAGAATATGGGAAGAGTGCCGACTAAGACAGAGCTAGTACTGGAACAAACCCAACAAGGTTCTAGTAATGAAGTCTCAGTAAGCACTTAAGGGGTTGAAGAATGAAAAAGATATTAATGTGAAAAGGGTGAAAACAAATAGCCCTTCAATAATTCAACCTTAGGGCAGAAACCGGTTCAATACATATGCTACTAGTGTTTACTAAGGTAACACTGGTATTGAAGACAAGACGTCATGGACCCAGTGATGCACTACACCTAACTTCCCAAGCTACTCAAGTTCCTTTTAAAAGGACTTGTTTCATTCTCACGAGGAACCTACATAATCTATCAACTTTCTCTTAGAGATTGTTGATATTGAAGAAGGAGACCCTCTCCCTAGTCTCCGGCATAGGAAACCAAAATGCACGATTGAGTCTAGAGCCAAGAGATCATCCACAAAATCTCATTAGGACACAAAATTAATGAAGACTTGTTGTTTCACACAATGTGGAAAGTAAGTATATATTGAGAGTCCTATGCATTATCCTTGTGGTATTTGCCAGAACATCCGAGTGATATGTAAAAGTATTCACGATAAAGATGGAAATCTTTCTAGAGCCAACATCAAACAAGCTCTTGGTGGGTGACATGTAAGATCTTTTCTAAAAGATCAAACTTTAGACAACTGGATAAAACAATGGGGCGATTCACTCTTGAATCAACCTTGGTCCAGGAAATGAATTGACGAATACTTTTGGAAAAACCGTTCGATGTGCAAATCTCTTCTTTTCTCTAGCACATCGAATGTGTATTCATGTTTTTAAACATAAAAAAAGTATTTCTGATTGAAAATTGATATTTCTCATAAAACCTTCGTCATATTGCAAAACTTTTTCTTTAAGCAATACGCGATTGTTTTCAAATCAATTTTTCATCAATCAGTGAATTTCAATTTGCTGGTTCACTCACTCCATGCTGTCTTCTTTGAGACGTTCCGGTTTGAGAACAACTTGATTAGCTGTGAAACCCTGTCAAGGAGATTCTTCGAAATTATACCTGATCACATGCAGTACTTGTACTGATCAACGGGGAACCGTGGGCAGTGCACCTCAATTCAACGAAAGTGATCAAAGACACTTTCATGTGCTTTACTTCTAATTGTTGTCTGCATGAACACCCGACGGTTGCAGCTGATCAGAATTGAAGAGTCAATCCATAACCGCATGCTCACACATCACATTCACTTCTAAAGAAATCATGATAAGTGCATATCTTCATCAATTGGCTCTGATATTTTCAATCCATGCTTCTGCTACACTGATGAAAACATTATGAATCAACTAAAGCTTCCGCCACTCTGATGAGAAGATATCATGATCCAAAATTTGAGCATGTCGGTCCAAAAGTCACAACATCACACAAAGGCAACAGAACAAAGGGTGATCCAGAAATTTACTGTGGCTGATGATCTTAAAGAAAGCTCGAAAAGAGGTGGATCAATTCAAAGACCTCCACTGAAAGTACAAAATAATCGGACTATGAAGAGTCACTGCTAAAGCACAAAGATTTCGGAAGTGAAGAATTGATACAAAGATAGAATGCTAGGATGCAAAATGTATTTCATGGGGTGACCTCCCTTAGGGGGAGATTGTTAGGATTGGAAATTCCATGACGAAATGTCGGTCACCCCAATTATAGTCTAGCATATGTTAGCTCGTAGACTTGTCGTTACTTACGTTATTTAGTAGTTAATTAGTTAGTTAGTAGCATAGCTTAGTTTAGAGTAACACCGTGGAGGAAGGACGGGTCTTTACCCACTGTATGCCTGATCCACAGTCCGAAGGAGGATGTTTAGTATGTAATTATAAATACCCTCTACCTCCCAAGGTAGAGGGTTGGACCTTTCACTTAATCTAACCTTCTTTCTTTTGTTTACTTTCTCTCTCTAGAAAGGATCCCATCTTCCACTTTCTCTCTCTAAACTCTATTCCCTACGCCCATATTTGTGATTGATTGTGTGTTTGTGAAATCCAATAACTAACATGTTTCTTTTATCATTATCAAGCTTAAATAAAATTGAAACATGAGTATATGTTTAGTAGTAAGAGTGTCGAATTTAATCAAGGTCTAATTTTCGTTTGGTATTAATATGGGGTGTATATAATTTCTGTTGTGGGGTGAGGAGTCTCGACAAAATAAAGGGTCACACAAAGAGATCATATTAACTTGTACTATCGCAACTAAATGGTTAATAACGTATATGGTAATCGTAATATTGATCTAGGGTTTCGTTGAGTTTATTATCAAGTCGTATGGTTTGTTTGAAGGGGTTATATGTCTCGACATAAAATGAGTAACCACCTAGAGTTGTCTAAACTTGTACTAATCGAAAGAGAATTGCTTATAACGTAATTAGAATGCTTGATCTAAAACTAGGGCTCGTTTACACACACACACACATACACACACACACACACACACACACACACACACACATATATATATATATATATATATATATATATATATATATATATATATATATATATATATATATATATATATATATATATATATGGTGTATGTAAATTAAAGGTTAAGTTGAAATAAATGAAACTTAATGGTTTGATATGCTAATGTGAGAACTAAAGGGCTAAATGAATAAAATACGTAAACTTGTTATAATTACATTTAAGACCCTATACTTTGTTATATTTATACTTTAGACCCTAAACTTACGTAACTTGGCATAAATGATCCTTAAAGTACAATCACACCTATTTTGCATCATTTAACCTAATATGACATTAAATGCATCATAAATGGCTTAACTTACTAATTATAGAAACCTGTCTAAAATAGAAAGTTACCTAAAATAGAAAGTTACCTAAAATGGAAAGTTACTAAAAGTGGAAACCTGAAAAAAATGGAAAGCCGTCTAAAATGAGTAATCTAATTCTTAATAAGCGTTATCTAATTCATATAGGTTCCGGGCGGCGGAATTGATTCATCTCGTGACTTTACTTTCTTGTTTTGCTTGCTTCAAATAAGGTACAAATATTATGACTTTTCTCATAAGGTTTCTCATGATCTCTTTGCATCTTTGATCTCTTGCCATTTTGATATTGAACCTTTGCTTTGCTATTGACCTATTGATATTGAACCTTTGCTATTGACCCCTCTGCTATTGAACCTTTGATATTGATCCTTTGCTATTGAACCTTTGATATTGGACCTTGATATTGGACTATTGCTATTGAATTGTGAACTATTGAACCTTTGATTATGATGACTCCCATATTGTATACTTTGGATCTGTTTGCTTTGACCTGTCAGTTTGATACCCGAGCTATTATACTAGGCATGAGGGTTCCATGTCCATGTCATTGATGCACCAATGGCATGACTCCAGTGTGGATGAGTGATGTTCCACACCGTCCCTATATTGTATTGATTATGTGCGCTTCAAATATATTGTATGGCCACTATTGTTTTGCAGGGGGCGTATGGATGCATCCTAGATTTGTTTGTATTGTATTGATTATTGATATATTGTATTTGTGATGTGGTGCGTGTGTGCAATACACCCCCTCACATATTGGCAGCTGATCACTCCACTGGCTACTTGAGGTCTCCCCTCTTATTGGATTGGTATTCCGAGGTAACCCCTCCGAATACAATGGTTACTATTGGATACTGGACTGCTATTGCTACTATTTATTATATTGTATTGATTGTTGGCTCGTGGTGGATTACTGACCCTTTCCTTTTCCTTTACCCTACTCTATATTGTTACACTTCTTACATTCCTTATTGCTCTTATCTTGAGTTCAGTTCCTTATCATTGCTATTGTATTGTTATATCTGTTCACTGGGATTTTTAAGCTCAGCCGCATTCCTTTTCCTGCGGCAGGTTATTAAGCTAGGAGTTGGGGGCTTTCTTGGGATTTGAGAGTAGGATGCTGAGTGTGGATTGACCCTAGTCATCATAGACTTTTGATACCATCGCTATTTATTTTGGAGACTTAGACATTGTTATGTTTAATTTCTTTTGGACATCTTTTGGAACTCTTGTATTGTTCAAGTCACGTTGACTTGTTATCTTTTGGTATTTATTATAAGACTTCCGCTTGCGTTGTTTATATGTATTGTTCTACCTCTACCCTTTTCGGGTTGGGGTGTTACAGGTGCTACTAGAACCATTACTACTGTTCTTCCAAATAAGTAAAGGTCTTTTAAAAAATGCACAGATGTTTGTACTGCTAAGGCAAAAGCCGTTTCTACTACTGAGCCAAAAGTAATAACAGACACTGTAATGGGCAATCATTTTTATGCTATAAAGGCCTTAACTTGCTGTGTCTGGAAACCAAAAATAAAGGATTTAGATCATGTTTCCAATAACAGCAGTGCTTCAATAGACTTAAAACGCTTTAACTATGTTGATGCACAAGGCAGACCCAAGTCAATAATGGCTTGGGTCCCCAAGAGAAACTGATTCTCTTCTTTTTATGTGCAGGGCAACTTACAGGTGGAGCTAAAGGATAAGGCTATTTTTTATAGTGTGTTAGGATTTATAAAATCCATTCGTTAAAGTGTCGGTCACCTCAAGTATATGTAATCGTTAGAAAGCTCATAGTCGTATTTATTTAATGTTAGTTAGTATTTAGTTCAGTAACACCGTGGAGGACAGACGGGTCTTTACCCACTGTATGCCTGATCCACAGCCCGTAGGTGGCGTATTTTGTAAGACACTATAAATGCCCTCTACCTCCCAAGGTAGAGGGTTAGAGCTTCAATACCATTTTTCTTTATTTCAAATAGTTCCCAACTCTCTTCTCTTTCTCTCTTTAAAACTTTCTCTCTCTAAACCTTTAATACGCCTCTTTGATTCATGGTATGATGTGTTTGTCAAATCCAAAAGCTTGCAATTGGTATCAAGAGCCACGGTTTGATCACTCATCTTTCATGCTCTTTGTTTTAGTGAATTTCATAAGGTTCTTGGGGTTAAAAGTGTTTAGAAGAGTTTGAATCATTTGAATCATTTCTAGCTTTAAAGTTTGGATTTTGATAGTACTTTTGTGTTTAGAATCATCACATGTGCTTAGGTTTTGAATTGGAAGGCTTGAATCATCGTGGTTGGATTGCTTTTGGCTTGCAAAGTGGTTGTTTTTGAAAGTTATCTTAAGCGAGTTGAGTCTCGTAGTACATTTCTTCTAAGCGAGTTGAGGTTTGGCCAGAAGCGAGTTGCCACTTCTGCTAGTTGATACTTAAGCGAGTTGTTGCCTAAGCTAGTTGCTTTGAAACCGAGCTGTTTGTTTCAGCGAGTTGTCTCTTAAGCGACTTGTGTTCTTGTGTTCTATGCGAGTTGTGCTCTAAGCGAGTTGGTTTATGCGACTTGGCTATTAAGCGAGTTGTCCCTTTATGCGACTTGTCTATTAAGCGAGTTGATCTCAAAGCGTGTTGTCCACTAAGCGAGTTGATCCTTAAGCGAGTTGGTTAGGGTGCGACTTGTCAAGTTTACTACTTGTCTATTGAGACTTGTCACTTCTTAGAGCTACGTTTTAAGGTTGTTCTTTTGATTTTGTAAAATCCCGTGAAAGAATCAATTTCCCGGTTTAATCATATAATAGTAAAATCCCGTAGAATCTGGAATCATGTCTAACAACGTACTTACTATCGTTTCTACTATAGCTGAGGACGTTCAAGTAGCTGGATCATATACTCGTCCACCTATGCTTGACAGAACTGATTATGACTGATGGGCTCAACGAATTAGGTTGTACTGTTTGAGAAAGGAAAATGGTGTTAACATTCTCAAATCAATTGATGAAGGACCTTATCAGATTGAGACTACAAGAGACACACTTGAAACTACTGCGGATGGTACAGTGATCTTAGGATTGGACAGACCAAAGACATATGATGAGCTCAGTGATAAGGAGAAAAAGAGATACGATGCGGATATTAGGGCCTCAAACATTGTACTTCAGGGTCTACCAAAGGACATCTACAAACTAATCAATCACAACACTGAAGAAAAAGCAGTTTGGTACAATGTCAAGATGCTTCTCTCTGGTTCTGAATTAACTAAAGAAGATAGAGAATCTCAACTGTATGATGACTTTGAGCACTTTAAGATGAAACCATGGGAAAGTGTCACTGAATATTACGTGAGGTTCCACAAGATTGTGAATGACATAAGGAATATTAAAATGACTATACCAATGTTGGAATCACTCCTAAACCATAATCAAGTGTTAGTAATTAATATGTAATAGTTAGCTTTATTATGGCCTTTATGTTTGCAATTAGTCTTAGGCTTATGTAGAAGGCCCATAAGCCTAGGCCTTAGTGCATTAAGGAAAGGATGAAAACTAGGAGTGTTGCCCTAGCTTTCCTCCAATAAATACCTTATGTAAACCTTCATTTGAAGGTTGGTTGTTCAAGTTATTCTCTCTTTCACATACCTACGCCTAAACCGTCTTTTATATCGTGTATGTGTGTGGTTTGCTTGTTCAATCGCCTTATCTTTTTCTATATTACTTGTGTTTGTAAAACTAGTGACCTATCAGTGGTATCAATCGCCTAATAGTTGGGTGAACGTATTGTTTGAAGTGAGTTTTGGTCTCACGCTTAACGTACGGTACATACCTTTGGTTCGCTTAAAAACGCATTTTTTACACTTTTTAATCCAAGATTCTTGTACTTTCAAAGTTATAAGGTGTTAAACTAACGTTTTTTGGCAAAAAGGTTGGAACTTTATGCATGGATCGTTGTTTTTCATCTAGTTTTTGAACGAGGGTTTCATCCTACTCGTAACCGTTTTAGAGGTTTTGGTTCATCAAGTTTCACACTTTTGTGTCTTTTGGTGTTATTGAAGCTATTTTATCACACAAAAACTGGTTTAGAAACACTTTTGGACGAAATCAAAATTACGAGTAATCCTACGCGTAGTAAAACCCTAAAACTACGCGTAAGTGACTCCTTGGTTTGATCTTCATTTTCGAGGTTTACTCCGTGTTTTCTTCCTTGGATAAGCCTGAAAATACGTCGACTTTGGATATCTTTTGCACTGTGATAGTGTAAAAGATTATTTGGGTAAAACCCTAAAATTACGCATAAGCATAAGCTTACGCGTAGAAATCCTACGCATAAGATTTTTCTTACGCCTAAGCCTAGTCTTACGCATAAGATAATCCTACGCCTAACTTTCTACGCTTAACTTTTGTCTACGCATAACTTTAGTGCTTTTTCCTACTTACGCGTAAGCTAAATCCTACGCGTAACTCCTTATTGTTACGCGTAACTTTGGTGTTTTTACGCATAAGTGCTACTTGGTTATTGTGATTTCTACGCCTAAGGATACTTCTTCAACAAAGGTTCATTCGACTACAAAGATCCATTTTTTACTACACAAGATAATCAACATGTCTCAACCACCATAATCTAACTATTTCCCTTACACTTATAATCATCAACAACAACAACAACAATTAACTCCACAACATCAACAATGGAATCAACAACAAGAAATTTATCAACAACAATTTAATCAACAACATACTCTACAACTTGGTGCAATTTCACCTCCTAATATGGTTCAAACACCACCAAGTCTTCAAGTACTACCTTACACAGACTCATACAATCAACATCCATCCAGGAACACTATGAAGGAACCAACATGGTTTGGAAAAATGTGTGAATCTTTAAGTATCCAACAATCAATTCATGAGGCTGGATCACTTGATAGACCTCCAATGCTCACTCTAGGAAATTACGACCAATGGATGCTTAGATTCTTTAGGTTTTGTGATCTGAAGAAGCCACATGGCAAATTCTTAAAGAAGGTTATATTTGAAGGTCCATTTCATATGCCTACTATCACTATACCAAGAGATGAACAAACAAACATTGCTATTGTTGCAGATCTGAATCCACAAGAACTGCTACACTATGAAGCTGATGAGCTTGCAATGCAATATATCCTTTTAGGATTACCTAACCCAATTCTTCGTAGTGTTGATGCTCAAAAGACTGCACAGAAAATGTGGGAACAAATTCATCTACTCATGGAAGTAACTGTACTCAATCAGGAGGATTTGGAATCCAAAATATATCTGGCTTATGAACACTTCATGATTGAACCTGGGGAGACACTTGAGTCTTATCATCATCGATTTTCAGACATCATCAATGATTTGGATAAACACAACATCATCATGCCACGTATTGCTGTCAATAAGAAGTTCCTAAGTAGTCTTGGTCCAGAATGGGAGAAGTATGTTATTTTCCTCCGTCAAGCGAAGGATATGCATCATGCGTCTTACGGATTGTTATAAGATTACTTGAAGCCTCATCAAAAGGAAGTTGAAATGAAAAGGATTCTCCGTGCTCAAACTACTCCACAGTAACATCCGGAAAATCAACAACTTGCCTTGTATGCTCAATAGAATTATCCCTCTCAACCAGCAACTCAACCAACTGCTTCAACCACACCTTCACAGCAACAACCTCAACAAAATCAATTGGTTCCATACAACAACAACAATGCTCAAGCATATGTCAGTGAAGCTACTGAGGAAATCGATCCGTTCGAAGCATTGCAACAAGGATTTGTTATGATTGCTAATGCTTTTGGCCGTTATACCAACAAATCCAACAATCGTATTCGTTCCTCCTCTAACACACGGACTCAAGCTGTTATGAACAATGGACGTGTTGAAGTTCATAATCGTGCTAATGGTCGTCAGATGGGCGGTGGTCAAGGGTTTAATGTTGTGGGTAGGAATAACAACAGAGCTCAAGTGGTGGAACAGGAAAATGCTCAGAATCAGTTAAATGGTCTTCGATGCTACAACTGTAATGAGAAGGGACACCTGGCTAATGCATGCCCAAAGCTGAGGACTAGGGGCAGTGCTTACTTCAAAGAGGCTTTACTTTTGGCTCTTAAGGATGAAGCTGGTGGTTCTCTCACGAACAAAGAACAGAGTTTTATGGCAGATGCAGACTCAGATGATGATATGGAGGACTTGCAGGCCAATGCAGCTGTTATGTTGATGGCTAATATGCAAGAGTTACACATGAGTGAAACAGGCCCAGTGTATGACACTGATGGCTTGTCTCAGGTACACGAACAAACCATCATCATATCTGAACTCATATCTCCGCCAATATCTGAATCCGGCACGGCTCAGATTGTTCAAAATGAGTCATCTACATCTCATTCTGACGATTTTCAAATAGACCCCGTAGTTACATTTGACGATCAAGATGACCTTCTGGTTTCCCTTGATAATCAAATTGACTCTGTGGTTATACTTGAGGATTTAAATAATGATCATGTTGTGACTCACGTTGAACACGCCGAACCTTTGCCTCATCCAGATCTTGTTCTGTTACTTAAAGACCAAAAATCCCAAATTGCTGAATGTGTTGCATTAAATCAGACCTTAAAAAGTAAGAATGCACTGTTAACCAAGGATTTTTTTTTTCTTAAAGGTAAATTATTATTAAGAAAATGAACTCCAAAAGGAGAAAAGAGTACAAAAAAGCACAAAACAACAACCACTGTTAGGACACATCCCTAACTAGCATGTTTTGGCTAAATGCCCATGGCCATAACTAATAACAAAATCCATCATGCAAATAAAACAAGAAAAGAAAACAAATAACAAATAAAATATCAAAGAGCACAAACCCATGAGAAAAACAGTATACTTCTGAATCCATAAGACAAGAAAGGTGCCAGCCTAACTGTCTTAATCCATCACAATATACTGCCCTCCAACATAGGCTTGAAAGCTCTGAATAACAAGGCCAAAAGCAGAACCATAGAATCATAGCCATAAGCAAAACACAATAATATCCATCCTTTGGGAGTAAGCAGCAGACTTTTCATTACAAAAAGCATCCTACATCATAAACATAGAGGAGTGCCAGTGTAGCAGTCTAGTAAATATCTCCTCCTTAAAAAACCTACTCCAAGTAAAACCACTAGGGAAAAACCTAAAAGTAGGAAAAATAGTGTGACCATCCCCTAGACCTCCCCAATCAGCAAACCCAAAAGTAGCTTGTAGCTTGAGCACACAATTCACAATAAAGCAACTACCACTTGAGCTTGAAAACTAGAAAAAGCCCCACCAACCAATGCAACCATAATACCCATGATTTCTCCAAACCTGCATAACAATAATAACCCTGCACCAATACCATCTTAACCAGAAAATAATAACACCATTAATACCACTCATATTCATAATCAAAGGGTTCCAGATTCTATTACAAGCCCAGAATCCAGTACCCAAAGACCACCACCCAAACCAGCTAACAAACTTAAAACTACTCATCAAAAGTATTCTCTTTAAGAAGATCTTCCACCATTCTTTTATAATATTCCTTCCTGTTCAGTTGAAGATCCCAAATCCTGGAAGCTTCAACTGTATTAGAACTCATCTTTATATCCAAACCCAGCAGCTTCATTCTCACCATTCCCACAATAATTTTAAACAACTTTTCTTCATCTCTGAATTCTTTTTTAAAACATCTAAAATTCCTTTCCTGCCACACATAATAAACACAAGCTCCCCATACTAACCTCTGAATTATACTCCAAATAGCATTAGTAGCAGGTTTGTTAGACATAAAAGAGATAATATTAGCCCAATCATTAGATACACCACCAAGCCTGGCCATAGGTTTCAACATTTCCCACAGATTTTAGCATAAGGACATGAGAAGAACAAATGGCTGTGAGACTCATTACATTGATTACATAAATGACATGTCTTGTTCTGCACATCAAACCATTTATAAATTCTATCCATAGTCTTAAGTCTACCCTTTATAGCCACCCATAAAATAAAGGCATGTCTAGGAATACATTGACTAAACCAAACATGTTTATACCAAATGACCTTGGGATACTCAATACTCATAGCATCCCATATCTCCCTAACTGAAAACTCCTTAACCACACCCAGTTTATTCACCCAAACAGTTTTATCCTCAACATCATGAACTAAGATAGGCACAGGAACACAAGTGACCTCTTTAAACCTATCATCCCACTCCATAGGCCAAGTCCATTCATTTTCATGAATCATATCAACCACTTTAGTCTTTAGGCTTAAATCAGCTTGTTCCAACACTCTATGGCTAATTAACTTACTTAACGGACCATTAGGGTGCCATTTATCAAACCAAACATTACACTCTTTTCCATTTCCAACTTTAACCTGAACAAATTCCTTGATTTTATCCCGTAAATCCAAAAATTGTTTCCAACACCAAGACTGTCCTCTATTTAGCTCAATGTCCCACATACTTCTGCCCTTTAACCAATAAATGTTCACCCATCTAACCCAAATGGACTCCTTTCTACTAACAATATTCCAAATATGTTTTGCCATAAGTGTCTCATTCCAGAGCCTAACAGATTTCAATCCTAATCCCCCCTGACTCTTAGGTTTACAAACATCTTTCCATGCCACACTAGCCATACCCCTAATAGACTCACCCCTAGTCCAAAGGAATTTCTTAAATAACTTATCAATTTCACTACATATGCTAGCAGGTAATATAAAAAGAGAAGACCAGTAGACTTGTAACGAATATAAAATAGAGGATATAAGTTGTAACCTGCCAGCGAAGGATAGATCCTTATTTCTCTCCAGTCCCCGATCCTTTTCTTAATCATTTCAATCAACGGTTTGCAATCTTTATCAGCTAGCCTCTTAGACACCATTGGTAAACCCAAATATCTAATAGGCAAATGACCTTCAGGGAAAGGCATGACCATCTTAATACTTGCAATCACACTTTCAGGCACATTTCCAAAAAAAGCTTCACTTTTATTCATGCTTGGAAGAAGACCAGAACTCAGGCAAAACTCATCCAAACCTCTCCTTAAAACTGAAGCTGACAACATATCTCCATGGCAAAGCATTAACAAATCATCCGCAAAACACAAGCTAGTAATCTTGAGCTCTTTACATCCCCAATGATATTTGAAGCCTTTCTCAGCCTTCACTTGTCTTTGCACCATCAAATTCAACACCTCCATTACCAGCATAAAGAGATAAGGAGAAATGGGGTCCCCTTGTCTCAAACCTCTGCCCGCCTTAAAGAACCCATGTGGCTCACCATTTATGCAAACAGAAAATGAGGCAGTGGTTAAGCATACCATAATCCAATGAACCATAACTGGATGAAACCCAAATTTCTTTAATATGAAATCTAAGAACTGCCAATTAACCGTATCGTATGCTTTTTGTATGTCTATTTTAAAGGCACACCTACTAATTCCCCCCCAAGTGTTCCAGCTATAGCCTCTCATAAGTTCTTGAGTTAATAAAATATCATCACTAATTTGTCTCCTGGGTATAAATGCACACTGGTTAACACCCACAAGCCCATTTAAAACCATTTTAAGTCTATTAGTTATGACTTTACTAATGGTCTTATATATCACATTACAACAGCTAATGGGTCTGTAGTCAACAACTCTTTTAGGGGCAATAACCTTAGGTATTAAAGATATGATGGAAGCGTTAAACTCACCAAGCAATTTGCCACTTGAAAAGAACTCCTTCACAGCAGCACACGTATCCTCCCCCACCACATTCCAAGCACTTTTAAAGAACTTGGATGTATAGCCGTCAGGACCAGATGCTTTGTTATCTTCAATATCAAACAACGCAACCTTAATCTCTTCATTAGAAACATCACTAATCAACCCCACAGCAACCTCAGGATCAAGCTTGTTAGTGAACAAGGAGGATGGATCTTCAATAGGAAAGACCATATCACAAGCCCCAAAGACACTTTGAAAATGGGTTACAAACTTATCAACCATCTCATTCCCATGAAAAGCAGTCCCACTTTCATCATACACCACCTCAATCCTATTTTTAACAGTTCTACCCTTAACCATATTATGAAAATAAGCTGTATTAAAGTCACCCTCTTTAACCCATTCTATCTTAGCTTTTTGTTTCATAATGTAATGACCAAAGATATATCAACCTTATCACAAACCCAACACAAATACCACGTTAACACAAACAACTCAAACACAAGCTTATGCGTAAAAGAAAGAAAAGATAAAGATGAGTGGTGACTTGAATGATATAGAATCCGTGTATGATGTGAGACAAGATATGCAAACAATAAGTTGTATATTCCTTGAGAGAGAAAATACACACACACACACACACTTTCAAGCACACCCCTCAAATGACATACTTGAGGGGTATTTATAGTACAAGATAGAAATACCCTAAAAGGCTTTCTATGGGCTCGATTTGGACTTGGATTGGGCTTGGGATGCTTAAGCTTCAAACAGCTAGCATAATCATAACACCTTGCCATTTAGCTTAGTCCAATCCACGAGCCCGTTGACTATTCTATCACGATATCTAACACGCTTTACAAAGTTCCTAATCGTGAATGACCATCACTTCTAATAAAAACTATTAAGGCTAACACATAAGCAGCTCTTCATCAATAACAGCCTGCTTATAAGCATAAGCATACACAGCTTCTTCTTCCTTAAGACTGACATTAGTAGGATCATTACTTAAAGCTTCTTGGACTATAGTCAACTCATCCTTCAACTTTTTAACCTTTTCACAAACATTACCATTCTTCTAATTCAGGCCCCTCATATGCTTCTTAAGAAACTTTAATCTTTTAGAAAGCACATAAATAGCATACCCCTTAACAGGAACTTTCCAATTACTCTTAACAGTCTCCAAAAAATCCTCCTTTCTAGTAAGATAATTCATAAATCTAAAAGCTTTCATTTTCTTACCCTTCACCTCAGGAAACACTAACACAGCAGGGGAATGATCAGAGCAAACAAACGCCATGAAATTAGCAAAACATTCAGGGTATTCACTCATAAATTTTGCATTACCCATAATCCTATCTAATTTCTTAAGCACACCATCATTGGGATCTCTTCTCTTTTGAATCCAAGTGTAGAAAAGACCAGTAATTTTGACATCTTCAACATCTAAAAATTCCACACAATCTCTGAAATCTTGGTCTCCAAAGGTTCTAACCCCTATACCACTAGAATGCTCATTAAAATTCAAAATAACATTGTAGTCATCAAGTAAGACCCATGAGAAACTACCAGCAATACTACTATGCTCCCTTAGGTTCTTCCAAAGTGCTCTCCTATCCTTGACATTAGTTTCACCATATATAAAAGAAACATACATCTCTTTATTATCATTATTTCTCTTAACAAGAAAATGCATCACTTAATCAGTTTGAGATAGCAATTGAGCAGAAAAGATATTATGATCCCACCCCACAGCTATTCTACACCCCTTTTTACTATCCACACAGTTGGACACCCAACTCCAATTTCCGAAAATATCATCACACACCCTATTAATATTCTTCTTTCTTAACTGAGTTTCAATCATGCCAAACATACTAATATTATTACTCCTAATAAACTTTTTTACCTCATTTTGTCTAAGTGTATTACCTACACCTTTGACATTCCATGAAGCAATTTTAATCACCATTTAAACAAGGGTAGATGTAGATGCAATATTACCTTGCACCTGAGAAGAAACACCCTCCATCCCCTTTGAAATAACATTCTTCATCATGAACCTTGCAGTACCATGGGTCTCTTCTGCAACCTCATCTTTAACACCATCCATAATATCCTCATAAAACTGATCCTGCATCATTTTGTCCACTTTATAACCCATG
Source organism: Chrysanthemum seticuspe (assembly GCA_019973895.1). Taxonomy (NCBI): domain Eukaryota; kingdom Viridiplantae; phylum Streptophyta; class Magnoliopsida; order Asterales; family Asteraceae; genus Chrysanthemum; species Chrysanthemum seticuspe. The sequence goes on along the minus strand of BPTQ01000009.1, from coordinate 200,603,343 downwards.
ATGGACTCATAATGCTGAACCATTTCATCTGTCCAATTCACCTTGATTGCATCAGTCAGCTCTTATTCATTCAGACAAAACAAATCAACCTCTGCTATCTGCTTCTCAGTAGCCCACAGTGCAATTTTAGACAACTCATCTCTATAAATATCATCGTACACTTTAAAAAATGCTTGGTTCTTAGTTATATCATTACCCTTCATCAATTCCTCACTCTTCTTTTCAGCTTCCTCCTTAGCTATCATTGCCACATTCCTATTCCCGTATACTATATCCTTTTGCAGTTTTGAAATTCTCCCCTTTAGCTCATTAATCTTACTCTCCTTAACTTTTGTTGCCCTCAATTCTTCCCAATACACAACCAAGTCATCAGACCACTTATTTCTATCCTCATCAGATATTTTCATTCCTAACATACATGCCACATCCATTTTCTTTTTCATATCCTCCCATTCCAGACTACCCATTTCAATCTTCTCATTACCCAAAACATCAAACTTATTACTTGTCTTAATGACCTCCTTTTCCACCTTCTTAGTCTTCTTATCTCCAATTACCCCAACATTCTTTTTCTGTACCTCATTACCATCCCCATTCAGTTTGTTTCCCATGACACTCTCATCCAATTTCTTATTAACAGTGGCTACAACAGGGGCATTTTTGTTATTCATGCTATTATTATACCCACCTCTACCATTCATTCCACCCCTTCCATTCATTCCACCTCTACCTCTACCATTATACCCTCCTCTGTAACCATACCCATTCCCACTGTTTTGAACACCATTAGACCTACTTGTACTAGCAGCATACTTATCATTCTTCCTCACCTCTTGCCATACTTCCTTTTCCTTATTCTTTTCACCATTATTAGCAACCTTAGGAGCTTTTACTGCCTCTTCCTTGGCCAGTTCTTCTTCAGTCCATACCCTTACCTTACATACTCTATAATCATGCCTAAACACCTTACAATGAGTGCACAATGGTGGCTTCCAATCATACCCAACTTTCAGACTCATAGACTTACCCAACTTGTTGTAACAGATTTCAATGGAATCAGTAAGTTCTTTAGATGCATCAACCTCCACAAGCACTCTAGCAAAACTAGCCCTCCCATAAGCCCTTGAACACATAGATGCCGTAATCCTATCCATAATGATGGGATTACCAACACTACTTGCAATCCTACTAATGCCATCAGTATTCCATGCTTCTAAAGGTACATTATAAATCTTAACCCATATTGGCACTTTTGTTGGCTCCGGCTTCTCCATACAAAGTCCCGCTTCCCATTTCTGCACAAAAAACGGCTTCCCATCAACCAACCAAGGACCATTCTCCAGCACATAATTCATACCCCCATCAGATTTGAACTTAATAAAGTGAAGCCCACACTCATTCACTATTATCTCATCCACCTGAAATGATCTCCACATCCTCCTCAAGTGCCCTGAAATCTCCCTATAACTCATACTAACACCAACAAAGTAACCAACCAATGTCAAAAACCAATTCTTACTTCCTTCCTCAATGACTGGATCCATGTCAACCACTTTCCTGCCAAATTCATTCACCCTTAATGGTATTGCAGACAACTTATTTCCAAGCCCACCAATAGACCCCTGAAAAGCATTAACAAAGGACATTGGCTTTTTACCATTGTTACGGTCGATCATCTCAGTATCATTATCATTACCATTTCCCCCTTTACTATCACTACCCTTACCAACAACTTCATTCAAACTAGGCCACTTAGAACCCCCGCTATCACCACTCCCATAAAACCCATTCACATTGCTCATAGAACTACCAGTTTCATTCACACTACCCTTCAAACTAGTATTACCATTCTCGGAAACAAAAACACTAGCATTCAAATTAGGTTTAGCACTAACATTTTCAAAATTATTAACTAAATTATCAACTCTACCATTACCTTTGTTGTTATCCACACTAGTTTGAGCCTTCCCCTGCCCCCACCTTCACCATTAATAACCCCTTCATTTCCTTTTACCTCCTTTCCACTGACCTTATCACTACCCTCATTCACCTCATCCTTTATCTCAACTTCCTCATCATACTCATCAGTTTCCTCCCCTCCATACTCAACATCCTCCATATCCTTCATAGAATCCCTCAGCTTAGCATTTCCCTTCTTAGACCCCTTATTAAACACACCTCCAACAGACTTAGCAACATTAATTCCATGTTTCACAGACAACTTAGCATCATTACTTGAGCTTCTAGTAGCTCTTTTAGGTCTAATCACCTCATCCGATGGCCTAGGTGGCATCAGATTAGGGTTAATGTTAATTAGTTCTTTAATGGTTGAATTAAGGTGGAAATGAAATGAAATGATATGGTGATTCTTCGTTCGAGGTTATATCATCCAATAGAACAGCAACGTATCATCCCACACATAAAACAATCTTCTCATATTTCTTTTCTACTGACGTCTGAAGCGATCCATACCAAAAATTTGTCCAGAGACCACTTCCCCCAAGTAGATGAATTGATGCAGTCAGTCTTATATAATAGAGCTCATGAACCCGAATACACATATACCCAAAGACAGAGAAGCTTATAACATCGAAGTAGCAGATTAAGTCCGATAGCCAAAGAATAACCCTGATGTATACTTTTCTCTCCCCTGAAGAAAGTGTATGAAGCTCAAGAACCCGAAGTACCCGAATGCCCAAAGAGAGAATAACCGATAACATTGAAGAAGCAGGCCGAATCACTGATTATCTTTGCGGATGTCAACTCCGGAATAAGTGATTGTATCTCTGAATCACTGATTAAGCTCTCAAGTGAAACAACTGAGCATCCCAATATACACAATCTCTCTCTCCCCTGATGATTGCGATGATGGAGATCGAAATCATCACACACTTGTGTACCTCTTTTATCTTCAGAAACTAACTCTTCCATCTCTTCCCCCACATAGTTGGAATAAGGACACTAAACGCCATGAGTCAAACCTTGAGTTTCTCTGCGGTATTGACATTCTTCTTCTCGGGACATCTTCAATCACTTAGAAGTATTAAGTTCATCAAGTTTACTCGCGTTTAGATGCTTGTCTCTTTCCCCTTTGCTAGTTTTGATACTTCAGAATCAACAACACATTATAAGCCCAGATACTTGAAATATTTTGAGAAGATCGCTTGAAGTCTTTGTGAGAATCAACTCACTGAAGTACAGTGTGAGCAAATCTAATTAGGGATTAAATCATACAATTCACTCTCCCCCAATTAGTGCTCTCCCCTAAACTGAGAATCTTTCAAACAAATGTCTGAAATAAGAAGAAGTATTTAGATCGTTAAATGCAATTCGTCTTTTTATCTTCTAACATGCAGCAAAAAATATAGAACAGACTGTAGACTCGACCTTCTTCAAGATTGTCCAGTTGGGGATCAAAAAGTTAACATCTTCTTCTCACCAAATGAATTCCCGTTAACTTATATATAGCAAATTCCCTAAACTAAAATCCCTCCCAATCAAACAAGAACAGAAAGATGTTCATCAAGGAAATCAGCCCCCCAACTGGAAGCATTTTTTCATTTAATCATATCCGCCCATGTGAAGATGTCAACCAACGGCTCTTAGAAGAACACACTTGCTTTGTTAATATGTTAGTCATAATCTGTTCTTTGTTGGTCAATTCAGTGACTCTGATCTTGAAGTGGCCTTCAGATAACACTCTTGCTTTGATAGAGAACTAGATGGTGTTGAACTTTTAAAGGGAACATGTGGGACTCATTTGTACACCATCTCTATCGAAGACATGATGAAGATGACCCAATAAGAAGAAGCTCGGTTCTTACATTAGTTTGGAGCCGTATGACCATTTATTCTCAGATATCAATCAACCATGCAGTATTATCACACTTCTTCTCCCCCAAAAGAATTGCATACGGAGATGCCATTTTTGATTAAGTAAGTGAAATCATCCAAATGTAGTCTATTCATACTTCTCCCCCTCAAAGGTAGCTTATGATGTCGCCATCATCATTATAATTGAGCAAGTGGAATAAGAAGACAATCAACAGTAGTTCGGTTCACTTGATGACTGAAGGCGCATGAAAAAAGCATGAAGCATGTTGATGAGAATGGTCGTAATTGAGAAGATTTCTCTTCTTCAGAAGATAAAGCGCACTGAAGCGTACAATTTTATTTTCTTTGGAGTACGAGGCTTGAACTGTTGTGTTCAAACGTCATAATCTCTCTCTTTTCAACATCTCTTGGCAAACTTGTTATCAATCCCATTATCATTCAGTAGGCTCTTTGTCGTGACAGCTGATGCAGAAAACCCAATATGATGAATTTGATCTTGAAGTAAACTAACCCGAAATCGTGACTTAAACTTGCAAATATGTAACAAAGAGCGGTGCCGAGAATCCATGCCCTTTTGAATCTCTAATTACTCTATACTCTTCAACCAACCAACCAACCATCAAGTATTAGACATACATCACCTCTTGAAAATCTACAATTTAATGTGACACTGAGCACTACAACGTAACTCCTTAAAGTGATAATTATTTTGTGGTGATAAGAGCCTAATTCCCCTAAGTGGTAAAAGAATAAGAAAAGTCACCCAAAATAACTAGATTTCCATGTCTTCGTTTTTGAAAATATTAAAAGCTCGAACAAGGATCTCGAAGAAACTTCATCCAACCATCCCCGATACCTTCAGATACTAAGTACACTCGCCCGTGATATTTCACTTCAACGTCAAATAAATAATACTGAATTAACGTCGCTGTCACATCTTGTGGTTAAAAGCTCAAATCTAGCCTCCTTTGACTTTTTAAGTGAATTATGATAATGGTTTCATCTCGACCATGGTTAAAAGCACATAACCCCATAAAACCTTGTAATAACCAAACTGCCATGAAGAATGTCCAAGCAATCACCCAATTCATGAAATACACCCTTTATCCCTTCTTCGAAGTAGAAACCGTAGCACCAGCATCAGATAAGATCACGAATTACACTTTCCCTTTCTCCAGGATGAATTTATCATCACGGGATTTTACAATTCTATGGTTTAAACCGAGAAATCGATTCTTTCGCAGGATTTTACAAAACCAAGAATAAACTGAGAGATAGATCCGGAAATGCACTTTTACTTTCACCGGGATGATTCCATTGTTACGGGATTTTACAAATCTATGATTTAAATCGAGAAATAGATTCTTTCACGGGATTTTAGAAAATCAAGACTAAAGCATAAACAATGTAAGCTTGAATGTGTTATGACAACTTTGGTTTCGGTGAATATCTATTTTAGAGGAATATGCAGTGGTTCATCAACGATTCATTCTTCATCATCAACAATTCTTTACCCATATGTAGACAACTTCCCAAACCATACTAAGTCAAGTAGTATAAACTACTTCCCCCTGGAGGTTGTCCGTAAACCAAAGTACACGTTTCTCCCCCATGATGGTTTCGAACTTTCGGAAGCATCATAACGTGTACGACCATTAGCACGAGAAGTTCTTTGTCATAAGCAAACATCTTGAAAAATCATGAATGTCGTTGAGGATTTTTAAAGATTTTTCTTAGACTGTGAAGTATCATAGACATGATGTAGCATCGAGTAACCCATGAGAATTGCTTATTACATCTCAACCATTAAACACTTTGGTAAACATACCATTCACGTATTCTGGCGGCTATAGCAATGACCACAAGGAGAAATAGACCCGATATGCCAAACTTGAACATGACGTAAAATTCCCCAGATTTGTTACTTAAGCTTGCATTAATCCTTGTGAAGAAGAAACGGTGTACCCAATGTACAAAACCTCTTGACGTATCCTCAACTGCGTGAGACACCGAAGTGATAGTTACGTTGTGGGTTAAGCGAGAAAGAATCACAAACGTAACTAAATAGCCAAGTATTTATCACACTCTATAAATGCCCAAACAAGTCATCTTCGCGGAAGGGTAGAAAGAAAGAAGACGAAATAAGTAAACGTGCCTGGAAAACTTCACTTCAAATCCAAATAGGAAATACCGAATAACAAACAACCCCGTAGTCAACTTTGTTCAATAAACAATTCAAGCCGTGACATAGTGTCTTTCGTGAAAATGTATAAACCAAAGTATCAAATCCGCGCAACACAACACCTCTCATCATCAAATCTCATAACTCAACAAATCTTTTTATCAAATCTCATCGTCAAATCTCTTCAATATATCTCACCATCAAATCTCATTATCACAAATCTCATCGTCAAATCTCATTTATACGATCCAATTTTGAGAAGCCCAATCGCAACTTTGAACCGATCCAATAATCCATTCTGATCCAATATCAAAATCAATCCATCACATATATTACTTAAACCCGTGTTAATTCAAATCACACATGTCAAGTTGACCAAAATCTAATGATTATTTTTTTTTCTTAAAGGTAAATTATATTAAGAAAAGAAGCCAACAAAGGGCAAAGACAAACAAGCACAAAGCACTACAAAACTGTTAGGACACTTCCCTAACTAGAAATGCTAATGCTATAAGCCAAATGGCCAAGGATGATATCCACAACAACATAACCAAGAACAATCACAAAACCAAATAAATACATAAAAACAGAAAACAAAAAGAAACCAACAACAAAGACCACTATACTCCTATAGCATACTCTGGATCCATAAAACAGAAAGGGACCAACCAAACTGTTTTATTCCACCACCATATACTATAAGACATATAGAGGCATAACAAGCTGGAAATCTTCAAACATAGAACAACCCATCTCATCCAAGGCCAAATCATTATCCAAGTGAAACCTGCAA
>BPTQ01000009.1:200585139-200596434 GCA_019973895.1 Chrysanthemum seticuspe | reverse complement strand
CCCCTTTGTTTCTGTTTTCATCTATTCAATTTTAGCTTATCAATGAATTCAGTTTGTATGCTTAGCTCAGTTCTCTTTCAATAGTGCTTATCCTAGCTTATTGTGCCTCTAAACTGCTAAAGGGTGTTTGGTTAGTTGCCTATTGTGATTTCAAAAAAGTGTCAAGTCAGTTTTTAACCAAACTTTGGGGATTTTTAATTCACTTAATTCTGAGTCAATCTTGCTCAAATTTAGGACTTAAGCTCTTTGGTTGGTTGTCTACTCCTAGGACATTTTTGCTTATTTTTGTGATTTTTCTAGATAGCTTAATATAGTGCTTAAAGTAGGGCTATAAGGGCCATTTGGCGTGTTGAGACTTGAAATCTGGTCTCGAGCTTTTTTTCTGTAGCTTGTGCTTTTTAGACCGTAGTCAGTTGCATTAGCTCAATTTAGGTTAGATTTAGGTTGTAGTAGCTTATGGTAGCTTTTGGATAGCTTATTGCTTATTTCAAGTGCTTATTTAAACTGCTTATTTGCCCAATTCAGCTTATTAATGAGCTTATCTAACTTTTTATATTTTTCCTAGTATTCTGCTATCATATAGTATTTATAGAAAAAGTTTCATATTTATTAGAGTTCATTTAGTATTTATTATAATTTAAAATAGTTTAAATAATTTTTAAATAGTAATTAATTAATAATAAATAGATAAAAAGTGTAATAAATATATTTTCAGTTTTAAAATAAGCTTTATAATATTTTAGATTTTTCTAAGTCATAATTTCACTTTTCTAGCTTTATTTCATATTTTCTTATATTTTAGGGTATTATTAAATAGTTAAAAATAGTTTTTAATTAATAATAATTAAAAAAATAGTCATAGAAATAATTTTAATTTTCTAATAATTTTCTTTTATCATTAGGATTGTAAAAATGTATTTTCCATTTCCGTAGGTATTTTACTTCTTTATTTTTACATTTTATTTCGTACGTTCACATAATTTTATTTAAACGTACGTTTTAGGTTTTAAACGTTAATCGATTTTAAATATAAAATTAAAATGACTTCAAAGTCTTGATTAGATTTAATTTCCTTATTGTAAAATCAATCATAACCTTTTCCTGTTCAATATTCACCCGATCACGAATTCGTTCTATTTCAGTGTTCACACCTCGTTGGGACGTAACGACCCGGGGAAACACTAAACTCCTCTGGACTTAATCGCATTTTGTTCTGAGCTGTTTGACTTTTATGGTTGACCATTCACAAGTGGTTGACTAATAAAAGATAGATCGTTCGGGACCAATCAAATTTTGGCGCCGCTGCCGGAGAGGTGTGCTGCGTACTACGAATTTGAAGCATCAGTGATTGTTGAATATACACCCAATGTATATTTACCATCCTTGTTCATATTTTCTTATTATTATTATATAAAAACAAAACGGTTCCCGAAAATATTTTAAAATCAGTTTTCAACAAACACAAAAACCCAAAAAGATTTTCTTTCTTATTTTTACAAAAATGTTTATCCAAAAATCCAAAAATATCCATCTTTACCCTCTTACCCTTTTGATTCTTCATTTCTTACCCTCTGGAACCCTTTGATTCTTTCTATGTCTTATCCTCACCTTCTTGGTTGTCAATGGTGTGGTGGCCCTTATAATGATGATAATTGTCTCAGTTTTAGCATGGTAGAATCAGGAGATGGGTCTGTCTATAACCAAGGTCCCTATTCTTACCATGACACGACTGATTTATTCCATCAGCTACCACATCATGAGATTCAAACATATTCATGTGAATTTTGTGGAGGTCCTCATCAAGAATTTGAGTGTCAAACCGGGAACACGTTTGTCTATGAACAGTTTTCTGGTAACACTCAGGACTTTGGAAATGACCAAATTCCATATTATTCACATGACCAGCCACAACAATCATTTTGTTGTGAGTACTGTGGAGGTCCACACTTTAGCTCTGATTGTCAAACAAGGAATCCATTTCCTTGTAACAATTACGACTCTTCGTATCATAACCAACCTCTACAGTACCAAATGAATCAGGCACCACCTCAGCCTAAGCCACTTCCTCAAAATCTTCTCCTTGATCTTTTGGATTTAGTGAAAGATTTGAAGGAATGTAAACATTCCCAAGATAATCCAAATCAAAAATCCATGGAAGAATTGTTAGCTGAAGAGCAGGCTGCTAAATTAGATTCCCAGATTGCCAGTGAAAACTCTATTAGGGAATTAATTGAAATACAAAAAGCAGCCAAATCTAGCTCTCGATTCCGTTTCATTCCTGATGACAGTGATGATGAAGATACCCTTGATATTCTACAATTTAATAAAGATTCATCAAGTTCATCGGTTGAGATTCCATCCGTGGAAATACAGGGAGAAAAGAATATGACTGAATCACTAGCAGTAGAAATAATGGAACTTGTAGAATCCATAACTTCTAGTCCTTCTCAAATCCCTCAGTCTGCTGTTATCACACCCGAGGTTCACACTCACTCTCTGAGCATGGGGGACGAGCATCTTGACACTGTTCCTGAAAAGGAATGGGACAAATTCATAAAGTCTAGTGTTGAGAACCTTGTCCCAATTCCAAGAGAGTCACAGGGAATTCTTGATCATGTGTGTGATATCCCTCCTCCTCTTGTCTTCCAAAATGATCATATTGAGATGTTCTCTGATTCTGATGAGGACTATTCTTTATCTTGTGGAGACATAAGTTATGTGGAAGATTTACCTTCAGAGCTTGTTAGCTTAGAAGAAGAGAATGATGAAGTTACTGACATTGAAATCAAAGATGAAGCACTTCGTGCAACATTACTGAATGTCAGTCTTCTCATTTCTAAAATCGAGGCTTTCAAAGAGAAACTTATTTCATCTCCTATCCCCATTAAGGGTAGTGACATTCTTTCCGATGATTCTAATCCGGAAATGAAAGCCTTCTGTTTTGATAATATGGGAGAGAAGATTAGTGGCAGTACCACTTTTCATTCTCATAATTCTCTCCCCGATTATGAATCATTTACATTGGAGGAGTTCACCAGTGAACCCACTCATATCAATTCTGAATATGATTGATTCACCTTCAAGGAGTTCTCAGATGAACTCACTCATATCATATCTCCGCCGGAGTATGATAATTTCTACTTTGATCTAGACACACCCATAATATGTCTTGATCAAGCGAGCTTAACTGATGAGATTCATGAAACTATGAATTTTCCTATTGAGGATGAAGAGTTAGTCATGATTTTTATCATGATTTGATGAGTGTCTAAATACTCATCATTTTTATACTGTTAGAATGCCAAAAACATCTGAAAACACTTAGAAACACATCAAAATGATAAAAATATCACAAACAAGTGTTTTATATGTTTTAAATGCAAAAACATCAAAATCTGGTGAAAAACGTATCAAGTTTGCATAATTGGCAGTTTTAGTCCCCCAAGTTACAAAAGTTGTCAAAATCAGTCCCTGGTAATTCAAAAACTTGTAAAATATCATTTTAGGTCCATGAGATTCATAAGTTGTCAAAACAAACCCTTTAAAGTTTAAAAATCACAAAATGACAACTTTAGTCCTTTAACTTTGAAAATTGTCAAAAATAGTCCTTGGTTAATTTAAAAAGTGAAAATTATCAAGTTTTAACCTTGTTCTATTTATAAATGACAAAAATGGTCCTTATGATAAAACTTTTTGAGAAATTACAATATTGGTCCCTCAAGTTTCTAAATTGACAGTTTTAGTCCCTGGATTTACAAAAATGGAAATTATCAACAAAGGTCCTTGTACTATTCTTACTTGGCAGGTTTTACCCTTATGAGAGCTTTGGAAAATATTCAAGATCAGCCCTTCAACTTTCAAAGAATTGCATAAATGGTCCTTGTTGTTACTTCTAAACCAAACGGATCCAATATTAAAAAAAACCCCAACCCAGCTACTGACCCATTATAACCTAAGCCCAAGTCAACCCCCATCCCTGGTCAAACCCACCAAAACACGCCAAATACCAGACACTATTCACCTTTCCTCTCCACACCACTCAGTCACCATACCAGGTGGTTTTTACCACCTGTTTTCCCCCTCCACTTGACTTCTACAGCTCACATACTACTCCATGCCACCTCTCATACCTATCCCACTCCCCATTAATGCATTCCCACCATCTAACACTCCACCTTTTTCCTCCTTGCCCTGTTTTCACTCAAACCTGGCCTCCAAGCTCAATAAAGCTTCATATCTTGTTCCCTCCACCTATACAAGCCAACAAGATACATTGAATGCTCCTCAAACCACCTCAAATTGTCAGAATGACTTTGGCGCCAAAAGTTCATTCAAACGGTTGAGATCAATTGGACATCATCAAGGGTCAAGATTGAAAGAAAAGACTTTTGAGTGATCACCAAGGGTGCTGAGATTATAAAAGAGGAAGAAAAGACAGAAGACAAAGCACCTTGGCCTTAAGCCAATGTCACCTTAGACTAGTGTAATTTTTAAATGCTTTCATTTAAATTAAATGTCATTTACAGCTTTAATTAGTGTAATGGAACTTATATTAGTGTAATATAATTCTAATCTCAGTTTAATTATAAGTCTCTTTTACATTTCATGTTTTCATATTTTCCTTTATTTCTAGTTATTTGCAATTCTGTTGGATTATTGTTGTTTGATGGACTCATATAAGTCACTTAAGCTCCTGACAAAGTTTAATTAGCTTTTAGAAACCTTAAATCAGCTTAGTCTTTATAAAAGCAAAAATCACTAAAAATAGAGAAAATACATTGGAAAATCAAAAATGTGAGTTCTTGGGTGATACAGCTTGGAGCATGGTTCATAATGGATTGCCATGGTTTAGGGCTTCATGGGAAGCTGTAGGATAGTTATTGTTCATTGGTTCCATGATCTCAGCTTTGATCACTTGTAAGCAATTTCTTCCATTTCTGCATTTCTAATCTTCAGTCTTTAATCAGTCTTGATTTTGTGTTCTTCATGTTTATTTGTTGTTATGTAATGAGATTATAGTTTAATATAGGTTGTTTATGTTTTGGAATTGGATTGTGGTGTGATTTTGCATTTGAACTGTTAATATACCAATTTTTGAAATCCTAGTCCTAGACTTGTTTGACATCTGGTTTAGGTTGAAAAAGGTTTGGTTTGACACACTAAAACCTCTGGATTTGATGGGATTGGTCTATGTAGTTATTTGCCTTGAAAACCTCAAAACAATCTCATTTAAGGACTGTTTGGATTTGCTGATATAGTAGCAGTTCAATGTTTGTTTGTTATTGTTTATCATTGTTTTATGTCATATTATTCCATAGTAGCTCAGTGTAGTCATTAAAATTAGTTCTCATTAGACAAAAAGTCAAAATCATCTAAATTCTATCTTAAACTAATAACTGTTAGGATTGTTAATTGCATAATCATAGATTCTAGTATAGAAGTTGTTTAACTAGCCTAATTCAGTCTTATAGTAGTTTAATATAACATATACAATCATCTAGGATCATTCAAACCTCATGAAAGTCAACTGTTTTGTAAATTGAAAAGTCAAAAAACCATGCCCTGTGCACAGGTTTGATTAAATTTTCATATGTTCTTAGATTGTTCATTAATGCATGATTAAGTAGTTTATTTGTTGTTTTGATTAGTTAAACATGCTACCTGTTTATGCATGTGCTTAAATTTCCATTGAGTGCTTATTCTAGTGCTTAATTTGTTCAATCAAAATTCAACTTTTAACTTAGTTCACTGAGAAATCAGTGTACTTAGACCAACTTCATAAGCTTGTGGAAAGTTTAAAATTGGACATGAGTTTGTAACTTTTAGCTTTCTAGGAAGTTTAAGTGTCCATCTCACTGGTTTTGGTCTTATCTTTAGCTTCATAGCTTATTTGATAAGCTAAACTTAGCTTAACAGAAAACTCAAACTCATACAATATACTGATCATTCAGTACCAAGTGGCTTATTTCATAAGCCCTTATAAGATTCATTAATGAACCTTATTGTATGAATTTTAGCTTTTTGAAAAGCTTATCTACCAGTCTCAAGGTTTGAAAGCTCATATCTCACATATAAGCTTATTTATCAAGCCTGCTTATGAGCTTTTGCTTTGTCCATTTTTCATTTGAACACTGGGTAACCCAGTGTTCACTAGCTTTTTCACACCCTCACAAAAAGCTCTCCAGTGGGCCCCACTTTATGTGAATTGGCTTTTTGAGAAGCCAATCCACCAAACTACAAGGCCTAGCTTTTATATTTCCATTTGCAGCTTGTTCCCTAGGGCTGCAACTAGCTTTTTGTGTGTCCCATTTTACTCAGCATTCACTGAGTCAAAACAGTGAAGTGGTTCCATTTTTATGAGCTCCTCAAAAGCTCATCTGTGGGTCCCATAGTATAAGCTTGGGCTTTTTGGAAAGCCAACCAGCATGTCTTGCTATTGCAATGTTCACTTTGGATTTTTGAGCTTATTTAATAAGCTTAAATTGTCCATTTTATTAACTGCAGGACTGTTTGGAACTGAGGTTTATTGGGATTTGCTTATTAGCTTATTACAAGCTTATTTGCTTATTCCAGTACACTATCTTGTATAAATATGATAATCATACCTATACCTATATGCATACTTTTGTTTTCAACCTTTATAGCTTTTTCAAGCTTATTGTGAGCCTATGAGTCTACTGTGAGCCCATCAGCTAAACTGAATGACTAATAAGCTCATAATATGCTTATTTCTAGGTTTGTAGCTTTCCATTTTCCTTAAACTTGTTCATATTACATGTACATACATACCTTTTTCCTTTTGTTTCCTTTGTTAAGCTTATTCAAAGCTTATAAGCCAAACAGTGAGTTAAAAGCTTACTGCATAAGCTTATAAGCTAAGAATTGCTTATTTCTTTGTTTGTAAAGCTTATAATTCATTACATGTACTTATTATCTGTATATATGCTAGTCCTCAAAACAGAAAAGCCCAAAACAAGCTTTAACTACAAATGCTAGCTTCTATGTGGAAGCTTATGGCTTATTTGGCCAATTGTCATGGAAATAAGCTCCCACAGAGCTTATTTCCAAGTTTTACAAAAGTTGGTTTTGTTAAAGTTTATTATATTTAGTTTATTATTAGTTTTGCAAAAAGAAAATCAAAAAAATAAAATGTTTGCCAAAAAGGTGGGGAGGCAGGCTCGAACCTGAGACCTCCCACCTTGTGAGCGCGTTAGTGTGTACCTGTATAGCCAATTGCCCTTGGGTCTTTGACTGGTCATATCATGCACACTTTAATACTTAAGTACACCTTGTTCAATAAGCTTATTCGAGCTTAATAGCTTAATTCCAGCTTATTTGAAACAGCTTTTTCAAGTTTTGTATTTTTCTTATCTTAGTATTAGTATTAAGTATTTTCTGTAAAATTTTCAGATTTTTCTAATTAGTTTTAATATTTTTAATCATTTAATTAGTGTAAAATCTTATTTAAATCATAATAAATAAAATAATTATCTAAAAAATATAAATCTTTTTTGTAAAATTTTCTTTTGTCATATAGTATGTAATAAAATTAGTTTTATACTCGTAGGTCTTTTATTTCTTAAAATTTACGTTTTGTCTTGCGCTCCAGCGTCATTTTTGTAAATAACGCTCGTTTTTGTTTTAAACAACGTTTTTAGATAATTTGAGTTTACGTTTTAGTTAATATAGTTTATATAAGTTATTTTATTTTAAAATAAACGTACATCGATCTGTAAAAATAGTGATAGCGTTTATTTAATAGATTTTAACTTTAATTTCCTTTAATTTGCATTTAAGTCGCTAAGACATGCAAATCCCTTCTATAGTTATAATCGTTTTGTTTTTTATACGTTTACGTTTATTTAAACTTAAACGTATGTCTGTATATCTTTTAGATTTTTAGGTTTCTGATTGTACGTTTTTATTGACGTAGCTGTGACAGAGCTATTACTATTCACATTCAGTGTTAGTCAATCAGATTCCTGTTTTTCCTATACTAATATTATTTTTTTCAATAATCCACAAGTCACTATACCAGAATATCACGCCTCACCAGGACATAAACGATCCAAGGATATTTTTAATCCTTGGTAAACTTGCATTTTTCTCCCGGGCTGTTGGCCTTTTATCATCTGTTACGGTTGACCGTTCGCAAGCGGTTGATAAGAGTGACGGAGAAATAAAAGAGGGGTGGTTCGGGAGAAATAAAATTTTGGCGCCGCTGCCGGGGAGGCTAGCTGCGTATTATGACTTGTATTTTGTACTTTGTTGAAATACCTATCTTTGTATGTAAATTACATATACTTCATTTAATATAAACAATATAAAATACAAAAAGATTTTATGGTTGAAATCTATCTGTGCTTTGATTTGCATTTGACTGTCAATTTTCCTAATCTTGATATTCCTAGGTCTAAATTTTGGCTAAACACCATGTTTACACTAAAAAAGGATTTACTGTGCTTAGTATAATTCCTGAAATGTGATAGATTAGGTTTAAATCAGTATCATGTATTAAAAATCTCATTTAGGTTTCCTTTTTAGCCATTTCTTTGTGTATATATATAAAAATTAAAAAATACCAAAAACATTTTTTCCTTTGCGCACAACTTGCCCAGTTTGATAAGTCCCTCAGTTACAACATTTGGTTGTTGGCTGTTTACAGTTGCTGAGCTCTGTCAGACCCAGATTCCCTTTCGAGGGGCGGTTGTTAGAAATTTCTTTTGTACATATATATATAAACCTTAAAAATACAAAAATATTTTCCATTTCTTTTTATAAAATCAAAAATCAAAAGATTCTTCTCGCCTTTTCTGAGTTTCTTTCTAAGATTCTTAGACTCATCTTAAGTGATGAATTTCATAATTCTGTGAGTGGCAATCCCACTCCAATTTCTCACCCAATCTTTGAGTGGCAGTCCCACTCAGTTTCCCCATGAACAATTTAATTCGGGGTCAAGTCAAGCTAGTGACTTGGTTATCAAAAACAAGCCATATAATATGGGTTTTCACCCATATTTCTGTCTTTTTCCCCTTTCTACCACCTAGTGTGGGGGTAATAACCCACCTGTTGTATATATAAAAACTTTGAAAATTGTAAATATATTAAAAAATAAAATAATTGTTGTGTTTACCCCACTTAGTTTTGAATATTGAGGACAATATTCATTTCTAAGTGTGGGGGGGAAATTCTGGCGAATTTTGATCGTAAATGTATCCTTTTAAGTCCCTTTTTCCCCCAAAATGGCCAAATTTTAAAATTTTTTGTAGTGGAAGTACTATGTACTAAACACAACAAATGGTAATCAATCCACCATGTCTAACCCACATAAGGATTGGCTAATCCAGGAGCAAACGGCTCTTGGTAAAGATATCTCAAATCCGTTTATGGCTTGCAATTTGCCCGAAATTGTATGGTATTCAGCTCACCATATCCTAAAAAGTAAAGAGTTGGCTAGCCCGCAAGTTTATGGCTTGTGGTAAAGGCAGTTGAAAATCCATAATTGGTAATCGACTCACCAAAGATAAAATTGATAATTTATCTAAGAGTTGGCTAGTCCAGAAGCAAACGGCTTCTGGTAAAGACAAATCAAATCCGTTCACAGCTTATGATTTGCTCAAAATCATTTGGTTATCATTGTACCAAGGTTCTTACTTGAATCAAAACAATTGGCTACTCCAGAAGTAATGGCTTTTGGTAAAGAGATAAAATCCATTAAATTTTCTCAAATCATTGCTAGGGACTAGCAATATCTTAGTGTGGGGGATTGATGAGTGTCTAAATACTCATCATTTTTATACTGTTAGAATGCCAAAAACATCTGAAAACACTCAGAAACACATCAAAATGATAAAAATATCACAAACAAGTGTTTTATATGTTTTAAATGCAAAAACATCAAAATCTGGTGAAAAACGTATCAAGTTTGCATAATTGGCAGTTTTAGTCCCCCAAGTTACAAAAGTTGTCAAAATCAGTCCCTGGTAATTCAAAAACTTGTAAAATATCATTTTAGGTCCATGAGATTCATAAGTTGTCAAAACAAACCCTTTAAAGTTTAAAAATCACAAAATGACAACTTTAGTCCTTTAACTTTGAAAATTGTCAAAAATAGTCCTTGGTTAATTTAAAAAGTGAAAATTATCAAGTTTTAACCTTGTTCTATTTATAAATGACAAAAATGGTCCTTATGATAAAACTTTTTGAGAAATTACAATATTGGTCCCTCAAGTTTCTAAATTGACAGTTTTGGTCCCTGGATTTACAAAAATGGAAATTATCAACAAAGGTCCTTGTACTATTCTTACTTGGCAGGTTTTACCCTTATGAGAGCTTTGGAAAATATTCAAGATCAGCCCTTCAACTTTCAAAGAATTGCATAAATGGTCCTTGTTGTTACTTCTAAACCAAACGGATCCAATATTAAAAAAAACCCAACCCAGCTACTGACCCATTATAACCTAAGCCCAAGTCAACCCCCATCCCTGGTCAAACCCACCAAAACGCGCCAAATACCAGACACTGTTCACCTTTCCTCTCCACACCACTCAGTCACCATACCAGGTGGTTTTTACCACCTGTTTTCCCCCTCCACTTGACTTCTACAGCTCACATACTACTCCATGCCACCTCTCATACCTATCCCACTCCCCATTAATGCATTCCCACCATCTAACACTCCACCTTTTTCCTCCTTGCCCTGTTTTCACTCAAACCTGGCCTCCAAGCTCAATAAAGCTTCATATCTTGTTCCCTCCACCTATACAAGCCAACAAGATACATTGAATGCTCCTCAAACCACCTCAAATTGTCAGAATGACTTTGGCGCCAAAAGTTCATTCAAACGGTTGAGATCAATTGGACATCATCAAGGGTCAAGATTGAAAGAAAAGACTTTTGAGTGATCACCAAGGGTGCTGAGATTATAAAAGAGGAAGAAAAGACAGAAGACAAAGCACCTTGGCCTTAAGCCAATGTCACCTTAGACTAGTGTAATTTTTAAATGCTTTCATTTAAATTAAATGTCATTTACAGCTTTAATTAGTGTAATGGAACTTATATTAGTGTAATATAATTCTAATCTCAGTTTAATTATAAGTCTCTTTTACATTTCATGTTTTCATATTTTCCTTTATTTCTAGTTATTTGCAATTCTGTTGGATTATTGTTGTTTGATGGACTCATATAAGTCACTTAAGCTCCTGACAAAGTTTAATTAGCTTTTAGAAACCTTAAATCAGCTTAGTCTTTATAAAAGCAAAAATCACTAAAAATAGAGAAAATACATTGGAAAAT
>BPTQ01000009.1:200513101-200585039 GCA_019973895.1 Chrysanthemum seticuspe | reverse complement strand
TGTAATGACCAAAGATATATCAACCTTATCACAAACCCAACACAAATACCACGTTAACACAAACAACTCAAACACAAGCTTATGCGTAAAAGAAAGAAAAGATAAAGATGAGTGGTGACTTGAATGATATAGAATCCGTGTATGATGTGAGACAAGATATGCAAACAATAAGTTGTATATTCCTTGAGAGAGAAAATACACACACACACACACACTTTCAAGCACACCCCTCAAATGACATACTTGAGGGGTATTTATAGTACAAGATAGAAATACCCTAAAAGGCTTTCTATGGGCTCGATTTGGACTTGGATTGGGCTTGGGATGCTTAAGCTTCAAACAGCTAGCATAATCATAACACCTTGCCATTTAGCTTAGTCCAATCCACGAGCCCGTTGACTATTCTATCACGATATCTAACACGCTTTACAAAGTTCCTAATCGTGAATGACCATCACTTCTAATAAAAACTATTAAGGCTAACAATCTCCCCCTAAGGGGTGGTCATTCAAAAGATGCTCCACTTGATAAGATCTTTACTTTCCTTGAGCTTGAACTTTGCGTGTAGATATAGAATAGTCTTGATTCTTTGTTCCTTCATGCTTTGTGATCAGTTAATGTGGTTGTCTGCCGTTGTCAACTTCGTTGGTTAGGTGTCTCCACGCCTTTCTCCACCATGCTCACACTTCTATTTGTCTTTTGGTTACCAATGATGTAGTTCTCGAGTCTTTACACTTTGTAGATTCTTGGACATTGACGAAGAATCATCTTTAACTTTGAGTTGCCTTTGATTTTGATGAGAACTTTCATGTGTTGTTGGTATGAGCATGTGGCGAGTCTGCACGATCCATCCGCTCCGGAGCTTCCATAAGAAGAAAAACATAAAACCGGTTAGTAATAAGCGGATTCCGGCACTTACAAGCTTGAATTTCGAGGGTGTTAACAGCATAGTGTGAAAACACGTCTCTAATTCTCACAGAGGCCGTTCCTGAACTGGAGTCCCACAAGTGAGATAACACGATATACCGAAGTACATCTACAGTTCAGATGAGTCGCTGAGGTACACTGAAGCATCACCCCACGACTGTAGACCGTTTGAGACACACTAAGCGTAATCCACGAAGAATTACCGAAGTGACCTGCTGTCAGGGCTGTTTGATGTTGACCCTGGCAGGAATTTCCATTCAATCATTGAAGATCACAGATGTGAAACTTCTCATAAATGTTCTGGCAGATTGCTAAGATCTGCGTAGGACTCTAGAATATATCACTTGTGCCCTTATTGATGAACAACAAGCGATGTCATGTCATGTGTTCCTATGAGATCTTTTGATGAATCTCGTGGCTCTAGACTCAATTAGTGCATTTTGGTTTTCCTGAGCGGAGACTAGGGAGAGGGTCTCCTTCTTCAATACCAACGATCTCTAAGAGAAAGTCGATAGATTATGTAGGGTTCCCAGTGAGAATGAAACAAATCCTTTTAAGAGGAATTGAGTGGCTAGGAGGTTTAGTGCAGTACGTCACTGGGTCCATGACGTCTTTGTCTTCAATACCAGCGTCATCTAGTGACAACCAGTAGCATATGTATTGAACCCGGTTTCTGCCCTAAGGTTGAATATGGAGGGCTATTTCTTTTCACCCTTTCTTTTACATTTCTTTTTAATTCTTCAACCCCTTCTTTCTCCTTTCTCACATTACTCCTTTTTTCAATCATTCCTAAGGAATTCTAATACTAACTATTTGTGATGTCCTTGGGTAGATCCCTCCGGCTCTGGCGGATCATAGGACGGATTTCCTATCCTTAGTCACCTTATAACTCCATGACTGTCCTATTGTTGCCATAAAACCATTTTTCTTGAAAATCTCTCAGAGTGTTTATGATAGAAAACATGTTTGCAACACTCCATGAGTTTTGTATTTTTAGAAACACTCCCCCTTCACATGTGCTTATATGTTTTGACAGAAATCTGCACATAGAGGGCAGAGTTCGCACTTTTTGAATTGATCGACTTTAAATGAACTAGACTGATTCGAGACACGTTTACATCACTAGAGAACTAGCTTGAAATTATTACCCGTCCTGGTCAAGTCCATAGAAAGTTTCTCAAGATGGTACATAATTGCTCGTCAATTCATTGGTTCCGTCTGAGTCGAGCTCATTTTGAGATTCAAACACCGATTTTGATCACATTTTAATCATGTCTCCTCCCCCTCAAAAATAGCATAAGCGTGATATTTTTTATATGAACGGATTAAACAACATTTTAGAATCTTTTGGGGAGTCAAACGGATATGATTTAAGCATGAATTTGGAACATTATGTTTTTATACTCCCCCTTTAATAAAGCATATTCAATTAAAGGGTTTTAGAGGGAGTTATCTTGAGCACAAACTATTTGAAAGATTTTGAAAATCTTTTTGAACAATCTAGAAAAGGTGCTCAAGATGATGATGATTTCTCACCATTTTTTAAATGTAGTGCACTGAAGCGTACACCTCATTTTTCGACCAAAGCACGAGTTTTGATTTGGAAATTCTTTGAGGTGCAGTTCGATAGGCTTAGCCTGAAACCGTGCTTATAAGCAAACAGCAAAATGAATATCTGGTCGACTAGCAGTGAGGTACATGAGAGAACCAATCATGCTCCGATATTTCTTCGGATCAATAGGTTTCCCAAACAAATCGGCTCCAATTTTTGGTGAAGTTACCATTGGTGTTCCGACCGAATCACAATTGTCCATACCATGATTTTTCAAAATCTCAGTAGTATATTTAGCTTGATTTATAAAAATTCCACGAGGGGACTGATGTATTTGTAAACCAAGAAAGAATTTTAGTTCCCCCATCATGGACATTTCAAATTTGCTTTTCATGAGATTTTCAAAATGTTTTGAAAGTTTTCGATTAGTGGACCCAAAGATGATGTCGTCCACGTAAATCTGAACAATCAAAATGTCGTTTTTGCATTTTTGTGTAAACAAGGTAGGATCAACTGTTCCTTTGGTGAAATTGTTTTGGATAAGGAAAGAGGACAGTTCGTCATACCACGCTCTCGGAGCTTGTTTTAAACCATAGATTGCCTTTTTGAGTTTGTAGACGTAGTCTGGATGTTCCATGTCTATGAAGCCTTCTGGCTGACTCACGTACACTTCTTCTTTCAGAGCTCCATTCAAGAACGCGGTCTTAATGTCCATCTGATAAACCGTGATGTTTTTGTGAGCTGCATAGGCCAAGAATATCCTGACTGCTTCAAGTCTAGCTACCGGCGCGAATGACTCTTCAAAGTCTATTCCCTCTTCCTGTCTGTATCCTTTGGCCACAAGACGAGCTTTGTTGCGAATTACAGTCATTTCTTCATCCCGTTTGTTCTTCCATAACCATTTAAGATCAATGACTCGAACGTCAATGGGTCTTGGAACCTTTTCCCACGAGTCATGTAGACGGTATTGAAGAAGTTCCTCCTGCATTGCTTCTATCCATGCGGGATCTGCCATTGCCTCACGAATGTTCTTTGGTTCTAGATTGCTAATTGAGCAAAGGTAAATGCACAAGTCGCAATCGGTGGCAAGTTGACGTCTCGTCTGAATTGGCCTTGAAGGTTCACCAATAACTTGTTCAATTGGGTGGTCTTTTGTCCACTTCAGAGTAGAAGGATACCGTTGGTTATACGTATGCGAGTTAGATGGTTCTCGTAAGCTTGAAGAAGATTCAACTGATTCCGTAGCAAACGGGTTTTTAAATAAGTCGTCATCTAACGTTGCATCGTTATGGTTTTGGTTTTGCTCATCAACTGCTGGTAGAACGGGTGCATTAACTTGAGTAGAAGTAGATGATGTTGATGGAGTTGGTGCATTGGTTTCGACCGTTGTAGATGCATCTTCTGTTGGTGGTGGAGGATGATTTTGAGCGGGTGCAGCGGAATGATGGTTTGATGCATTTGTCGAAGTTCCACCATAGTATTCATCGAACATTAACTCGAAGAAATTTTCCCATTCTTGTTCTTTAGGATTGTCAAACGAAGTTGATTGAGCTCTTCGAGGTACGAGTCCTGAACTGATGTGTCCAGAAGTCTGTCGGTTTAGTGCGGGTTCTAGAGCGAGTCTCTCAGAAGCCATCTGTGAAAGTTCGTCAAACTTCACACTCATCGTCTCCATGATCCTCCTTAGCCTTCTATTATACACCCTGAATGCCCTCGAGTTATCTGAATATCCAATGAAGATTCCAATATCACCTTTTGCTTTCAGTTTTCCAAGATCTTCTCTGTCATTCGTAGGATAGCACAAAGCGCCAAACACGTGAAAGTAAGAGATATCAGGTTTTCTGTTGTTCACAAGCTCATATAGGGTTTTATTGAATCTTGGATGGATAAGGGATCGGTTCTGAGTGAAACAAGCAGTGGCAACAGCATCAGCCCATAGAAATAACGGTGCACTAGAATAGATTAGCATCGTGTGAGCAGCTTCCACAAGAGTTCTATTTCTTCTTTCAACTACCCCATTCTGTTGTGGAGTTCTAACAGCTGATGTCTGGTGTGTAATTCCAACATCTTCAAAATAAGTTCTTAACTCCTGATTCGTGAATTCAGTGTCGTTGTCTGTTCTTACAACCTTTACTGGAGTTTGAAGAAGTACTTGAATGCGTTTCAGAAAGGTGATGATGATGCTTGGTGCTTCGTCTTTTGATCTCAGAAACTTAACCCATGTATATCGCGAATAGTCATCGACGATAACAAGAATATACTTTTTCCCGTTAATGCTTTCAACTCTCATTGGGCCACATAAGTCCATGTGCAACACATGCAACTTTGCTTCCGAACTAGGTACGGATTTGGGTTTATATGATGCTCTTTTGCTTTTTCCTTGTTCGCATGATGGACATAAGTGATCCTTGGTGTATTTGAACTTTGGAAGTCCGTTGACGATGTTGTCTTTGGCAATTTTGTTGATGGTGTCAAAATTGAGATGGGATAACCGTCTGTGCCACAACCAGGACTGTGTTCCAGATGCTCGTGTCATAAGACATATTGGTGATGAAGAGACCATTTGATTGATGTCGATAGCATACAAGTTTGTATCACGATTCCCAGTTAAGAGATCAGTGCCATCCAAGTTTCTAACGAAGCAAGCATTTCTCCTAAAAGCAACCTCTAAATCTGCATCACAGAACTGCCCGACTGAGAACAAATTATGTCCCAACCCTTCGACATAGTAAACCCGAGTGATCAAATAATTTCCAAAAGGTAGATCTCCATAACCCATGATAGCTGCTATATGATCATTTCCGAAACGTACGGTTCCCATGAATTTCCAGACAAAATTGATCAGCAGCTTTAGATTCCCGGTCATGTGCTTGGAGCAACCCGAGTCGACGATCCAAAGACATATTTCGATAACCTGCCAATCACAGAAGAAGAAGATTTTGGAAACCGTTTTGATTTTGGTTCCTTTGGGTTAGCGGTAAAATCCTGATCACACTCATAGAAGTCATCTATTGGTAAGACAGTTGCATCACTCATTCTTCCATTCTCGAGTGTGAAAGTTCTACCCGTGGGTTTCCAAATATCATCCCTAAAGTATACGCGTTGGTTCCTGTCAGTAGTGTAAAGCCTAAGTTTTGCAACTAGTCTTCCTACTCGTTTAGCGTAATTACTTTTTGGGACGTTCTTCTTAACAGGCTTATCATTCACATTCTTAGAAACACAATCATCTTGAACATTTAAAGATTTCTTGCAAGTTAAACAAAGAGATTCAACACATTCATTAGACTTAGCAAGTTTCATAGGTTCAGTACATTCAGATGAAATGTCTTTCTTATTCAAAGTCTGTAAATTCCTAGGGTGTTCTTCTACTTTCTTCTCTTTATTCAAGCTACTACTCCTAGAGGCAGTCGAGACTCTATTGTTCCTTGTATTGCTCTTAGGCTTTAGTCTGCTGCTGTTAAAGGTGCTTTCTAGTCCTGTAGAAGGTGAGGCACACGCATTAGGATTCACATTTTTATGAAGGGAGGTGGTTTCAGCTATCCTAGTCTCTTTAGATGTGGAGGCAGACGCATTA
Organism: Chrysanthemum seticuspe; assembly: GCA_019973895.1. NCBI lineage: Eukaryota > Viridiplantae > Streptophyta > Magnoliopsida > Asterales > Asteraceae > Chrysanthemum > Chrysanthemum seticuspe. The sequence continues at coordinate 200,578,986 of BPTQ01000009.1, read as the reverse complement.
GTGGTACTCATCTTAAAAAGGCCAGGTGCTAAAACTTTAGGATTCTCAATAACCGCTTTCCCTTTATCAACATTTTTTTTAGGCACGACAGGTGGAGTGACTGGTTTTGATGAAACATTTTTCTCATTGACTTTTGGAGGAGGCAAAGAAACAGACATTTTTGGTTTTGAAACCGGTTTGAGAACATTTGCTTTCTCCGCAGTCAATGGTTTTGTAATCACAGTTTCCACTGCCTTTCCTTTTTGACTTTCCAGCTGAGCCCTCAAAAGATCATTTTTTGCTTTCATGTCATTGTAGGCACGCTCATACGACAATTTGTCATACTTGCATTCCTCAGTTTTTCGATCAAGTTGTTTAAAATATGAGATATTTTCTTTTTCAAGTTTCATAAGAGCTTTTACATATTTTGAAACAATTTCGGAGGTCTCATCCTGGAGTCTTTCATGATCTTCAACAGAATATGTTTGCAAAATGATGGACATAATATCAGTAGTCAGAACATCTTCGAAGAGAGAATCATTTAGATTTTCCAAAAATTTGATGTGTTCAACACTTTCATTAGCTTGCTTTACCAGGGATTTATGGTCCTTGACAAAGTCAGCTGTTTCTTTCAAAAAGGTTTGTTCAAAATAATTTACCCTTGTGTTGATGTTATTCAGCTGAGGGGCAATTTCTGTTTCAAAACTATTAAACCAGATGTTGGTTGTAATATGAGTTTTAGTTTGGGTGAAAGCTAAAAACACGCAACGTGGTTTTTCAAAACAACCGATGTACGCAACGAACTTTCAAAACAACCGATGTACGCAATATACTTTCAAATTTGGAACAATGTACGCAATATGACCGGTGACTAATAGGTTACCAGGTCAAAAAGTTTGAAAAATGGCAGAAATGGTCCCTGTGGCTTGTGTTGACTTTCACAGGTCATCCCTTGACTTTATTTTAGGTTAAAAAAGTTTCAGAATTAGTCCTTATGGTCATTGCCTTTCAGATTTAGTCCGTTTTTTCCGTTTTCATCCGTTTTTGTCCGTTTTTCTTACGTTTTGTCCGTTTTTCTTACGTTTTTATCGGTTTTCATCCGTTTTTCTTACATTTTTCTTAGATTTTTGTCCGTTTTTATCCGTTTTTCTTACGTTTTGTCTATTTTCTTTTGTTTTTGCCCGTTTTCATCCGTTTTTGTCCGTTGTTCTTACGTTTTATCCATTTTTCTTACGTTTTTATCAGTTTTCATCCGTTTTTGTCCGTTTTTCTTACATTTTGTCCCTTTTTCTTACGTTTTTGTACTATTTAAACATATTAAAAATGTTTCCAAAATGGAAAAAAAATTCCAAAAAAATTTTCAAAAAAAAAAATTGGAATTTTTTCCCAAATTTGAAAAAAAAAATTCCAAATAAATTTTGAAAAATAAAATTGGAAAAAAAAAATTCCGAAAAAAAAATTTGAAAAAAAATAAAAAAATTTTAATTTCAAAAAAAAATTTGAATTAAAATTTTCAAAAAAAAATTGAATAAAAAAATAAATTTCAAATATATATTTTTTTTAAATCTTAAAAAAATTGGAAATTTTCAAAATTTTTAAAAAATCTTCAAAAAATTGGAAAATTTCAAATTAAAAAAAATAATCTTCAAAAAATCTTAAAAATATTTTTCAAATTTATTAAAAAATCTTGATTTTTTTTTTTTTTTTAAATTTTCAATATGTCGAAATTGGAAATTTTTTTCCAAAAAACAATTTTGAAAAAATATATTTTTTGTTCGAAATTGAAAATTTTGAATTTTTTTTTTTTCAATATGTCAAAATTGAAAATTTTGAAGAAAAAAAATTTTGAAGAAAAAATTATTTTTTAAGATTTAAAAAAATATATATATATTTGAAAAATATTTTTTTTATTCAATTTTTATTCAATTTTTTATTTTTTTTTCGGAAATATTTTTTTTCCAATTTTTTTTTCGGAAATTTGAAATTTTTTATTCAAATATTTGAATTTTTTTTATTCAAATATTTGAAATTTTTTATTTTTTTTCAAATTTTTTTTTCGGAATTTTTTTTTTCAAATTTTATTTTTCAAAATTTATTTGGAATTTTTTTTTTTCAAATTTGGGAAAAAATTCCAATTTCTTTTTTTTAAATTTTTTTGGAATTTTTTTTCCATTTTGGAAACATTTTTAATATGTTTAAATAGTACAAAAACGTAAGAAAAAGGAACAAAATGTAAGAAAAACGGACAAAAACGGATGAAAACTGATAAAAACGTAAGAAAAATGGATAAAACGTAAGAACAACGGACAAAAACGGATGAAAACGGGCAAAAACAAAAGAAAATAGACAAAATGTAAAAAAAACGGATAAAAACGGACAAAAATCTAAGAAAAATGTAAGAAAAACGGATGAAAACCGATAAAAACGTAAGAAAAACGGACAAAAACGGATGAAAACGGAAAAAACGGACTAAATCTGAAAGGCAATGACCATAAGGACTAATTCTGAAACTTTTTTAACCTAAAATAAAGTCAAGGGATGACGTGTGAAAGTCAACACAAGCCACAGGGACCATTTCTGCCATTTTTCAAACTTTTTGACCTGGTAACCTATTAGTCACCGGTCATATTGCGTACATTGTTCCAAATTTGAAAGTATATTGCGTACATCGGTTGTTTTGAAAGTTCATTGCGTACATCGGTTGTTTTGAAAAACCACGTTGCGTGTTTTTAGCTTTCACCCTTTTAGTTTTAACAGTCTCTTGAAGTCTCCCAATTCTAATTTTAATTTCGTCTAAAATGCTTCTTGCATCACTTGTGTTAAAAGGATTGTTTGAAGACATTTGTTCGATTTTTGAAAAAATTTTTGAGACAACTACTGGTGTTGAAACTGATTTTGAAACAGATGTTGACACTTTGTTTGAAACACTTGGTGTGGTGGAAAACGTTGATTGTTCTTTATGAGAAACAAACGAAATACCATTAATTTTGTTCCATTTGTTATAATCAATAGGTTTTATTTCCGGATGTTTTTGTTTCATTTTTGATCTACTCTCCTCAGATAGTTCCAACGTTTCAAGCGAGTCATGCACAATTATTGGTTCATGCAATGGTTTTCCATTGTGCAACACATTCTGAGATTTCTGAGCTTTCTGGAGAAAACAAGGAGGTGAGTTACCAAGAGCCATTTTGTGAGATGTATGAAAAATCGGATTTACTTGATTAGAAAGCATTTTGTTTGTCTTAGCGGAATGACCCGTTGTAAGAAGTAAATTGTCCAATTTTTTGATCATTTCATTTTTGTCCAGAATCTCATCAAGAAGAGAATCTTCTCGTTTTGCAAAATCAGTAATCAACTTCTTCTTCTCTTTTTCAAGATCAGAATACATTGCTTTTTGTTTAGAAAGTTGGTCATTTAATTCAGAAATTTCCTTGTTTAAATATTTTATTTTCAAGTTCAGATTCACATCAAGTGTATCATACTTGATTTGTAATTGTTTTTCTCTTAAAACAGAATCTCGATAACCAATTTCTAATTCTGATATTTTGTTTGTATGAAATTCATAGGCTCTGGCGTTCTCTTTGTAACTCTCAAGCTCAGTGGTCAATTTAACATTCGCGGCCTTAACTTCGCGATTGACCTTACTGACTTTCTCAATTTCAATGCCACATTTATGGATTAATGATTCAAAATAAGCACGCGTTTCCTCATCAGTCTCAGTATTTTGTGCCACACAGCCTCCATTAGGATCCACATCTGGAGTTTCAGAGTTAGTATTGCTACAACTCGGATTGTCCATATATGTATCATAAGTAGGTCCTGGCGTCACAGAATGCTGTTCGTCATGAGTAAACACATCAAATATGACATTGTTATTGCATGTATCAATGATTGGTACCTCAGATACTGTATTGGCGTCATAGACAGGAGGTGAGTCTGACTCAGTGTCATACTTAGCTTCCTGAAGATTTGCCATGAAGATGCAATTCGCATTGAGTTCCTCGAGGTCTTCCAATTCATCCACAATAGCGAAAAAGTCATTTTCCTCAGCACTCAACTGTAACCCCGCATCTAGCTTATCTGGTAACAAAGCAGCTTTTCGAAGAAAATCACCAGTCTTCTTGTGCGGTTTAGTGGGACAGTTTCTAGCCATGTGACCCACTCCTTGACAGTTGTAACACTTAATCTGATTACCCTGATTCACATTTCCATAATTCCCAACGACTGGAGCTGCAACATTCCCATTCTGATTACCCACTGCTCTATTCCCAACATTCTGACCCATCTGATTTCCAACATTCTGACCCAACTGTTTACCCTGATACGGAGCCGCCTGATTACCCATACGAAATCCAGTAGCATATCCCTGCTGATTCCCAATAACTCCAACCATTTGACCTTGATTACCCATATTCACACCCGGCTGAGCAATTTGCCTGTTGCGAGTGTTTGACGAAATCCTTTGGTTGTTGTTAGTTGGTGTGGAATAGCGACTTTTGAGTGCGTTACCCAAGAAAGAGTATATCTGTTGCAAGGTCGCTTCTGGGTCATTTTCAGGATCAGTGATTCCTTGTTCCTGGTATTGTTGTTATGGATAGAATTGTTGTTGTGGTTGTGGAATGAATTGCTGCAAGTTGTTGTTGTTGGAAGATGATGAAGCTTGTTGTTGTGTATTCACTGGAGTTTGAGTCTTTGCAATGAGTGCCAATGGATCATGATTCTTTGCCAATCTTTCTTTCCTGACTTCATTCACTTCAGCTTGGTTTTGTTTCAGAAAATCATTCAGTTGATCAAAGTTCACCTGATGAAGGTCTTTTGTTTGGTTGACAATAGTTACATATCGTCCCCATTCTTCTGGAAGATTGTTCAGGAACTTGATGTTTTGAACGATAGTTCTGGGTGTCAGCTTGTTTCTGATTAGCTCATTCATCAAAGTGCAAAACCTTCCATAGTATGATTCAATGGATTCTCCTGGAGTGGAAGTAAACTTTTCCCATTCAGTTAGCAGCTTGTTCTCCATGTTTTGTTGACCAATTTCTGTTCCATGACAAAGCCGTCTTACACGTTCCCACATATCGAAAGCAGTTTCACAACTGTCTACCGCAGCAAAGATGTCTATTGGTAAACCCAGTTGGACAATATGAATTGCCATATCATCTGCATCGACTTGCTTTTGATCCTCTGCAGTGTATTCTGATTCAGTTTGAGTATGAAAAGATGGTGGGATGTCAGGAGTTCCATGGTCTTGGATTTGTCGAGGCTTGAAGGGTCCATTCTGAATGGAGTTAATCATGAGTTTTCCATTAGGTTTAGTCTTGATGTAACGGAGCATACGACTTGACGATTGAAGATAACCACCTTTTGCCAACATAGGAGGTCGGTTTTCGGCACCGGCTGCATGAATGTCTTGTTGAGTTGCCATTGATGAAGGTATGATCTGATAAAGTTGATGTAGGATCGATTCAACGATAAAGGAGTTGTGGTTGATGAAGATTAAGCTCAGTTGAGGTGTTTCCGAAAGTCGTACTCGTAAACTCGGTTCTTAAAAAATTTCGCCCAAAATTTGAAATTCACTATAAAAATCAATTCTAAGGTCGTATGAAAAATTTGAGTTATGACAATTTTGACGCAAAATTTGACCCGAAAATTTTGAATTTAGGCCCAAAAATTTGAATTTTTGACCAAAATTTTCACAGTCAAACCAAAATTTGAATCTCGCGTAAAAATTGAACGTTTAGTCTCCTCGAAAAATTAAATTTTACTCAAGTTTTCCCGCCAAAAAACTCTTAGGCGTAAACCAAAGAAGTTAGGCGTAGACCAAAGAAGTTACGAGTAGGATATGGTTACGAGTAGGATATGGTTACGAGTAGGATCTTATGCGTAGGAAGCTTATGCGTAGAAACCTTATGCGTAGAAACCTTAAGCGTAGGAACCTTAGGCGTAGAAACCTTATGCGTAGAAACCTTATGCGTAGAAAGTATCTTACGCGTAACCTTAGGCTTATGCGTAGACAAAAAGTTACTCATAAACCTTACGCGTAATTTTGAAGTTATGCGTAGAGTTACTCGTAAGCTTTTAGCTTATGCGTAAACTATGGTTAAGAACCAAAAATTCTTTACACTGTCACAGCGTAAGAGATATCCACAAGTCGAAGTGTTCCACACACTTATCCAAGTGAGGTAAGCACTGAGTAGCAGTTATAGCATGAAGATTCTTCACCAAAAAGTTACGAGTAGAAAACTATGCGTAGTTGACTTTCTTACGAGTAGAACCAGGGTTTTGACCTACTCGTAAAAAATTTTCAATGATTCAACCGATTTCTCTTGCACAGATATCCTTAAAAACACTCGAATAACCCAAAAATGTAGACCTTTTTCACCCAGAGTGCTTAGAAAAGTTACGAGTAGAAATGACCAACGAACTAAAAACGAGTTTAAAACTTAACCAAAACGCGTAAAGCTTCGAACTTTTTGCAAAAACCTGAAACTTTAGCACCAAATAAACCTTAAACCACAAGAATCTTGAATTTTTAAGCGCAAAAATTAAAGCTTTAAGTGTGACAACGTGTATAACAAAGCTACGCGTATCAACCTTCAAAACAAACACAAACACTCCTAAACCATTGTTAGGCGATTGATACCAATTGTAATGACCAAAGATATATCAACCTTATCACAAACCCAACACAAATACCACGTTAACACAAACAACTCAAACACAAGCTTATGCGTAAAAGAAAGAAAAGATAAAGATGAGTGGTGACTTGAATGATATAGAATCCGTGTATGATGTGAGACAAGATATGCAAACAATAAGTTGTATATTCCTTGAGAGAGAAAATACACACATACACACACACTTTCAAGCACACCCCTCAAATGACATACTTGAGGGGTATTTATAGTACAAGATAGATATACCCTAAAAGGCTTTCTATGGGCTCGGTTTGGACTTGGATTAGGCTTGGGATGCTTAAGCTTCAAACGGCTAGCATAATCATAATGCCTTGCCATTTAGCTTAGTCCAATCCACGAGCCCGTTGACTATTCTATCACGATATCTAACACGCTTTACAAAGTTCCTAATCGTGAATGACCATCACTTCTAATAAAAACTATTAAGGCTAACACATAAGCAGCTCTTCATCAATAACAGCCTGCTTATAAGCATAAGCATACACAGCTTCTTCTTCCTTAAGACTGACATTAGTAGGATCATTACTTAAAGCTTCTTGGACTATAGTCAACTCATCCTTCAACTTTTTAACCTTTTCACAAACATTACCATTCTTCTAATTCAGGCCCCTCATATGCTTCTTAAGAAACTTTAATCTTTTAGAAAGCACATAAATAGCATACCCCTTAACAGGAACTTTCCAATTACTCTTAACAGTCTCCAAAAAATCCTCCTTTCTAGTAAGATAATTCATAAATCTAAAAGCTTTCATTTTCTTACCCTTCACCTCAGGAAACACTAACACAGCAGGGGAATGATCAGAGCAAACAAACGCCATGAAATTAGCAAAACATTCAGGGTATTCACTCATAAATTTTGCATTACCCATAATCCTATCTAATTTCTTAAGCACACCATCATTGGGATCTCTTCTCTTTTGAATCCAAGTGTAGAAAAGACCAGTAATTTTGACATCTTCAACATCTAAAAATTCCACACAATCTCTGAAATCTTGGTCTCCAAAGGTTCTAACCCCTATACCACTAGAATGCTCATTAAAATTCAAAATAACATTGTAGTCATCAAGTAAGACCCATGAGAAACTACCAGCAATACTACTATGCTCCCTTAGGTTCTTCCAAAGTGCTCTCCTATCCTTGACATTAGTTTCACCATATATAAAAGAAACATACATCTCTTTATTATCATTATTTCTCTTAACAAGAAAATGCATCACTTAATCAGTTTGAGATAGCAATTGAGCAGAAAAGATATTATGATCCCACCCCACAGCTATTCTACACCCCTTTTTACTATCCACACAGTTGGACACCCAACTCCAATTTCCGAAAATATCATCACACACCCTATTAATATTCTTCTTTCTTAACTGAGTTTCAATCATGCCAAACATACTAATATTATTACTCCTAATAAACTTTTTTACCTCATTTTGTCTAAGTGTATTACCTACACCTTTGACATTCCATGAAGCAATTTTAATCACCATTTAAACAAGGGTAGATGTAGATGCAATATTACCTTGCACCTGAGAAGAAACACCCTCCATCCCCTTTGAAATAACATTCTTCATCATGAACCTTGCAGTACCATGGGTCTCTTCTGCAACCTCATCTTTAACACCATCCATAATATCCTCATAAAACTGATCCTGCATCATTTTGTCCACTTTATAACCCATGATGGACTCATAATGCTGAACCATTTCATCTGTCCAATTCACCTTGATTGCATCAGTCAGCTCTTATTCATTCAGACAAAACAAATCAACCTCTGCTATCTGCTTCTCAGTAGCCCACAGTGCAATTTTAGACAACTCATCTCTATAAATATCATCGTACACTTTAAAAAATGCTTGGTTCTTAGTTATATCATTACCCTTCATCAATTCCTCACTCTTCTTTTCAGCTTCCTCCTTAGCTATCATTGCCACATTCCTATTCCCGTATACTATATCCTTTTGCAGTTTTGAAATTCTCCCCTTTAGCTCATTAATCTTACTCTCCTTAACTTTTGTTGCCCTCAATTCTTCCCAATACACAACCAAGTCATCAGACCACTTATTTCTATCCTCATCAGATATTTTCATTCCTAACATACATGCCACATCCATTTTCTTTTTCATATCCTCCCATTCCAGACTACCCATTTCAATCTTCTCATTACCCAAAACATCAAACTTATTACTTGTCTTAATGACCTCCTTTTCCACCTTCTTAGTCTTCTTATCTCCAATTACCCCAACATTCTTTTTCTGTACCTCATTACCATCCCCATTCAGTTTGTTTCCCATGACACTCTCATCCAATTTCTTATTAACAGTGGCTACAACAGGGGCATTTTTGTTATTCATGCTATTATTATACCCACCTCTACCATTCATTCCACCCCTTCCATTCATTCCACCTCTACCTCTACCATTATACCCTCCTCTGTAACCATACCCATTCCCACTGTTTTGAACACCATTAGACCTACTTGTACTAGCAGCATACTTATCATTCTTCCTCACCTCTTGCCATACTTCCTTTTCCTTATTCTTTTCACCATTATTAGCAACCTTAGGAGCTTTTACTGCCTCTTCCTTGGCCAGTTCTTCTTCAGTCCATACCCTTACCTTACATACTCTATAATCATGCCTAAACACCTTACAATGAGTGCACAATGGTGGCTTCCAATCATACCCAACTTTCAGACTCATAGACTTACCCAACTTGTTGTAACAGATTTCAATGGAATCAGTAAGTTCTTTAGATGCATCAACCTCCACAAGCACTCTAGCAAAACTAGCCCTCCCATAAGCCCTTGAACACATAGATGCCGTAATCCTATCCATAATGATGGGATTACCAACACTACTTGCAATCCTACTAATGCCATCAGTATTCCATGCTTCTAAAGGTACATTATAAATCTTAACCCATATTGGCACTTTTGTTGGCTCCGGCTTCTCCATACAAAGTCCCGCTTCCCATTTCTGCACAAAAAACGGCTTCCCATCAACCAACCAAGGACCATTCTCCAGCACATAATTCATACCCCCATCAGATTTGAACTTAATAAAGTGAAGCCCACACTCATTCACTATTATCTCATCCACCTGAAATGATCTCCACATCCTCCTCAAGTGCCCTGAAATCTCCCTATAACTCATACTAACACCAACAAAGTAACCAACCAATGTCAAAAACCAATTCTTACTTCCTTCCTCAATGACTGGATCCATGTCAACCACTTTCCTGCCAAATTCATTCACCCTTAATGGTATTGCAGACAACTTATTTCCTAGCCCACCAATAGACCCCTGAAAAGCATTAACAAAGGACATTGGCTTTTTACCATTGTTACGGTCCAACATCTCAGTATCCTTGCCACTCTCAACACCTTCATTACCACCATTCCCCTTGCCAACAATATTACTTAAACGAGGCCATTCAATTCCCATTTGATTACCCTTTTTCAAATGCAACTCAACTTTTTCAAAACTCAAGAAAACCGTGAAAAAGGTTTTGAAGCCGCTTTTGCAAAATCTCATCAAAACGAAAAATATTTAGAGAAACAGATGCGTGATCTAGCCGCTTCTAAGAATGCTTTGTTTTCTGAAATAGAACAACTGAAACATGAACATAAAAAGCAAATTAACGCTCTCACCTTGGAAAATCAAAAAGCTATGGCTGAGTTGTTAACTTGTCAAAAACAGTTCTCCGCATACAAAAAGCATTCAACGAATCGAGTAGATGACCTTCTTGAAGAAATTATTGGCTTGCAAAACAAACTTAAAGAGTTTAAAACTGTTGTTTACAAACATGGTGAATCTGTAACAGCTATTGAAAAGTTTACTTTAAAACCCGATCCAAAAGGATATGGACCAAATATTGCTGATTACAAACCTAAGCTTTCACCAAAAACATTCAAACCAAATCCTGAAGTTTCCAGTGCAGACTATAAAATTAATGATACTGTTATGACTGTTGTTGAATATCATCGTCAAGAGGAATTAGATGCAGAAGACGAGAGTCGATCCAAATTAGCAAATGTTGTTTATAATAAACCTCATAACTATTCAAAAGCGATCCCTTTCGTCACACCAACGGATTCTTCTAACACACCAAGGAATATCATAAAACCTTTTGAGTCTTCTAATGTTAATCCCAAAACAGATTATGCACAAACTTATGGTCCTTTACCTTCCATCAGTGAAGTAAATTCACAACCTGAAAATCGCAAAATTCTTCGGTATTTTGATATTTTCATGGCTGACCTCAAAACTTTAGAACATGAGATAGAATATCATTCTGAAATCAAAATTCAAAATTTTCAATCGCCTCTTGCGCGTGAACAAAGAGACATTTTTCAGAAAAATCTTTTACCTAATGTTAAAAATTTGAAAAGTTGTGCATTAGCCTGGGAACGGGATTTTCATAAGGAACTTGGAACAATGAAGGTCGTTTTCGAGAAAACAGAAACATCTATTTCTAATACTAAACGTAAAAAGAAAATTTTGAGAAAAGATGTTGATCGACTCTTGGAAGATCTTCTCTGTGCTGATGTCTTTAATGCTGTGTTGTTTCATTCTTTGCCATATGCATCTGATTTTATCTCTGCTGATATTGTTGATAATGTTGTGAATGTTGAGAATTCTGATAATGTGCATCAAATCGAATCTTTAAAAGCTGAAAATGAACGTTTGATTAACGAGCTTTCAAATGCAAAACGACGTCTTCAATGGTGTCAAAAAGATTGTCATAATCGTGAACTTGCTTTGCAAAAGAAAATCAACCAGTTGCAATCTAAATCGTTTAATCCAAAATTTGAGCAACTGGATGATCAAAACGCGTCTTTGAAATGTCAAATCTCTAAATATGAACAAGAGCTTGTAAAAGTTAAACAGGAATATGGTGTCATATTTGATTTACTTAAAAAGACTCGTGATGAAGCATCTAACAAGCTTGATCATTTTCTTGCACACACTAAGGAAGTCATGAATTTTTCGGGAAATCTTCGTTCTGAAAATCAAGATTTGATTCACACTATCTTTAAGTTAAGAGAAATTTTAGGAAAGTATGAACAACTTCCGCCTACCATGATTAAGAGAATAGCACCAGTCACACTTAGTAATCGTGAACCTAGAATTCCCACTGCCAAATCACAAGTTGCTAACGTGCTTCCTTCTACTGACACAGGAATAGTTGCATCTTTTCCAACCGTCTGCACTTCACAGCCTAGGAGCACTCAATCGAAGAATAGGAAGTTGCAACCTAAGAAAAGATCAATAAGGACTGCTAAAGTAGAAGAACACCCTAGGACTATGAATAAGACTCACGTTGCTTCCACTACAGATATTGCGTCTAGCAAATGTAATAGAAATAGTGATGTAACAAATGCTAAACCATTAAGTACTTTTGATATTCAGTCTAATGCACCTTGTGATATTTGTCGTAAAAGTATGAATTCTGATTGTCATGACAAATGTGTTGCTAAAGCTATAATCTCTCGGTTACGGAATCCTAAGAACCGGAGTACCTCTAGGCCCACTAATCATTCTAAGTTTGTGCTTGGTAGACCGCCTTCTTTAGATTCTAAGGCATGCGTTGTTGTCCCTGTAGCTCCAGTATCACCTCCAAAGAATGTAGTACCACCTAGTCAATTCACTAAGACTAATGCAAATAGTAGTTATAGATGGCAGAAATGGATATATAACACACTAGGTTTTAAATGGATGCCTAAACTTATTGATGTGTGCAAATCTACTATATCTGCTTTGGAACCCTCTAACATTTCAGGTTCCACATCTACTTCTATTCCATCTGTGTCGTCTGTGTGTAATGCAGGTGATACAGATCATTCTGTGGATTGTTGATAGCGGATGTTCCCGACACATGACAGGCAACCTTAAACTGTTATCAAACTTTATTGCAAAGTTCATTGGCACTGTCAGGTTCGGGAATGATCACTTCGCAGCTATCATGGGCTACGGAGACTATATCAATGGGAACATCGAAATCAGCAGGGTTTACTATGTGGAAGGCCTCGGTCACAATCTGTGTAAAACCCTAAAATCGTTAACGTATTAAATGACCATTTTGCCCCTCGAGTGTAATAGTCGTGAAATGCGTAAAACTCGTTAATTTCGTTTGGCACTTAACTCGACCATGACTTACGCTAAATCAACTTTATGTATTATACATGTTACAAATTACATATACCTAAATAAAAGAAAATATATTAATAATAAAAACTAAATATAAATCCTTTAAATGGTAATTAATAAAAATTGATTGAGTCAAGATTCTCTTCCTTTTTGTTCGGCAACCTTAGACGCTCCCTTCCTTATATCAGGCAAAGTTAGTCTCTTGTAACCTACTTCTAAAAATTTAAAATCTCACCTAAAGAAAACCCTACCTCTCCTCTCATAATTAGTGACGGCAAACCTTCATTTTCTCCTCCATTTTCCATCCGAAATTTTGAACAAGAAAGGTGTGGTGATCGTGTGATCAATTCGAGGGTGTCGTGATCGTGTGTGGTTCGTATAGGAAGCGTATTCACGGGCTCTAAATTCTGTCGAGGGTTCTGCTCCTGTCGTGAGTTTCTACAAGCCAAGGCAAGCTTGGTTTTGGGTCTTAGTTCATCCGTTGTTGTTTCGTCTCGAACACCACAAGGGTATTGTATCCTATACCTCCTTATTTTCGATCTTGCTGTGTTGTTTGTGCCATGGGGTTCCTCGTCAAATGCATGCATGATCATGTCACTTGTATAATAAATAAAAGATTGAGAACTTTTCTGTATCATGAAATCATAAGTATATCACTTGAAAAACAATCTATGCATGTATGCATGAAAATATACAAGGAATCATAGGAATGACCATGTTCTTACTATACAAGGAATCTATTTTTTTTTTACTTTCTTTGATTCGACCAAACGTCAGGCCTTATTGGATGATACGTCAAGGGGTTGGGACCACTTTTAATCTCATGTACTCATATTTGTTAAACGCATAAAAGATGACTAAGAACAACATGAAATCACAATGTAAAATGTTAACATGTCGAATGGGATTTGGAAGAAACTAACCAGTATAAAACCTGTTTTATTTTAATCTTTGGAATGCACGACATGCATGATTTCATACTAATAATATCACGTTAAAAACAACATGTACATTTGAAGTAAAGTATGTCCAAAAATAAATTAAAGAAGGGGCTTATATGGTATGGTGATTTTCGTATGGACCAGTTATGAGGGAAAAGTATGTCACGACTTAAGATGGGTTTTCACAAAGCAATGTGTAAATATTATGATTTCGTAACATGCATGTTAGCCTAATGTAAAAGGAGGATTTTGTACATATCGACTAAATAAAGTTAAAAAGGGTTGTTTGGTAATTATTGAAACTAACGGGTAGAATTTGTAAATATAATGACTAAAAGGGCTGAATTAGTAAAATGGGTAAAGATGACATATTTACATTTAAGACCCTACACTTTGTAATAGTTACACTCTAGACCCTAAACTTGTGTAATTTGGCATAAATGATCCTTAAAGCATTATAATACTCACTTAACTTAATATGTCTTCAAATGCGTCATAGATGGCTGAACCTGCTAATTATGGAAAGTTACTAAATAAATAGAAAAGCTGCCTAAAATAGAAAGTACTTAAAATGGAAAGATTACTAAAAATGGAAAGCCGTCTTAAACGAGTAATCTGATTCTTATAGAACGTTATTTAATTCATATAGGTTCCGGGTGACGGGATTGATCTCTTTCTTGGTTTTACTTTCATTGTGATTTGCTCGGAATAAGGTAAAGATATTCTGACCTTACCTCTTAAGGTTTCTCATGATTCGCATTCATCTTTCGATTCTAGCTTGATATGTTATGCTTTACTCTAAGCCTCTTTATTAGGGCTTCCCTATGACTCTGCTATGCTCCCTTTGATATGAAACTTATATGAACCTTTGACATGAAACTTCGATATGAAACTTTGATATGAACTTTGATATGAACCATCTGATATGAGACTTTGATATGAATTTTGGTATGAACCCTTATGATATGATATGATATGAATATGCTTTGACCCTTCAGTTTGATACCCGAGCCAAATATGTTTCCTAGTCAGGAAGGTAACCTGATCGTGTCATTGATGCACCAATGGCATGACTTTAGTGTGGTTGAGTGATGTTCCACACTGTCCCCATTCTGATATGATTATGAGCTCACTATATGTATATGATTTGGCCACTATATGTTCTGGGGGGCGTATGGATGCATCCTAGATTTGATATGTTTCGAGGGATTTGATCTGATTGGAGCTTTGTCTGGTGAATGATGTCGGGTGCAATCCGCATCTTCACAATTCTGGGAGTTAGCTACTCCATTTGTTACTGAGGTCTCCCCTCCTATTATGTATGGTATTCCGAGGTCACCCCTCCGAATACAATGGCTACTTATGATATGATATGTTTCTGGGCTCGGGTAGATTTCTGATAACCCTTTTCACTTTTGATAAACCTATATTGTACCTTCTGTATTCCCCAACGCACCATATTATGTGTTAATTGTTCATTACTCAGTACCTTTATATGACTCACTCTACTACCAAGATATATATATATTCCATTGCTTTGATCTGTCACACTCTCATTCTGTTACTTCAGACTATGGTTCCATTCACGTACCGGGTTATTATGTGTTTATTTGATTTGTTATGCTATTTATGTTTTATGTGACCTACTGATTATCCTGCTATGATGTGATTAATATGCAGTTATCTGAGTTACCTGTTTTTATCTGATGATATGTGATCTCACTATTATGTGAACCTCTGAATTGTCTGGTGACTATGCTAATGTGTAATCGATAGTTTTGTCTGTTTATTATGTGTATTACGTTCAGTTGATCTCGTGGACTATGACTATCCGTGGTATCCTTATCTGCTTGTTGTTGACCTGCCATGGTTGCATTTCCTACATGTGACTGTCATGTTTTGATTGCTGTTATGATATCGGTTATGTTTTCAACTAAGGGTTTTGACCTGTGTGAATTACCATGCTCACTTATTAGTTAATTGCTTCCGCTTTCCTATAGATATCTGTTTGGCTTGTATGTCTTCTGATTTCCTGAATTGATTGTATGACATATACGTTGTGTGGATGCTACGCCTGCTATGTTGCTTATGTTTCAATTCTTGTATGTCTGGCTTGTAGGTGCTTGTTTATATGTCATCGATGCTTTGCTTTGCTTTGTTCTCCTTGTTACCTGTTCGTTTTGGATATCTGTATAATTGTGTTCTGCAGGATCCTCTTTGACTCATTACTCTCATTTCGTTATGACTTTGTTATCCGTTCCTTTGTTTCATTTTGCATTTCAGATTTTATTTAGCCTTCGCTTTGTTATATCTGTTCACTGGGCTTTTGAAGCTCAGCCGCATTTCTTTTCCTGCGGCAGGTTTTAGGTTGGAAGATGGGCTTTGATTGGGCTGAGAGATGGATTATCTGAGTGATCTAACCCTAGTGACCTTATGATTTGGACTTGTTTTGGCGGGCTTTTGTTTTGAGATTTCATTTTATTTTAACGTTTGGATTTTGTAATTTCCCTTGTAAATCTTTGGTTATTATGACTTGGTACATTATTATTTAAAAACTTCCGCTTGAAAATTTTACTTGTATGTTCTGATATGACACCAGACTGTGACACTTCTACCCTTGTCGGGTTGGGGTGTTACAATTATGGTATCAGAGCTAAGGTTTCGTCTTGTTGACCTTAGGATTGACCTGTGAGGACTTGGGTAGACACTAGGCTTCCGTCTGTTATGATCTATTACGATTCCTTTTGACTGTCGTTCAAATTTGACTTCGATAATCTTTTGTCTTCACTGTTTTGGTCTTCTTCTCTTCACATTTGATTTTATTATTTTGTCTTCGCACATCCGTTTATCGATCGTTAGATGGAGATTACCCGTGGAGCCGAAGATGGTGGTGCCGAACCTGCGTTGCTGCAATAGTCTCTGAGCTGGAGAGGTTCGTGAAGCAGGAGCCACACCCGACTGTCGTGCTGCTGGAGGCATCAGGATGTTGCTGGAGGAAGCTGGATGGACCAACCAAAGACGCAAAAGACGGAGACAAGATTCAACCGGTGGCTGAGAGGGTTCATCTACTTCATATGATTTGGGCGCGACTGGTGTTACTCCTATTCGTTTGCCATGCGTTTTGAGGCGGTTTGATATCCTGTTAAGTGATTCTGATCGGTATTGTTTTTCTTGATTTGTTCGGAACTCGGTTTGAATCGTGAAGCTTTATCGTTTGTTATTTTTTTAATATCTCAGCTTTTCCTTTGAATCGTCAGTAATGAGTCATGAAGAACCGTTTTATGCTAGTTGATGGCCTTCTCTCTTTTGTGGTATGGTAAGTTGTTTTGATGTGGTATATGCTGTATGTATGTGATCTGGTCTGCTTTGGTATGTTACTTGGTATCTGTATATGATATGTTTTGTTGTGATATTGGTTATGTGATCTTTCATGACCCGGGACAGAATATGATGACAATAAGGACTTGTTATGTGATGCAAGTATTATGACGCCTGATCAACGTGATAATACCGAGATCATATAATTTGAACTTATTGAAATCATACGACATCTTGGGAAATGCCTGGGGTAGGTACGTGAATGGAACAAGGCTTATATCCGTTATTTGGCACTCTTCATGATCGTTTGGAATTCCGTACCGCTTTGAGAGAATTCGCATCGACATCTGTTATGTATAAGTTTGGTACGTTTTGGAAATCGAAATCGGTATGATCTATGTGGGACTATAAATTGCTACGTCTGCCTTAAACTCGTTCGTCTCTGTGTACCCCTGCGATTTCAATTTTCGAGGACGAAAATTTTTTTTTAGAGGGGAAGAGTTGTAAAACCCTAAAATCGTTAACGTATTAAATGACCATTTTGCCCCTCGAGTGTAATAGTCGTGAAATGCGTAAAACTCGTTAATTTCGTTTGGCACTTAACTCGACCATGACTTACGCTAAATCAACTTTATGTATTATACATGTTACAAATTACATATACCTAAATAAAAGAAAATATATTAATAATAAAAACTAAATATAAATCCTTTAAATGGTAATTAATAAAAATTGATTGAGTCAAGATTCTCTTCCTTTTTGTTCGGCAACCTTAGACGCTCCCTTCCTTATATCAGGCAAAGTTAGTCTCTTGTAACCTACTTCTAAAAATTTAAAATCTCACCTAAAGAAAACCCTACCTCTCCTCTCATAATTAGTGACGGCAAACCTTCATTTTCTCCTCCATTTTCCATCCGAAATTTTGAACAAGAAATGTGTGGTGATCGTGTGATCAGTTCGAGGGTGTCGTGATCGTGTGTGGTTCGTATAGGAAGCGTATTCACGGGCTCTAAATTCTGTCGAGGGTTCTGCTCCTGTCGTGGGTTTCTACAAGCCAAGGCAAGCTTGGTTTTGGGTCTTAGTTCATCCGTTGTTGTTTCGTCTCGAACACCACAAGGGTATTGTATCCTATACCTCCTTATTTTCGATCTTGCTGTGTTGTTTGTGCCATGGGGTTCCTCGTCAAATGCATGCATGATCATGTCACTTGTATGATAAATAAAAGATTGAGAACTTTTCTGTATCATGAAATCATAAGTATATCACTTGAAAAACAATCTATGCATGTATGCATGAAAATATACAAGGAATCATAGGAATGACCATGTTCTTACTATACAAGGAATCTGTTTTTTTTTTTTTTTACTTTCTTTGATTCGACCAAACGTCAGGCCTTATTGGATGATACGTCATGGGGTTGGGACCACTTTTAATCTCATGTACTCATATTTGTCAAACGCATAAAAGATGACTAAGAACAACATGAAATCACAATGTAAAATGTTAACATGTCGAATGGGATTTGGAAGAAACTAACCAGTATAAACCCTATTTTATTTTAATCTTTGGAATGCACGACATGCATGATTTCATACTAATAATATCACGTTAAAAACAACATGTACATTTGAAGTAAAGTATGTCGAAAAATAAATTAAAGAAGGGGCTTATATGGTATGGTGATTTTCGTATGGACCAGTTATGAGGGAAAAGTATGTCATGACTTAAGATGGGTTTTCACAAAGCAATGTGTAAATATTATGATTTCGTAACATGCATGTTAGCCTAATGTAAAAGGAGGATTTTGTACATATCGACTAAATAAAGTTAAAAAGGGTTGTTTGGTAATTATTGAAACTAAAGGGTAGAATTTGTAAATATAATGACTAAAAGGGTTGAATTAGTAAAATAGGTAAAGATGACATATTTACATTTAAGACCCTACACTTTGTAATAGTTACACTCTAGACCCTAAACTTGTGTAATTTGGCATAAATGATCCTTAAAGCATTATAATACTCACTTAACTTAATATGTCTTCAAATGCGTCATAGATGGCTAAACCTGCTAATTATGGAAAGTTACTAAATAAATAGAAAAGCTGCCTAAAATAGAAAGTACTTAAAATGGAAAGATTACTAAAAATGGAAAGCCGTCTTAAACGAGTAATCTGATTCTTATAGAACGTTATTTAATTCATATAGGTTCCGGGAGACGGGATTGATCTCTTTCTTGGTTTTACTTTCATTGTGATTTGCTCGGAATAAGGTACAGATATTCTGACCTTACCTCTTAAGGTTTCTCATGATTCGCATTCATCTTTCGATTCTAGCTTGATATGTTATGCTTTACTCTAAGCCTCTTTATTAGGGCTTCCCTATGACTCTGCTATGCTCCCTTTGATATGAAACTTATATGAACCTTTGACATGAAACTTCGATATGAAACTTTGATATGAACTTTGATATGAACCATCTGATATGAGACTTTGATATGAATTTTGGTATGAACCCTTATGATATGATATGATATGAATATGCTTTGACCCTTCAGTTTGATACCCGAGCCAAATATGTTTCCTAGTCAGGAAGGTAACCTGACCGTGTCATTGATGCACCAATGGCATGACTTTAGTGTGGTTGAGTGATGTTCCACACCGTCCCCATTCTGATATGATTATGAGCTCACTATATGTATATGATTTGGCCACTATATGTTCTGGGGGGCGTATGGATGCATCCTAGATTTGATATGTTTCGAGGGATTTGATCTGATTGGAGCTTTGTCTGGTGAATGATGTCGGGTGCAATCCGCGTCTTCACAATTCTGGGAGTTAGCTACTCCATTTGTTACTGAGGTCTCCCCTCCTATTATGTATGGTATTCCGAGGTCACCCCTCCGAATACAATGGCTACTTATGATATGATATGTTTCCGGGCTCGGGTAGATTTCTGATAACCCTTTTCACTTTTGATAAACCTATATTGTACCTTCTGTATTCCTAAACGCACCATATTCTGTGTTAATTGTTCATTACTCAGTACCTTTATATGACTCACTCTACTACCAAGATATATATATATTCCATTGCTTTGATCTGTCACACTCTCATTCCGTTACTTCAGACTATGGTTCCATTCACGTACCGGGTTATTATGTGTTTATTTGATTTGTTATGCTATTTATGTTTTATGTGACCTACTGATTATCTTGCTATGATTTGATTAATATGCGGTTATCTGAGTTACCTGTTTTCATCTGATGATATGTGATCTCACTATTATGTGAACCTCTGAATTGTCTGGTGACCATGCTAATGTGTAATCGATAGTTTTGTCTGTTTATTATGTGTATTACGTTCAGTTGATCTCGTGGACTATGACTATCCGTGGTATCCTTATCTGCTTGTTGTTGACCTGCCATGGTTGCATTTCTGTTTATGCTACTGTATGATTTGGTAGATGGTTCAACTTATGACGTCCAGCTTGTTAACTTGTTTAATTGCCTGCTATGTATTTAATTCATTTAATTATAATGTTCATACTGTATTCCTACCTGTTACGTGTGACTGCCATGTTTTGACTGCTGTTATGATATCGGTTATGTTTTCAACTAAGGGTTTTGACCTGTGTGAATTACCATGCTCACTTATTAGTTAATTGCTTCCGCTTTCCTATAGATATCTGTTTAGCTTGTATGTCTTCTGATTTCCTGAATTGATTGTATGACATATACGTTGTGTGGATGCTACGCCTGCTATGTTGCTTATGTTTCAATTCTTGTATGTCTGGCTTGTAGGTGCTTGCTTATATGTCATCGATGCTTTGCTTTTCTTCGTTCTCCTTGTTACCTGTTCGTTTTGGATATCTGTATAATTGTGTTCTGCAGGATCCTCTTTGACTCATTACTCTCATTTCGCTACGACTTTGTTATCCGTTCCTTTGTTTCATTTTGCATTTCAGATTTTATTTAGCCTTCGCTTTGTTATATCTGTTCACTGGGCTTTTGAAGCTCAGCCGCATTTCTTTTCCTGCGGCAGGTTTTAGGTTGGAAGATGGGCTTTGATTGGGCTGAGAGATGGATTATCTGAGTGGTCTAACCCTAGTGACCTTATGATTTGGACTTGTTTTGGCGGGCTTTTGTTTTGAGATTTCATTTTATTTTAACGTTTGGATTTTGTAATTTCCCTTGTAAATCTTTGGTTATTATGACTTGGTACATTATTATTTAAAGACTTCCGCTTGAAAATTTTACTTGTATGTTCTGATATGACACCAGACTGTGACACTTCTACCCTTGTCGGGTTGGGGTGTTACAATCTGTTTTCAGTAGGTCAATTTTGCGATGGAGATTTGGAGGTCGCTTTGAGGGAGAAAACTTGTTTCATTCGTGATCTACAAGGAAATGATCTTATGTCTGGCTCGCGTGATTCTAGTCTCTACACTATCTCTATGCAAGACATGGTTGCTTCCTCTCCCATCTGCTTACTTTCAAAGGCAACATCGACAAAATCTTGGCTATGGCACCGTCGTCTCTCACATCTAAACTTTCAAACCATCACCAACCTTGATCGACACAAACTAGTTGAAGGACTCCCACGATTCCGGTATTCAAAAGATCACCTATGTTCAGCTTGTGAATAAGGGAAAAGCACTCGTGCTCATTTTCCTTTAAAGGTGGAACACAGCTCTCAGCATGTGCTTCATCTTCTTCACATGGACTTGTGTGGCCCGATGCGTGTGCAAACGATTAATGGCAAACGCTACATTTTAGTAATTGTGGATGACTACTCACGCTGGACTTGGGTCTACTTTCTTCGAAGCAAAGACCAAGCCCCCAGATGATCATCACCTTTCTCACAAAAATATAGGTTCAGCTCTGAAATACCGTTTGACAGATCAGAACCGACAAAGGAACTGAATTTGTTAACAAAACTCTTCGTGACTTTTATGAGAAAGTGGGAATAGAGCATCAAACATCTATTGCACGGACACCTGAACAAAACGGAGTTGTTGAAAGACAAAACCGAACGTTAGTGGAAGCTGCAAGAACCATGTTAATTAATGCCAAACTCCCAGATTACTTATGGGCAGAAGCTGTATCTACTGCATGCTACACTCAAAACCGCTCTATGATTACAAAACGCCACAACAAAACACCTTTCGAGCTGGTCCATAACAGAAAACCGAATCTAAAACACTTTCATGTATTTGGATCTCTTTGCTATCCGAATAATGGTCGTGATGACTTTGGAAAGCTCAAAGCCAAAGCTGACATTGGAGTCTTTATTGGGTATTGTGATAATTCTAAAGGTTTCCGAAACTGGAATCGTCGAACAAAGGAGGTTATGGAAACGATTCATGCTCATTTTGATGAACTCACGGAAATGGCTTCTGAGTATAACAGCTTAGAACCCGGTCACAACCGCTTAAACTTCCCTCAACCCCCATCATCAGCTAAACAAATCCCCCAGCTCACTCGTCAACAAATGGAAAGGTTATTTGCTCCTCTGTTCAGTGACGATATTGATGAACGTGCTCCATGTGTATCCGCTATTTTCGTTGCTCAACCTGATACTACTCTTATACCTGATACACCTGCTACAACAACTACTGTTGAAGATGCACCTACACCAGTTGACTCCAACACAACAGTTGAACAAACCGCTTCCAACCATGATGAACCGGCTGATGATATTCTGAATGAAGTACCCCCACCTACGGATTTTGATCCAAATGCGTTCTTTAACCCGTTTGCTAATGAGACTGCTGCACCAGATGTCGCGGAATCTTCCACAAACCATTTGAATCCTCAAATCTGCACAATGTATACCAACATCAACCTTCTACACATAGATGGACAAAAGATCATCCTTTGGAAAATATTATTGGAAACCCAAACCAACCAGTCGTTACAAGACAACGTCTTCACTCAGACGGTGAACGTTGCATTTATGCACTCACTGTCTGCCAATCTGAGCCTAAAAACATCAAAGACGCAATGACAAAAGACACCTGGATAGAATCCATGCAAGAAGAACTCAACCAATTCAAACGTCTTGAAGTATGGGAACTGGTTGAAAGACCAACAGGGGTCTACGTCATTGGTCTAAAATGGATTTGGAAAAACAAATTGGATGCTGAAGGGAATGTTATCCCAAAAAAAGTCACGGCTAGTTGCTAAGGGTTATCGTCAGGATGAGGGTATAGACTTTGAAGAATCTTTTGCTCCGGTTACTCGTCTTGAGGCTGTTCGGATATTTCTAGCGTTCGCGGCTCATATGAATATGACGGTCTATCAGATGGATGTCAAAACTGCATTTCTCAATGGACAACTTAAAGAAACGGTGTATGTCAGCCAACCAGATGGATTCGTTGATCCTGAGTTCCCGAACCACGTCTACAAACTGAACAAAGCTCTGTATGGTCTCAAACAAGCTCCTCGGGCATGGTACGACAAGCTATCATCTTTCCTCATTGCCAATAATTTCACCAAAGGTTCGGTTGACCTAACTCTTTTTATACAATATCACGGGGCACATATCTTAATTGTTTAAATTTACGTGGATGACATCATTTTTGGGTCTACACATAACAAGTACTCAATCGCTTTTGCAAAATTAATGAAGAAAAATTTTGAAATGTCCATGATGGGTGAACTTACATTCTTTCTAGGATTGCAAGTTCATCAATCACCCCGTGGTATTTTCTTGAGTCAGTCCAAATATGCCCTTGAATTGTTAAACAAGTTTGGAATGAAAACCTGTGACACTTATGCCACACCAATGACTCATACCAAGAAGCTAGATGCTGACTTAAATGGGAAATTAGTGGACCCCACAAAATACCGTAGTATTATTAGGTCTCTAATGTACCTAACAGCTAGCAGGCCTGATATTGTCTTTGCAATTTATCTATGCTCCCGTTATCAGTCTCTCTAATGTACCTAACAGCTAGCAGGCCTGATATTGTCTTTGCAGTTTATCTATGCTCCCGTTATCAGTCTCGACCAACTGAAACCCACCTCTCTGAGGCAAAAAGAATCCTCCGATACATCAAGGGAACCATTAACTTGGGGATCTGGTATCCGAAGGATTCTGGTTTTGAACTAATCGCTTTTTCAGATGCTGATCACGCAGGATGTTTAGATTCACGTAAAAGTACTTCAGGAGCAATACAATTTCTTGGTGATAAACTGGTGTCTTGGCAATCAAAGAAGCAGGATTGTACATCGCTGTCCTCAACAGAAGCAGAATATGTAGCAATGTCCGCGTGCTGTGCTCAAGTCATCTGGATGAGAACACAACTCAAAGACTATGGTTACGTATTTGACAGAATCCCGATGTACTGTGATAATCTGAGTGCGATTGGGATCTCGTGCAACTCAGTTCAGCACTCGAAATCAAAGCACATTGATCTTCGCTATCATTTCATCAAGGACCACGTGGAACAGGGTACTGTTGAATTATACTTCGTGGGTACAGAATACCAATTGGCAGATCTTCTCACCAAAGCCTTGCCTTCCGCTAGGTTTAATGAGTTGGTCCACCGGATTGGTATGAGGTGTTTGACTCAGGAGGAATTGGATGAACTCCTAAAACAGTCTTAAAAACCTGTCAAACACCAAACTCTCTTTTGTAAATAAATTTTTCAAAAACAAAATACAAAAATATAAAACCTGATAAAAACAAAAATATTCTTCTATCTACTTTTCTTTCAACATGGCAAGTACATTTCTTCCGTCAACACTTTAATTCAAAATTCAGTATTTTTCCGATCAAGTGTTGAGGGGGAGAATACAAAGATTTAACTGTTTCAAAACATCTGTGTACTTGCATGTTATCATATCTCGGTTGTTTCTTTTATCAATGGTGGTAAATTTTCTGGTTCAATGACACTCCTCAGACTAAAATTAATAACCTTTCATCATTTTTCTTAAGTCGAGGGGGAGTGTCATCAAAGTTTCTTTCTTAAAATTCTTTGTTTGGTAACCAAAATGGAAGTTAGATGGCTTTGTTTGAAAAAGGAAAAGGTGGAGGGACCAAAACTGTCAAAATGTTAAAGTTATTTTTAATAAAACACCTCCCACCTAACAATTACACTTCACATTTAATACACTCAACCAAAAAGGATCCTACGCCTAATAATCGTTCAAGAAATCCATGCTTTATATCATCATTTTGTAAGTGTTTTCATGATCTTAACGATAATACAAGCTAAGGTTTTGAATTTCAAGCAAATCCTACGGCTAAAACGTTAGTTATGCGTGATTATGTGTTCTACGCATAAGCGTATGAACACACAATCAATGTGAGTGTGTTTTTGGTTGAAAAGATAGTGTCAAAAGTGTGTTTAACAACAAGGATACTATTTTTACCCTCTAAATCCACCCAGAAACACGAATTGATGGTTTTTGAATATTAGGGTTTATGAGTCGATTTGGGTGTTTACAAATGTGAAGAGTTTTGTTCAAAAATATTGTTGTGTAATGTTTATATGATGATGAATTGATGATTTCCAAGCTCTATAACCACCCAGAAACTCTAAATGATTAAAAATTTGGAATTAGGGTTTAAAGTTCATAAGTTTGGGCATTTTTGATTCTCCACGATTTAGATGTTATAACTTGGTTTATAGACCATCACAACATCTTAGAACTACCAGAAATTGTTTGGTGCAAATCCCATGGCTAGAAATTATACGCGTAATTCATAACCCTTAGGGTTTTGACCTACGCGTATGACTTTCTACTCATAACTGTTTAACGAATGTTCATGCCATGATTTGTTGTTAAAATGAATTTTTGTGTTAATATTGATGATTTGATGAATTTATTTCAGGCTTGCTATGCTTAAAATTCAGAATCAAGGTCATTTGAATCTCTACGCATAAGGACCACCCTACGCGTAGTCAAGTTATGCGTAAGAATAAATCCTACGCATAACTATTACGCGTAAGGCTCTACAATGGGACTACGCGTATCCTGTGAAGGATACGCGTAAATAGTGACCTCTACGCATAAGGTCTACTTTTACGAGTAAGCCTTACGCGTAAGGTATAAATACGCCTACGCGTAAGCTCTACGCATAAGGTCCCCTTTTCCTACGCGTAACATTTCTTACGCGTAAGTTAGGATCCTACGCATAAGCTTTCGTCTACGCGTATGTCATTACTGTTTACGCTTAAATTTGCCAATTCCACGCCTATGCCTTGATTGACCTTCATTATGAATTGTTACGTGTACAAACTTGTTAATAAAATTATCATAACGTCACGAATCCAATAATGTCACTAATAAACTTAAACGTTTGATATGTTGTGAACAATAAGTGATAACATAAACTTTAAAACTTAAAGTTAACTAACTCACGAAACATTTCACGACGTCATTGGACTATTGGACAAACAAGTGACTTAGGACTCGTAACAATCATTGACACTGTACATTCAATAACTAGACAATAAGAACTTCTGTTGACTAACATTATGTCTTTCGATATGTTGGTTCTTTTGGCTAATGTTATTTCAGATCACGACATGGCTGAACAAATGAATGTGGATGCACCAGAAGTTCTTACAATTGCTGATATCTTTCCAGAGGGTTATCCGAGAAAGCTTGGAAAGAACAACCTTAGGGTTATTTTGACACCCTCACATGCTCAGAATCTTCTTGTCTCATTGCGGTGGATATTCTCAGGAATCATCCCTACCAGAACATGCTCTCACACTCTGCCACAGTTCCAGAGGTCTACATTCAACAATTCTGGGATTCTATGCAGAGGATCACTGGTCAAAGTGCAGTGAATGTGACACTTAATCACAAACAAGTCACTATCACTCATGCTGATTTACGGGCAGTTCTCATCATTCCAGACATTGCTCCAACCGACTTCTTCGCCACACCTACTGAGGAGACAGTTCTTCAATTCCTGCTGGATATTGGTTATGATGAAGCTTCAGGAATCATTACCAAGCACTCTCACGTGGAGCTGAAGAATATTCCTCAACCATGGAGAACACTCTACATGATCATCACCAAATCGGTCTCTGGTCGTGACAGTGGCTATGAGCATCCCAAGCTCATGGAACTGCAAATTTTCTGGTCGTTAATCAACAAGAAGGACATTGAAATCGAAGCACTGATATGGGAGGACATGATGCTATTTCACAAGAAACTTGGCTCCAAGATTCTCTATGTCAGATACACCAAAATGTTGATTCAGAGAGCACTTGGACTTCATCCTGATATTCCCAAGCGACTCATTGACCCAGATAATCATGACTTGTTGACTGAACCCATACTATCTGTCAGAATTAAAGAATCGTCTACTAAGAAACAGGGTGCGGTGTTACCTGATCACCTTCTGACTAATGAAATCAAAAAGCTGGAAACGTACAAAAGGTATCGGGTAGCCGTAAGAGAAGGAAAAGTTGGCCATCTTGATGAAAAGGCTTCTGGTACACCTACTCGAAGGACTAGAAGAGGAAGTGTTGGAAGTGCAGTTAGTACAGAGAGTCAAAGGAAGTTCCCCAAGAGGAACCCTCCAAGAAAGAGGATTGTTCCCTCTAAGGAAGCTACTCCCATCCCAATCCCTAAGCCCGAACCGCAAAGAAAGATTTTGGACGAAAGCTCTGAAGGTACTAACACAGATGAAGAGATTACCTACTCTGAAACTGCAAAGGATGACGATCCTTCAGTACCAAAACCTCCAAGTCCTCAAGCTGATAAAGGAAAAGGGAAGACTCCTGCACTTGTGCCCTATGATGAGAGCTCTGAAGAAGAAGAAGAGCAACTGGATAAATCATACAAGAAAAAGTATAAAATCGTCAGACACCTTCAAAAGGTTAAAGAATTTGAACAAGATCAAATGGGTGGCCCTGGAGGATCAAGTGGCGCTGTCCACTCTTCACCAACTCCTGATGCGGTTAATCAACCCGATAAGGGAGCTGGTGCCACCACTCTTGTGCAACAGCAAAAGCCAGCGGAGGATACTATTGTATATGATTTTGAGGAACCAGAAACTGAAAAGTTTGAGAAAGATAAAGATGCTGATTATGACGATTTGCTTCTGGATAGTCCTACACGATCACATAAGGAAACTTCTGAACCACCAAAGGACCCGGAGTCTCCTCACATCTCATCATCATCGGATTCTTCATCTCATGCATCACCACCACCATCACAGAAATCAACCAAATCATCATCCAAATCAGTAAAGAAGCAAACTCCATCTTGGATGTCTCAAGCTAAAAACCGAATAACCAAAGCTGTCAAAAGGGTCAGAAAGAAAGATATGCTATATCGAAAGCTGAACTTCATTGCTGATCAGATAACTTACCTTCACAATGAGACGGACAAGATGCAAGAAGAAAGGGAATACATTCAACAGCTCAAGCAAGATGACCTACAAGGGAGAATGGACAGAATGATCGAAGGCTACAGTCACAAGTACCTTCTGGATATCGTTCCTAAAGTCACAAAGGAGATGTTTACCAGACAACTATATCCAAATCTTATGCAAATTGCCAAGCAAACTATAAGATCAACACCCTTAACCGTCACAATCAATTCATCTGATCCTGTAGTTTTCTCGGATAATGATTTGGTGGCCAAGCTTGTCACACAAATGTCTAAACGATCTGGAACATTTACTTCTGATGAAGGAAAGCTGTTTCAAGCATTGTTGGACTACCAACTTCAAGAATCATGTAGATTCGAAGCAGAAAGGCCTAAACGTCCTAGAGACGATGAAGATAAGGATCAGGATAAGAATGATAAAGCTAAACGACAG
Source organism: Chrysanthemum seticuspe (assembly GCA_019973895.1). Taxonomy (NCBI): domain Eukaryota; kingdom Viridiplantae; phylum Streptophyta; class Magnoliopsida; order Asterales; family Asteraceae; genus Chrysanthemum; species Chrysanthemum seticuspe. Next base: position 200,550,110 of record BPTQ01000009.1, on the reverse strand, counting down.
AAGAAGTCTGGTGAATCATCTTCTATGCCACCACCTCCCCAACGGCCTCCTGCTCAACAAAGGTCTCCTCCTCGTTCTTCTACGGATAAACCTCAGGACGATTCCGAGTTACCACCCCTGACTCACAAAACCGGTGATCACTTTGAGTATACGGGTGGTGACGATGAAGAGGTCCTTGAGCCCCTACAACAACCCACCTCTCCCAAACAAGTTCAGAAACCAGAATCATCATCTAGGCCTTCGAAAAAGAAGAAGAAGAAGACGCCTCAGACTGACGTCATATCATGGCTAGATGACGATAAAACTAAGGAATTTGAATGGTTTGCAACTCTTGTTAACAACACTCCCTACCCTGAAGAAGGTCAGGATTTGGTAGACGGTAATACATTGGAGCATGCAAAGATACTGCAAGAAAAGTTCCATGTGAAGAAGATGACAAAATCCGAGTTGAAGCTAATCAAGAATGAAGCATTTCAACTGTTAAAAGACAACTCGGAAAGTGCCCTCGAGGTCGAATATCACCTTGATAACATTGCTCGAGCTATGTCTAACAACATGGATTGGCTCAACCTAGAAGCAAACATCGACTTCACTAAACGGGACAACCCTCCATATTACACTGACTGGACCAAACCTCTACCAACAATTGTCCAACCAGATGAACCAAGGATTCCATTCAGATATTTCTTCAACAAAGACCTAGAATTTCTTCTACATGGTGGCGATGGTTCAAGGAAATACGCTACATCGTTGACACTTCCATTCCCAGCAGCCATATACTCGAACTGCATAGCCATCGAGGAACGTGCCAATCAATTGTTCTCCGACAAAGTGGAAGCATACGACCGAGATGCAATGTACGGGATTCACCATTGGCCGGAACGCCGAAGAATCTACTACAGAAGCTGTCAGGTTCAGAAGTCTCAACATGCGGTGTTTAGTACTAAGGATATCGTTGCCATCAAACATGTTGTTCTGTCATCTAAGTGGGACTACACCTTCCTAAAGAATATCGTGGTCAAACGACAAGATGAAAGGGATTATGCATTCTCTGAAGCTGACTTTGAGAATTTGTCTATCAACGACATTGAAGACATGTACCTTGCCAAAGTACAAGGTAGCATGAGACAATTTTCAACCGAAGTACAACGTGAATTCATCAAGTCATTGCTCATCTTCATCAGACGCATAGTCATCAAGGAACGTGTAGAAGATCTCCAGCTTGCAGTTGAATCATATCAGACTCGTGTAAACTTCACTCCACCACAGCTTGATCTTCCCGACATCAACCAGCTTCCACAATATACGCTCATCAACAGACCTTTCGGCATCGTTTACCGTAGTGAACTTCAACGAAATTGTTTAATGGCGTGTGATGATCTTCACAAGTTTGGGGATCACACCTTGAAAATGGTTAGGGACGGATTGGCTTATCGATTGAAGGATATACGTGATAAGATTGGGAACCCAAAGCGATGGAACTCTAAGGACAGAAGGGATGTGAGAAGGATCATCAGAATGATTGATGAAAGGTTGTTTCGAAGGGATCAGTTCAGACGCTTGGAGAGCTTTGTTGGTGGTCGACCCAGGATGAACATTACCGGTTTTCAACGCCCAGTTCGCACTCCTGGAAACATCACTGGATTACCTGGTACCCCTTGAACTGTTTCTTTCATGATAAATTTGGATGTATGATTAATTATGACAATGGCTTGTGCACGCATGTCAGTGTACAACCCGTTCTTGTCAAGAAAGGACCCTGTGGTACGCTTCAGTGCCACAATCCTTATAAAAGGAGCGAAAGCTTCTTACTTTTAAGTAAAACCTATCAAACCTTTCATTATTCAAGGTTTTGCTCAAAAGAACAAGTACTTCCCCTTATGATTTTCAAAACCTCAACCGTTTATATCACTTGTTGAGGGGGAGCATTTGAAACTTTGTTCACCAAATGTTCTTTGTGTCACTCTTCCCGCAACACTCGAAATGGTCATATTTATTCTCAAACGTTTCAAAAATAACATTTTATATGCCATTTTTGAGGGGGAGAAAATGTGTGATAAGAAATATGTTGTGTAAAATGTAAATGAATCTGTGTGCTTCAGACTTAACCAACGAATTGACGATGCTTAACCGTAAGTAACTCAAAAAGACTTGTCGTGGACGGGTAATAATTTCAAGCTAGTTCGCTAGTGATGTAAACGTGTCTCGCAAAGGACTTGTCTGAGTAGAATGTACCATTCGAGAAGCTCCTGGTAGACATGAACTCTGACGGGTTTGACAACCTTTCGAGGTTTGTCTACACCTTCAAGGTAGTTATTAGAGCTAGTTGTCACCTAAAAGCTGACAATGTAACTCTCTAACTATGCAACGTAACCGTGTCTCGTGGGGGATTGTCTATCTAGAGTGGATCAATTCAAAATGTGTGTCCTCACTGTGCATTTAAACGTTAAAACTACTTAGCACATGTGGAGGGGGATTATTTATGCAAAATCTTATCTTTACAGTGGTTCAAAACGTTTTCATTCATAAACACTGTGAGAGATTTTTCACAACAATGGTTTTAATGGCAACATAGGTTAGTCATGGAGTTATAAGGTGACTAAGGTTAGGAATAACCATCCTATGATCCGCCATAGCCGGAGGGATCTACCCAAGGACATCACAAATAGTTAGAATTTAGAAGTCCTTAGGTATGATTATAAAAAGGAGAAAATGAGAATCGGAGAAAGAAGGAGTTGAAGAATCAAAAAGAAATGCTAAGTAAAGGGTGAAAACAAATAGCCCTCCAGATTATTCAACTTAGGACAGACACCGGGTTCAATTCATATGCTACTGGATGTCACTTGATGAGACCGGTATTGAAGATTAAAAGTCGTCGTGGACCCAGTGACGCATGCACTAAACCTTCTTAGCCACTCAAGTTTCTCTCAACAGAAGCTTGTTTCATTCTCACAGGGAACCCTACATAAACTATCGGCTTTCTCTTAGAGATTGATGATATTGAAGAAGGAGACCCTCTCCCTAGTCTCCGCTCAGGAAAACCAAAACGCACTATTGAGTCTAGAGCCACGAGATTCATTAAAAGATCTCTTAGGAACACTTGACATTTCATCACTTGTTGATCACCAAATAAGATCATCAGTGATTCATATCGAGTCCTTCACAGATCTTAGCAATCTGTCGAGAACATTTATGAGAGGTTCACAATTGTGATCCTCAGTGATTGAATGGAAACTCCTGCCAGGGTCAACATCAAACAGCCCTGACAGCAGGTCACTTCGGTAACTCCCCGTAGATTACGCGGAGTGTGTCTCAAACGGTCTACAATCGTGAGGTGATGCTTCGGTGTACCTCAGCGACTCATCTGAACCGTAGGTGTACTTCGGTACATCGTGTTATCTCACTTGTGGGACTCCGGTTCAGGAACGGCCTTTGTGAGAATTAGAGTTGTGTTTTCACACTATGTTGTTAACACTCTCGAAGTTCAAACTTGTAAGTGCCGGAATCCGCTTATTACTAACCGTTTTAATGTTTTCTTCTTATGGAAGCTCTGTAGCGGAATGATCGTGCAGATTCTTCTCATGCTCACGCCAACATCATCACTAATGAAAGTTCTATTCAAAAGCAACACAACCGTCAGAACGATTCTTCATCAAAACAAAGAGTCTACCAAGTTTAAAGACTTAAAGAACTTCATCGGTACTGAATTCCAACGTCAAAGAGCGTGTGAGCATGTTGAAGAATAACGTGGAGACACTGGAGCAGCGAAGCTGACCTGAGGCAGACTTGATGCAGACTACAACATACTATCACTTTCATCACAAAGAACAATGATCAAAGAACAAATTTTAAGATGACGTCAAAACAGAACCGTTTAAAGAAAACAATTTCTCTGCACTGGGGAGATTGTTCGAATCAAGGCAATTCTTCTCGTAAGAAAGAAGAATGTCAGAAGACGTCAAAGCTACTATTACATCAACGCCTTCACCGTTCATCACCAACACTTGAGGGGGAGATTGTTGGAATCACTCCTAAACCATAATCAAGTGTTAGTAATTAATATGTAATAGTTAGCTTTATTATGGCCTTTATGTTTGCAATTAGCCTTAGGCTTATGTAGAAGGCCCATAAGCCTAGGCCTTAGTCCATTAAGGAAAGGATGGAAACTAGGAGTGTTGCCCTAGCTTTCCTCCTATAAATACCTTATGTAAACCTTCATTTGAAGGTTGGTTGTTCAAGTTATTCTCTCTTTCACATACCTACGCCTAAACCGTCTTTTATATCGTGTATGTGTGTGGTTTGCTTGTTCAATCGCTTTATCTCTTTCTATATTACTTGTGTTTGTAAAACTAGTGACCTATCAGCCAAATATTCAGCTAAATTCAAAGTTTGTGAACAACATGAATCCCGAATGGCACAAATTTGTCACTTCTGTCAAGTTAACAAAAGGTTTGAGGAACACCAACTATGAGCAATTGTATGCGTACTTGCTTCAGAATGAGAGACATGCTAGGTTTGAACGAATGATCTTGGAAAAATTCAATTCAAATTTTTATAATGCAAGTTCGTCAAATGATTCAAGGTAGGAATAACCACCAAAGCATCTCAAGTCATACATGCTGGTAATGGTAATCACAAACTCGTTCCTGATCCAAGGTTTAAGCAACCTAATGCTGAAGCAACCATGGAATATTTTATCAACCAACTGGCTCTTATGGTTAAGCAAAATCTGAACCTCACTCCACACACTAACAATGATATCAGAACTGCATCCAATCTACACAATCATGCTATTGTTAGAGATGGTAAGATCATGGTGCAACCAGTGCAAGGAAGACAGTATAAACAAGGAAAGGGTGGAGTAGGTGGAGGGCATGTGGCTAATCAAAATCGTGGAAGGAATGCAAATCAAGGACAAGGAAAGCCGATCAAGTGCTACAACTGTGGGGGTGATGGACATATTGCAAGGAACTGCACGTCTCCAAAACGCCCTCAAAATGCTGAGTATTTCAGGGACAAGATGCTGCTGGTGCAAGCTCAGGACAGTGGAGTGGTTTTGGATGAAGAAGAGTTGTTGTTTCTTGTTGAGGAAAATGCCAAAACCTATGATGCTGATGTGGATGAGCAGCCAATTCAGGAAATAGGTCACAATCATCAAAATGCCTTTCAAGTTGATGACTGTGATGCATCTGACTCTGATGTCGATGATGAACCTATTGCCCAGACAATCTTCATGGCTAGAATTTCACCAATGGTTTCTCAAAGGGTCTCATCACCACAGCAGGCTGGTCCATCCAAAGATTCAACCATCTCAGAGGTATTAAAACTATACGATGAAGTTGATGAGCAAGAGATGCATAACAAAGTACAATCACATGAAACTAATGAATCAGATATTGATAATGTGGGTAATAGTAATATTGTCCCATATGATCAATATGTGATAAAAATTGAAAGTGAGATCGTACCAAGTGATGCATCTTCTGTAGTCATTGATGACTATGTTTTTGATGAATACACTGCATGTGCCCCTGATGATTCTGTTATCTCTGAACTGAACGCCTATAAAGAACAAGTTGCCATTTATGAACAACGTGCTAAGTTTGAGTTAACTACCCGTGAGCAGGTAATGGATGACCAAATGCGTAAAATTATTAGAAAAAGTAATTTTATGGAAGAAATATTAAAACAAGAGCTAGATTCCTTAAAAGACAAACTAAACAAAACTGTTAAGCAAAGGCAAGAACTTCAAGAAAATGTTAAAGTGCTTAAACAGGAATTTAATGCCTAGGAATCAAAACTTTTAACTGATTTCTCCAACCTAAAAACTTTGAAAAACAAGCTTGAAAACAAGTTGTATGTACAAAGGAATACCATTCAGACTGCTCACATGATCACTAAGCACAGAGTCTTAAGCGATAAGCCTAGTATTCCCCTAGTAGAGGAACCAAATCCCTAGTATTGTAAAAAGGCTAAAGCTTTCCATACGATTGTATATGATGGTAATGAGATCCTCAAGCCTAGGCAAACACCATCATGTATTGGAAGCACGAAAGAGGATAGAAAATTGAAGATGCCTCTAGGGAGAAAATGGATAAGAAGCTAAAAGATCCTGAGTGTAAAAAGCAAAACATAAAGTTCAAAACCCATGATTACACTAAAGAAAATTGGATTTCCCTGAACATGTTTAAGCCTCAAACTCAATTAACCCAAAACAAGTTTTTTGGAAAAAGGACATAGATATGCAAAAAGCTAATGCACTTGTTAAAACAAACACTCCCCTTAGGAAAATGCCTCCAGCTACTGTGTATCCTCCGAATACACCAATGCATTTAGTCCCTAGAACTATTCCTACGAAGAACAAGACCTTAATCAGCCTGTATGTTGTTTATCAACTATTAGTTGATTTTGAGAAGACATGTAAGAAAAGAATCACACCTATAGGGATAACTGAAGGGAAGAGGGGTTTTGAGTAAACTAAAGAATGTTATTTAACTTAGGTCATACCTTTCTTTAAACAATTAAAAGGTCAATTTGAAAGTCTTCAAAAAGGGATAGACTCATATATTAAAGAAATGGAAAAGGAATTTGATGAAATGATACTTGAGGTTAATGATTATGAATGGGAACTCAAATATAATGAAATTGAAAGGAAGAATCTGCATATCTTAAATGAGAACTTAGTATTGAGTTGTGTGGCTCAAGATGTGTTTTATACTGTTACTAAGCATTCTATTACTGCTTCTCAATTTCATGAATTATCAGTTGCTTTGAAAGTTTCCCATGATCGTGTCATTGAGCTTGAAAACAAAAACTCAAAACTAAATGAGAAAATTGACTAGGATGATCACGATAATTTGGTAAAACATTTTTCTAAGCTAGAAGTTGAGCATTTTGATTTGCAACTAAAATATCAACATCTTAAAGAAAATGTCAAAACCTCAAACATCAAGACATCCTCAAATGTTCCAGAGTTTGATACAGTTTTTGAAATAAACAAACGTGACGAACAGACTCAAGTTCACTGTAACACGATCAGAAAGTTGAAAGCCCAAATTTCACAATTAAAGGGTGAAAAGAACAATGTGACTGGCTCCCAAATGCCTCCTCCTTTAGATTCTCAATTTTCTCAAAACTTTCATCTTCAAAACATCATTAACGTATTACGACAAGAAAATGAGAGTTTTCAAGAAGAAAATGAAAAGGTCAAACGACACTTCAAAGAGTTATACGATTCAATGAAAGTCACTCATGACAAAAACAATGAAAAAATAGCTTCGTTACAAAAGGAAATTGAGAATCTGAAGAGTCAGGTAAAAGGGAAAATGCCACTTGTCTTTAATGAGAATGTTGCATCAAAGTCATCTGCAGATTCTAATTATACTGTGACTGTTAAATATATTCCTCCTCATCTTAAATACATTCTGTAACATATTGGATTTCACAAATACATTAAACCATGATCAATATGAGGCATATAATATTAAGTTTTAGAGAGAGAAAGAGTTAGAGGTTTGGGAACTTAGTGAGAGAAAGTGAAAATCTTATTATGAGCACCAACCCTCTACGTTGGGAGGTAGAGGGTATTTATAGTTTCTTACATAAACGTCACCTACGGGCTGTGGATCAGGCATACAGTGGGTAAAGACCCGTCCGTCCTCCACGGTGTTACATAACTAAATACTACTTAACATTAAATAATCTACGACTACGAGCTTTCTAACGATTACATATACTTGAGGTGACCGACACTTTAATAACTGGATTTACTAAATCCTAACAATCTCCCCCTAAGGGAGGTCACCTCAAAATACAATGAATACAAACATATATTACATTAATATTGTTCTTGGATTCTTTTTAAAGTTCTTTGCTCAGTAGCCCGTAGTCATTGATTCTTCATTTTTTCATGTTTGGTTAAACCAAGTGGAGGTCTTTAACTGATCCACGTCATAATGAGTTTTAAGCCAGCATTGAGATCATCAGCTAACATAAATATCTGACTCTTCCATTGTGGTGTTGATATTATGTGATGTTGTGACATTTAGACCGACATGCTCACATTCTGGATCATGAAATCTTTTCATCAGAGTAGCGAAAGCTTTAATTGATTCATGATATTTGCAGCATCGTAGCAGAAGCATGGAGTGAAAATATCAGAGTCGTTGATGCACTTATCATGATTTCTTTAGAAATGAATGTGTTGTGTGAGCATGCGGCTATGGATTGACCTCTCCATTCTGATCAGCTGCAAACATCGGGCGTACCTGCATAAAACAGTTAGCAATAAAGTGCACGAAAGTATCTTTGATCACTTTCGTTGAATTGAGGTACACGGCCCACGGTTCCCCGTTGATCAGTACAAGTACTGCCTGTGATCAGGTATAATTCCCAAGAATCTCCTTGACGGGGTTTCGCAGCTGCTCTAGCTGTTCTCAAACCGGAACGTCTCAAAGAAGACAACACGGAGTGAGTGAACCAGCAAATTTGAGATTCACTGATTGATGAAAAGAGATTTGAAAAACAATCGAATACTGCTCAATAAAGTGTTTTTGCAGTACAACGAAAGTTTTTTTGAGAAAATTAAATTTTCAATCATAAACACCTTTTATATTTGAAATATTAATACACAGTCGATGTGCTAGAGAAAATAATTTTAAGCACAACGACTAGTTTTTCAAAGGTATCCGTCAATCCATTTTCCTGAACAAGGAACAATTCAATATTGAATCGCTCCATTGATGAAGTCCAGATGACACAACAAGTCTTGGCAATACCACAAGGATAATGCGTAGGACTCTCAAAATATATTCTTACTTTTCACATTGTGTGAAACAGTAAGTCTTCAAGAAAATGTGTCCTAATGAGATATTGTGGATGATCTCGTGGCTCTAGACTCAATTGTGCACATTTGGTTTCTATGCCGGAGACTAGGGAGAGGGTCTCCTTCTTCAATATCAACAATCTCTAAGAGAAAGTTGATAGATTATGTAGGTTCCCCGTGAGAATGAAACAAGCCCTTTTGAGAGGAACTTGAGTAGCTTGGGAAGTTTAGTGCAGTGCATCACTGGATCCATGACATCTTGTCTTCAATACCAGTGTTACCTTAGTAAACACCAGTAGCATATGTATTGAACCCGGTTTTTGCCCTAAGGTTGAATTATCGGAGGGCTATTTCTTTTCACCATTTTCACATTCAATTCTTTCTCATTCTTCAACCCCTTCAGTGCTTACCGAGACTTCATTCCTAGATCCTTGTTGGGTTTATTCCAGTACTAGCTCAGTCTCAGTCCGCACTCTTCCCATATTCTCATTTTTCTCCTTTTTTTTAATCATACCTAAGGACTCTACACTATCTAGTGGATTGTCCCTAGGTAGATCCCTCTGGCTCTGGCGGGATCGTAGGAACAAATACCTAACCTAACCATCCTTATATCACCATACACAAAGTAAATTTGGTCGGTCTATTTGGTATTGTTCATCTGCCATTGGAACCAATTGAAAACCATTTGAAAATCAATCCAGATACTTGTGATAAATTATCAAAGCATTTTGTACCTGAATTGTTTTTTATATTTTTAGAAAAAGAGATCCCCCTCAACATGTGGATCATGTATTTGAAATCATTTTGGCACACGGAGGCAAGAGGAATGATTCACTTCTTTGATTACCATTTTCTAAAAGATATCAACATCACTTTCCTGATCAAAATTAGCATTTTTCATACTTTGTTAAGGGTATTTTTTGAAAGGATGTGGTTTTCAAAAAATTTCTCCCCCTAAATATGTGCATAGAGATTTGAAAGTGTTTTGCACATATTAGGGAAAATCTGCACATTGAAATAAATCAATCGCGTTTCAATCCTTTTGGGTTTGAAATTGATGCTCCCCCTCAACATGTGCATGGAAAAATTGAAATCGTTTGGCACATGTGGGGAGGAGAGCTTGTAAATCATTATAAAACCATTTATCGAATTATCAGTTTAAATCCAATTTAAATCACAAATTCTCCCCCGATCATAATTTTCAAATCATTTGAGATTTGTGATCTCTGGAGATTTAAATTGATTTTGAAATCTTTTGAGGAGAATTGTGACTTGCTTATGAAAACATTTTACCGATAAGGATCAAATCTGAGACTTTAAACTCCAAAGATTAAACATGCATTAGTATCTTTTGAAAAACAATTGTATGACAAATAACCTTTTGATGTAATTGAAATCATTCTCCCCCTCAATCAATGACATAAGTTGTTGATTGAGAGATAGAGATTTTGACAAATGTTAAGTCCAGATGATTTTCAAAAACTTGAGTCCGAGTTATTTTTCAAAGCTATTAGTTTTCATTAGATAGCAAATATTTGTTTATAGAATCAGAGCATTAGATTTGAAAAAAATAAGGTAAAGTATGGCTCTGTTCTTTCTTTAAAAAACGGGTTATAGACTGAAATGACTATAAACCTTTGTTTTACTTTCTCTCAATTTTTTTTAAATGATTTATGTACATTCGAACAACATTTAAAGACCCGTGTCACTCTTTGAATGACAGCACAAAGACCGAAGATATTATCGAATCAAGAAAAACATGACAAAAAGACAATATTTTTTGAAATTTTTCGAGATTTTCAAATTTTTATGGATTTATGAAAGTTTTATATTTTTCTATTTGCTTTTTGTTGGTTTTGTAATTTTGTATTTTGTTTTTGAAAAAATATTTACGAGAGATGGATGAAGAAAAACCTTTTACTCCTCTTCTTCCTCTTGAAGACGTTTAAGTGTTTCCGGTTGTAGACTCTTTAGACCAAGTCGTGGAAGGATAAAGTCAAAACTTTCTCTAGGAAAGGCTTTGGTGAACATGTCAGCTAACTGGTATTCAGTCCTCACAAAATATAGTTCCACCACACCGTTCTCCACTTGCTCCCTGATGAAATGATGTCGAATGTCAATGTGCTTTGCTCTTGAATGTTGAACGTTGTTGCATGATAGAGAAATGGCACTTTTGTTATCACAATACAGAGGGATTTTGTTGAATTCAAAGCCATAGTCAGATAATTGGGCTCTCATCCATAGGATTTGAGCATAACAAGATGACATGGCTATGTATTCAGCCTCTGTAGAGGATATAGAAGTACTCATTTGTTTCTTTGAAGACCAGCTCATGAGCTTATCACCCAAAAACAGAGCACCTCCTGACATGCTTCGACGTGTATCTTGACATCCTGCATGATCAGCATCTGCATAGGCTGTTAGTGACATACCGGTGTCCTTCGGGTACCAAAGTCCCATATTGATGGTTCCTTGGAGATACCGAAAGACCCGTTTAACCGCTTCAATGTGCTTTTTGGTAGGCTTAGCCTGGTATCTAGCAAACATGCAAACAGCGAACAGAATATCTGGTCTACTGGTTGTGAGGTACATCAGGGATCCAATCATACTACGATATTTCATTTGATCTACCATGATCCCTGAGTGGTCCTCATCCAGTTTAGTACGCTCTATCATGGGAGTGTCAACAAGGTCACAAGAATCAAATCCAAATTTCTTTAAACTCTCATTTGCATATTTAGATTGATTTATAAAAATGCCTCCAGGACTTTGTGAAATTTGTAATCCCAAGAAAAATGACATTTGTCCCATCATTGACATTTGAAATTTGGAACCCATTTCATTTGAAAAACGGCCACATTCATTGGGGTCAGTCGAGGCAAAAATAATATCATCAACATAGATTTGAACATGAATTAAGTGTTTGCCTGACTTTCTGGTGAACAATGTTGGATCAACTTCAACTTTGATAGCGTATCATACCATGCCCTTGGAGCTTGCTTCAAACCGTAAAGAGCCTTCTTCAAGCGATAGACATGAGTAGGGTGCTCTGGATTCGCAAAACCTTCAGGTTGGCTGACGTATACGACTTCTTTAAGATCTCCGTTATGAAAAGCCGCCTTTACATCCATCTGATAGACTACCATGTTCTTACTTGCAGCATTAGCCAAGAAGATTTTGATTGCCACGATATGAGCAACTGGAGCAAATGATTCTTCAAAGTCAATACCCTCCTCTTGACGGTATCCGTTTGCAACCAATCGAGCCTTGTTCTTTAATACATCACCATGCTCATCAAGTTTTACTTTGAAGATCCACTTTAGAGCAATGATCATAGCACAGTCAGGAGTAGGTACTAATTCCCATACATCTAGTCGATCAAACTCATGAATTTCTTCTTGCATTGCATTGAACCAGCTGTCTTCATTCATGGCAGTTTTAACGTCTTTTGGTTCGACCTTGGATAGTACGGAGTTAAAGAAGCTCCATAAGGCATCAGTTGCAAGTTGTTTACGAGTGGATACTGGACGAGAGGGATTTCCAATGATGTTGTCCAATGGATGATCGTGTGTCCATTTTCTAAGATGTTCTTGTGGTTGTTGTTGAGGAACTGAAGTTGCAGAGTCGATTTCTCCTGATGAAGATGGTTCTGATGATGATTCAGGAGCAAATATGTTTTCAAAGGGGGCATCTTCAGGAGTAGCAAAGGGATTATCTCCATCATTGGTGCCAGAAACAATTCCATGATGCATACTCAATGATTGATGATTTGTTGATGAGACAGACTGATCAGCAACAGGCGCTTCTTGACTTAATGACATAGAAATTGAAGGTTTAACTTCATTGACAGGGATAGGAGCAGCCTATGTTGATGGAATTGACAGATCATTAGCAGTTGGCTCATAGTGTTCATCAAACATTGGATCAAACAATTTCTTCAAATCATCTTCTGAAGGAGGTACATAAGTAGTTGCTGGTGAGGGATTTAGTACAAGAGTAGAACTGATGGGACTACTTGATGAAGGTTGAGATGCGGGTCCAGAACTGGATTGTCCTAGAGCCATTTTCCCAGACAGCTCATTGAACGTGACGTGAATAATTTCCATGATATCTCGAGTTCTTTTGTTGTAGATTCGGTAACCCTTCTTGTTTGATGCATAACCTACAAAAACTCCAATATCCGCCTTAGCTCTTAATTTACCTAAATCTTGACCGTCATTTGTTGGATAGCACAATGAACCAAACACACAAAGGTAGGAGAGATCAGGTTTTCGTTTATGGACAAGTTCGTATGGAGTTTTCTCATGAGATGTGTGTATGAGGGAACGATTTTGGGTGTAGCAAGCAGTGGCAATGGCTTCAGCCCAGAGAAACATTTGAACCTTTGACTAAATCAGCATTGTTCTTGCGGCTTCCACAAGAGTTCAATTTCATCTTTCAACTACACCGTTCTGTTGAGGAGTTCGTGGAACACTTCTTTGATGACTGATTCCAACACTTTCATAAAATTGACTTAAGTCTTTGTTAACGAACTTTGTGCGATTATCTGTTCGAACAATTCTAACCGTATTGTTAAGTCGAACTTGAAGTTGCTTGATAAGTTTGATGATGACATCTGGAGTTTCATCCTTTGTCCTCAAAAACTTTACCCAAGTAAATCGAGAGTAGTCATCAACAACGACTAGAATATATTTCTTCCCATTTATCGTTTGCACTCTCATTGGTCCGTACAAATCCATATGAATGGTATGAAGAACTTCCATTACTGAGTTAGTGGGTTTGGGTTTGTGGGAATATTTCGTGCTTTTTCCCAATTGGCATGCTAAACAAATATGATCTTTTTCATACTTTAGTCTGGGTAAGCCTCTTACAAGATCCTTTCTAGAAAGATTATTAATGGTGCCGAAGTTCAAGTGATTGAGATGACGATGCCATAACCATGACTTTGTTTTTGAAGCCTTTGACAACAAGCAAATTGGAGAAGACTTCATCATGTCTTCGATAGAGATGGTGTATAAATTTGAACCACGAGTTCCTCTTAACAATTCCACACCATCCAGTTCTCTAACAAAACAAGTATGTTTTCTAAAATCCACTTCAAGATCGGAATCACAGAATTGACCAACAGAAAATAAGTTGTGACCAAGACCTTCAACATAATATACCCTGGAGATTACACTTTCACCAACAACATAGTCTCCATAACCCATAATTGCACCAAAATGGTCATTCCCGAATTTAACAGTCCCGATGAATTTACTCACAAAGTTCATGAGCCACGAGCGATCTCCAGTCATATGCTTGGAACAGCCTGAGTCCAGGTACCACAGAACGATTTGAACGATCTGCAGTTGAACACAAACAAGAATGGATAACTGGATAATTGGGATCCCCATGCAAGAATGGGTTCCATTTGGTTAGTAACAATGATTGGAACACCCACATCGGAAGTAGAAACAATGGAATCATCAGGGATTGATGCAGTGCTAGTGTATGCATTAGACCTATTCAAAGTATGTTCACTTCTTAAAGGAATAGTTCTACCAGTAGGCATCCATTTCCTAATGGGCATTGATCTAGATAATTTAGGGCACATCTCATTAAGATTGAATTTGCGGCCAGTAGGTATCCACTGATAACCTATGTTACTAAATTTCCTTCCTGTGGGTTTCCAATGTTTTCTAACCTTCTTCCGCCATTGCTTTCTAACCTTCTTAGCTTGATTCTTAACATTAACAGTTTTAACTGGGCATTTGACAGCATTAATCAAATCATTCACACCACATTCATGATTAGTAACAGAAAACAAGCAGTCATCATTACATGGTTTGTAGATAGTAGCAGAATTCGAATTAATTACATTACGCTTATAGCTAATACTAGAATCAACACGATTCGTTTTATTCAACTCAAACTTAGTGTTCCTAGGGTGGTCTTCTACTCACTTCCAATGCACATTCTTAGCTTGCGAGGTCCTATCTTGCTTGGTATTGCCTGGAGGCTTTGACCCGCTTGCTTTTATGTCACTGATTACTCCTGTAGAGGGAATTATGGGAACATTAGTTGGTTGGTCTACTTTTTGCATTCCTGAACTAGACGTGCATGGATCTGAACTACTTGAAGGCACTTTAGAGTTCACTTTCTTAATTCTAGGCATAGAATGGGTTGCATACTTGGCACTAGGCATAGAACAGGGCATCACAGCTTTATCTTTCGCACCTAAGGATTTAGGAAATGTTGCTCTTAAACATTCTAGCAGCTCCTGAGATCGTTTGGCCTGAATGCAAGCAAACCTAATTTCTCTATCAAGTGGCTTATTTATGAAATCCTCTACTACAATCTTACGGAGACATTTGAGACTATCCTTAAGGTGAGTGAAATAGTTATGAAACATAAGTTCGTTATTTCTAAGATGAGGAGGAATGTATTTAACAGTCACAGTATATTTGCAGTCTTCAGATGACTTTGATGCAACATTCTCATTAAAGACAAGTGGCATTTTCCCATTTTCCTGACTCTCCAGATTCTCAATTTCCTTTTGTAAAGACGTTATTTGTTCGTTGTTCTTGTCACGGGTGACTTTCATTGAATCATATAACTTTTTAAAGTGTCTTTTAACCCTTTCATTTTCTTCTAGAAAACTCTCATTTTCCTTTTGTAAAACATTAACCAACTTTTGAAGATGAAAAGTTTGAGAATACTGAGAATCTAAAGGAGGAGGCATTTGGGAGCCAGTCACGTTGTTCTTTTCACCCTTTAACTGTGAAATTTGGGCTTTCAACTTTCTGATCGTGTTACAATGAGCTTGAATTTGTTCGTTACGTTTGATTATTTCAAAAAGTGCATCAAACTCTGGAACATTTGAGGATGTCTTGATGTTTGAGGTTTTGACATTTTCTTTAAGATGTTGATATTTTAGTTGCAAACTAAAATGTTCAACTTCTAGTTTAGAAAACTATTTTACCAAATTATCGTGGTCATCCCGATCAATTTTCTCATTTAGTTCTGAGTTTTTGTTTTCAAGCTCAATGACACGATCATGGGAAACTTTCAAGGCAGCAGTTAATTCATGAAATTGAGAGGCAGTAATAGAATGCTTAGTAACGGTATAAAACACATCTTGAGCCACACAACTTAATACTAAGTTCTCATTTAAGATCTGCAAGTTCTTCCTTTCAATTTCATTATATTTGAGTTCACGTTCATAATCATTTACCTCAACAATCATTGCATCAAATTCCTTTTCCATTTCTTTGATATCTGAGTTAATCCCCTTTTGAAGACTCTCAAATTGACCTTTTAATTGTTTAAAGAAAGGCATGACCTCAGTTAAATAATATTCTTTAGTTTGCTCAAAACCCCTTTCCCCTTCAGTTATCCCTGTAGGTGTGATTCTCTTCTTACATGTCTTCTCAAAATCAACGAATTGTTGATAAACAACATACAGGCAAATTAAGGTCTTGCTATTAGTGGCAATAGTTCTAGGAACTAAGTGCATTGGTGTATTCGGAGGATACACAGTAGCTGCAGGCATTTTCCTAAGGGGAGTGTTTGTTTCAATAAGTACATTAACTTTTTTTTTATCCATATCTTTCTTCCAAAAAATCTGTTCTGGGGTTAATTGAGTTTGAGGCTTAAACATGTTCAGGGAGATCCAATTTTCTTTAGTGTAATTATGGGGTTTGATCGTTATGTTATTCTTTTTACATGCAGGATCGTTAAGCTTCTTATCCATTTTCTCCCTAGATGCATCATCTAATTTTCTATCCTCTTCCATGCTTCCAATACATGATGGAGTTTGCCTAGGCTTAAGAATCTCATTACCAACATATAGTACCTTATGAGCAGCTCTAGCCTTTTTACCTACCTCGGGATTTGGTTCCTCAATAAGGGGAATACTATGCTTATTGCTTAAGACTCTATGCTCAGTGATTATGTGAGCAGTCTGAATGGTATTCCCTTGTACGTACAACTTATTTTCAAGCTTGTTTTTCAAAGTTTTTAGATTAGAAAAGTCATTCAAAAGTTTTGATTCCTTAGTGTTAAATTCTTGTTTAAGCACTTTAACATTATCTTGAAGCTCTTGCGTTTGCTTAACAGTTTTAGAAAGCTTTTCTTGTAAGGAGTTTAACTCTTGTTTTAACACTTCTTCTCTAAAATTACTTTTTCTAATAATTTTACGCATTTGGTCATCCATTTCCTGCTCACGGGTAGTTAACTCAAACTTAGCACGCTATTCATAAATAGCAACTTGTTCTTTATAGGCATTCAGTTCAGAGATAACAGAATCATAAGGGGCACATGCAGTGTAATCATAAAAAACATAGTCATCATTGACTGCAGAAGATGCATCACTTGGCACAATCTCACTTTCACTTTGCTTCACATATTGATCATATGGGACAATATTGCTATTACCCTCATTATCAATATCTGATTCATAAGTTTCCAGAGATTGTACTTCATTATGCATCTTTTGCTCATCAACTTCATCGTATAGTTTTAATACCTCTGAAATGATTGAATCTTTGGATGGACCAGCCTGTTGTGGTGATGAGACCTTTGGAGAGACCATAGGTGAGATGCTAGTCATGAAGATTGTTTGGGCAGTAGGTTCATCATCGACATCAGAGTCAAATGCATCACAGTCAGCTACTTGAAAGGCATTTTGATGATTGTGACCTATTTCCTGAATTGGCTGCTCATCAACATCAGCATCATAGGTTTTGGCATTTCCCTAAGCAAGAAAAAAGCTGCTCCATTATCCTGAGCTTGCACAAGTAACATCTTGTCTCTCAAGTATTCTGCATTCTGTGGACGTTTCAGAGATGTGCAGTTCCTCGCAATGTGTCCATCACCACCACAGTAGTAGCACTTGATTGGCTTTACTTCTCCTTGATTGGCATTCCTTCCACGATTCTGATTAGCCACATACCCTCCACCAACTCCACCTCTTCCCTGTTCATACTGCCTTCCTTGAGCTGGTTGAACCATAACCTTCCCGTCTCTGACAGTAGCTTGATTGTGTGGATTGGATGCTGTTCTGAGATTATTGTTGGTGTGTGGGAGGGAATCCATATTTTGACTAACCATGAGAGATAGTTGATTGATAAAGTTTTCCATGAGTGTGTTTGAGTCTGGAGGCTTATATGCTGGATCAGGAATGAGCTTGTAATTACCATTACCCGTGGGTATGACTTGAGAAGCTTTGGTGGTAATTCCAACATTGGTGTACAAGGCTGTAGAATCATTTGACGAACTTGTTTCTCCCTGCTTAGATTTGAACTGTTCAAGAATCCTTCGTTCAAACATTGCATGTCTCTCATTCTGAAGAAGGAAGGCATACAATTGCTCAGAGTTGGTGTTCTTCAATCCTTTGGTTAGCTTCACAGAGGTGACAAATTTGTGCCATTCGGGATTCATGTTGTTCACAAACTTTGAATTCAGCTGAATATTTGGCATGGTCATTTTGATATTCCTCATATCATTCACAAGCTTGTGGAATCTCACGTAATATTCATAGACACTTTCTTCTGGTTTCATCTTAAAGTGCTCAAATTCATCATACAGTTGTGATTCTCTATCTTCCTTAGTTAATTCAGAACCCAAGAGAAGCATCTTGACATTATCCCAAACCGCCTTGGCTTCAGTGTTGTGATTGATAAGCTTGTAGATATCTTTTGGAAGACCCTGAAGTATAATGTTTGAAGCCCTGATATCATCATCAAATCTCTTTTTCTCCTTATCACTGAGCTCATCATACGTCTTTGGTATGTCCAATCCAAAGATCATTGTTCCATCTGCAGCAGTATCAATTATGTCTCTTGTAGTCTCAATCTGATAAGGTCCTTCATCAATTGACTTGAGAATGTTGACTCCATTTTCCTTTCACAGACAATACAACCTAATTCGTTCAGCCCATGAGTCATAGTCAGTTCTGTCAAGCATGGGTGGACGAGTATCTGAACCAGCTGCTTGAACGTCCTCAGCTACAGTAGAGATGATTGTAGGCACGTTGGTAGACATGTTTACAGATTTCACAGGATTTTATAACTCTATGATTAAACCGGAAAGTAGATTCTTTCACGAGATTTTACTAAATCAAGAGAAAACCGTATTAGAAACAAATATCAACCAAGTCGCTATAACCCTTGAAACAAGTCGCTAAGTAGCAACTCGCTAAAACCTCAAGTAGCTGTGAATCAAGTCGCTAAACACAAGTCTCTAAAGCACCAAATCACTAAGCTGACAAGTCGCTAAAGAATAACTCGCTAAGTGGACCAAGTCGCTAAATAGTAACTCGCTAGTAAAAACAAAGACAAGTCGCTAGAAATAATAGAGACAAGTCGCTACGTCAACCAAGTCGCTAGCCGAAGTGGAACCTCCACTACTTTGTACTGTTTGTCGGCTTCTCTCAATAAACAAGTCGCTACTACTTCAACTATAAGTCGCTGCAAATTACCAAAGCAAATCCCTACGAAGAAAACTACTCCGAGACTCAAGTCGCTAGGTAGAAAAACTTAAAGACAACACTTTTCAATCCAAAACAAGCCCAACCACAGTGATTCAAGCTTTCCAAATCAAAACCCAAGCACTTACAATGATTCTAAACACAAAAGTACACTCAAAATTCAAACTTTAACACAAGAAATGATCCAAATCATGCAAAGACCACTAAACTTTTTCAAACCCAAAAACCATATAAAACCACTTGAAATCCAAGGATATGTAAGAGAGATGATCAAACCATGGCTCTTGATACCATTTGTAACATATTGGATTTCACAAGCACATCAAACCATGATCAAGTGGGGCGTATAACTATAGGTTTTTAGAGAGAGAAAGATTAGATGTTTTGGGAACTTAGTGAGAGAAAGTAAAAGTATTATTATGAGCTCCAACCCTCTACCTTGGGAGGTAGAGGGTATTTATAGTATCTTACATAAACGCCACCTACGGGCTGTGGATCAGGCATACAGTGGGTAAAGACCCGTCCATCCTCCACGGTGTTCCATAACTAAATACTACTTAACATTAAATAATCTACGACTACGAGCTTTCTAACGATTACATATACTTGAGGTGACCGACACTTTAATAACTGGATTTACTAAATCCTAACACATTCCTTCGATTTTAATGAAGCTCGGACCCTAAAAACGCTTAAAATAGGCCACTTTCCTTCAAAAACTGAAACTGCCCTATAAAACTATACTTTTGACACAACTAAAGGCAAACCAAGAGGCCAAATGGTCTTAAGCCGAGACCACAACCACGGCTAAGGCCAAGGATGAGTCTCAAGACAATGATAGCCAAGACCAAAGCCACGACAAGGCCATGGCTAAAGCCTCTAGGCTTCCTAAGCCGAGACCGTAAACCAAAGGTCTTAGCCTTGACAAACCTAAACGTATACAATACAATTTGGATCTACTCCCTCGATAAACCATGAAACTATACTTGTAATAACCAACTTTACAATTTAGAAACTTGTAAACTTTTCTTTAAACACTTGTGACATAAATTATAACGATACTTGTGATAACCATTATGATTTCCTAATCATAACTAAACAACCTTGTAACTTGTGTTTACAAACCATATGAAACTTATGATATATAAACAAAACATATGTCTTATCTATTAAGTGCTACAATACTAGGGAGCTTCATGTGAGGGGTTTCATTTTGGTAAACGGATCGACAAGTTGCTGGATTTACGAATTAAAGTGTCCTAGCTCCTTGAACGTTTACTACATGACCTCTGAATTGTGATAGCCCGAACGGTAGTATGATATATGTAAACTAAACACGTTTTTACAAATAGACCATTTCTATAAACGACATACACAACTACCGGGTACTACATTACTGTGACAAATCGTAATTTCAGGTCATTTATCAAACTTTGAAAATTTCACAATTCATCTCGGGAAATTACTATTCAATGATTACTATTCATCATTTTTGAAGTCGGTTTGAGACTTTGAGTGGTTATTTTAAAATTTTACTATTCACAAAACACTATTCATATCCAAAGAAAAATCGTTAATCATGATTCACTATTCATCATTTTTCGTAAACTAGGTTAACGAGTATCGAATTCGCATAACCGTGAGGGTTAAGTTTCGTATTCATGGAACATCATTAAAAACATTTCATATAAACTAGATTTAGTCTACATATCATCAGTAACATCATTTTCATATTAGTTTATGCATGGGTTTGCATATTCCATTAACGTAAATTTATTTTTTTAAATAAACGCTATCGCACGATCATATATTTTGAATAATTGATCTGACACTTCCGACAATTGTCCTGATATATTTTTATACTCATTTTAAGACTATAAAAAATATATTATTAGTTTACCCGATGTATTGGATTTATTTTGTATATATATCGTTATATATATATATATATATATATATATATATATATATATATATATATATATATATATATATATATATATATATATATATATATTTACGAAGGTTTACATAATTTCTATACGATACTTACTTATTCAACCGATACTTGCGAGAAATGCATTTTTATAATTTTTATAACTTCGATATATTTTATATCGTTCCGTTAAAATATATTTCTAGCTAACTCTTTACCTAATAACTAAATATCTAACTTATAAAATCTTTTTATACAAAAAACTACACCAAGTCTTCACCCTTATCCCATTGTCCACGCCCCCCCCCCCTAGTCACTATGATGACTTGCTAATTTTTCCTACAATACTACCATTATACCCTTGGCTAGATATTTATACCTTCATCTTAAATCTTTAGTAAATTTAACACATACAAGATATTTTTCAAAGTGAAAAAGAAAAACCAAACACTCTTTTGCTCATCCTTGTGGTTCGGCTCATCCATGAACAAAAAGAAGAACATCAAATTTTTCCAAGATCAGGTATGTATCAAGTGTTATTAGTATTCTATTTTAAGGTTTTGAAATAAAAACCTATAGATTAATTAAGTTTCTAGCTCTAAACTCTTCACCACTTCAAGTAAGCTACTAATATTTTTCCTACTCTTGTAAACATTTACTTGATATATTATTATGATCTAGTAAGAAAAACATGCAAGTATACCATGATCCATACCACTTTTATACATTTTTATTAATTATAATATGAGTTTAAATTATCCTATTAGTATTCCTTCGAACCCAATCATTTTTGGTGAAGTTTAAGAAACCATGACACCCTAGGAAGGTGTATATGGTAGGTTTAGAATAGCTTTGGTATTGATTGGAAGAGTTTAGTACAAGCTTTGAACTAGAAAAATCATTTTCGACAACAAATAATTAAGGGCCGTCATATTTTGTAAGATCTGGAAATTTCAGTTGGTTGTGGATTATTTTAGCTAATATTTTCAGAATATAGACTTAAAAACGAAACCATGGCCGCTTGAACGGGTTAAAACGGGTTTATAACGAAGAAGTTACGCTAGTTTCAAGTTTAGCGACGAAAATTATTTTCTGAAATAATACAAGCTGTCAAGGGATTTTCAAGGGGCAAAACCGAGTTTTAAACATAATCTAAATGAGTCGACTTATCAAAAATATATTAGTATACATTAACATGAAATCAAGGATATATGGAACGTAGAAAACCGAGCTATAACGACTAAGTTACAAGCGTTTGAAATATGACTATTGTAACTATTATTTTTCACAAATAATAACACATACATATTTTCTATTAGACCAAAATGGTTATCGCAAGTGACCATGTTTGGAGTCGTTTTTCATATCGATGGAGTACTTTTGAGAAGATGATGTCTACAAATAAAAGTGAGTTCACCTATCCTATTTTCCAAAATGTTCAACCGTTCATCAAATGAAGTTATAACGAATAATATACGATCACTCAAACTTTGCCGAAAACTAACCTTGAACAATATTTTTAGTCCGACTACCATACTTCATCTATATTTTTCTCTATGATCGAGACTTCTATGATCAAAAGTTAAAATCTAAGACTTTTAGATATCACTACAAGCATTCCAAAACCGATGAGTTTGTTTCCAAACACTCGATATTCACCATTTTGCGACTAAGCTTTGCGAGGTTACTTAGTCATTTTCATGAGTTGTCAAAGTATATTATTTTACGACGAAAAACTATAAATTCTTGTTCTATTTCTAAACGACTATCGTGGGATGTTGTTTCAACATATATAAGCGTAAAGTATTTTATAACTTGTCAAGACGTTATAAACTTATTTTTCGACGATAAACTCTATTTTCAAACGTGTACAAGTGGTATAGATTACATGTGAATTTGCATGTACGACATTGTTTCATGATTTACATTAGAACATATCATTCATATTAGGTTGCAGATAGAAATTGAACCTCATTTCAGTGTATCCACTTTTGTCATCATAATCATTGCATCAGGTGAGTTTCATGGCCCCTATTTTCAATTGTTTTGTACTATTTTCGGGGGAGATACATGCTACAACTTTTATCATGATCATAATTGTTTCAAAACCGAATGTTGTACTATATCTATTGTTCTTGATTGAGTGCTATTGTTCTACGTCGAGTTATGTGCTATATCAGTTGACTACTGATACGTCGAGTCGTGTACTGTTGTTCTACGTCGAATTACGTGCTATATCAATTGACTATTGATACGTTAAGTTAGGTACTATTATGTGAACTCATTTGACGATGTGTGCATGAACATAAACTATAACATTTTGAGTAATGGGTTGTAAACACACAAGTTGCAAGTTTTGTATGGGCGGAACTTGGAACTGAGTGGATTTGCAATGCCTTTGCTGCATGAACGTTGTTTAAAAGTTTTTCATGACAACACAAACTCTATGAACTCACTCAACCTTTGTGTTGACACTTTTAGCATGTTTTATCTCACGTATTTAGCATAGCATCATGGCTTGCATGGAGTCATTGAGTTGACGCGTCTCACATAGATTTTATGCACTTAACTATCGTTTGATTGTAACAAACTCATGTTGGTACTTTTGAAAATCTTTTGGGACCTACGTTTTATGAACTCTGATTATTTTACTCGATCAAACGATATATTTTCAAAACGACACTTTAGGTCGTTCAATATAACTGTAACTGTGATGCTATGGCAGTCACGCCCTAGGTTTTCCATTCCGCTACAAAACATGTATTTTGGGGGTATGGCAGATTGGCATCAGAGCAAGAGTTATAGAGAACTAGGTTGTATCATTGACCCTAGACTATAACTACATCATCATAGCATCTCATCATTTCATCATAAGTGCATATTCACTATACATGCGGTTTTATACATACATTTTACGGGTTATTTACTTTTATTTCATATCGATTGTCATATTGATGTCTTTTGATACCCATTCCATTATCCTTTCTTCAGACACCAACGTGGAGAATGCCTTGTCATTCCCTATCACAATTTTAGCATCAGTTGACTCATCACCGATAACATCAAATGCCGAGACGAAGCCTTCAAGAAGGGCGAAGTCGCTCTCACTCCTCTGTTTCACCACCAACATGTTGTGTTACACGCTATTCACACATTAAGTCACTAAACTGTCATACATTTAAAGCACTTATGACACCTCATAACCCATCGTCTAGAGATCGTCAATCATTTTGAAAAATAACCTCAAACTTATCACCTTCTATCTAATCTCTTTGAAATGGCATGGCTCAAATCTGTTTAAACATTGAGAGTTATAACAACTAAACCGAACGTCACATTCTCGTTCCTTAATTATACATAGCCTAGCTAACTATGTCTAATTCTGGAGGGATCATGTTATGTTGGGATCAGTTATTTATAAATCTTAGTGTAGACAAAATTTTCACATATTCCTAAAAGTCAAAGTGATACACATGGGAGATTCTTCTAATATTTTCTCTATCGCGATGTTTTATACACTCTTAATCCTAGATAGCCGTAACGACACTTCTTCATGTCTTCTCTCCTCGTTATTCATCACAAACCCTAAACCTGAGAAACCAACACGAACTGAATTCAGGGACTGAATTCCTTTTTGGGTGGACGAATGCGACAAATCATAATTTCAGGTCATTTATCAAACTTTGAAAATTTCACTATTCATCTCGGGGGAATTACTATTCACCGATTACTATTCATCATTTTTGAATTCGGTTTGAGACATTCAGAGGTTACTTCAAAATTTTACTATTCATTAAACACTATTCATTTCCGGAGAAAAATCGTTAATCATGATTCACTATTCATCATTTTTCGTAAACTAGGTTAACGAGTATCGAATTCGCATAACCGTGAGGGTTAAGTTGCCTATTCATGGAACATCATTGAAAATATTTCATATACAGTAGAGTTAGTCTACATATCATCAGTAACATCATTTTCATATTAGTTTATGCATGGGTTTGCATATTCCATTAACGTATATTTATTTTTTTAAATAAACGCTATCGCACGATCATTTATTTTGAATAATTGATCCGACACTTACGACAAATTGTCCTGATATATTTTTATACTCATTTTAAGACTATAAAAATTATATTATTAGTTTACCCGATGTATTGGATTTATTTTGTATATATATCGTTATATATATATTTACGAAGGTTTACGTAATTTCTATACGATAATTACTTATTCAACCGACACTTGCGAGAAATGCATTTTTATAATTTTTATAACTTCGATATATTTTATTTTGTTCCGTAAAAATATATTTCTAGCTAACTCTTTACCTAATAACTAAATATCTAACTTATAAAATATTTTTATACAAAAAACTACACCAAGTCTTCACCCTTATCCCATTGTCCACGCCCCCCCCCCCCCCCCCAGTCACTATGATGACTTGATAATTTTTCCTACAATACTACCATTATACCCTTGGCTAGATATTTATACCTTCATCTTAAATCTTTAGTAAATTTAACACATACAAGATATTTTTCAAAGTGAAAAAGAAAAACTAAACACTCTCTTGCTCATCCTTGTGGTTTGGCTCATCCATGAACAAAAAGAAGAACATCAAATTTTTCCAAGATCTAGTGTTTGTCAAGTGTTATTAGTAATCTATTTTAAGGTTTTGAAATAAAAACCTATAGAATAATTAAGTTTCTAGCTCTAAAACTCTTCACCACTTCAAGTAAGTTACTAATATTTTTCCTACTCTTTTAAACATTTACTTGATATATTATTATGATCTAGTAAGAAAAACATGCAAGTATACCATGATCCATACCACTTTTATATATTTTTATTAATTACAATATGAGTTTAAATTATCCTATTAGTATTCCTTCGAACCCTATCATTTTTGGTGAAGTTTAAGAAACCATGACACCCTAGGAAGGTGTATGGTATGTTTAGAATAGCTTTGGTATAGATTGGAAGAGTTTAGTACAAGCTTTGAACTAGAAAAATCATTTTCGACAACAAATAATTAAGGACAGTCATATTTTGTAAGATCTGGAAATTTCAGTGGGTTATGGATTATTTTAGCTTATATTTTCAGAAAATAGACTTAACAACGAAACCATGGCCGCTTGAACGGGTTAAAACGGGTTTATAACGAAGAAGTTACGCTAGTTTCAAGTTTAGCGACGAAAACTATTTTCTGAAATAATACAAGCTGTCAAGGGATTTTCAAGGGGCAAAACCGAGTTTTAAACATAATCTAAATGAGTCGACTTATCAAAAATATATTTTTATACATTAACACGAAATCAAGGATATATAGAACGTAGAAAACCGAGCTATAACGACTATTATTTTTCACAAATAATAACACATACATATTTTCTGTTAGACCAAAATGGTTATCGCAAGTGACCATGTTTGGAGCCGTTTTTCATATCGATGGAGTACTTTTGAGAAGATGATGTCTGCAAATAAAAGTGATTTCACCTATCCTATTTTCCAAAATGTTCAACCGTTGATCAAATGAAGTTATAACGAATCATATACGATCACTCAAACTTTGCCGAAAACTAACCTTAAACAATATTTTTAGTCCGACTACCATACTTCATCTATATTTTTCTCTATGATCGAGACTTCTATGATCAAAAGTTAAAATCTAAGACTTTTAGATATCACTACAAGCATTCCAAAACCGATGAGTTTGTTTCCTAACACTCGATATTCACCATTTTGCGACTAAGCATCGCGAGGTTATTTAGTCATTTTCATGAGTTGTCAAAGTATATTATTTTACGAAGAAAAACTATAAATTCTTGCTCTATTTCTAAACGACTATCTTGGGATGTTGTTTCAACATATATAAGCGTAAAGTATTTTATAACTTGTCAAGACGTTATAAACTTATTTTTCGACGATAAACTCTATTTTCAAAAATGTACAAGTGGTATAGATTACATGTGAATTTGCATGTACAACATTGTTTCATGCCTTACATTAGAACATATCATTCATATTAGGTTGCAGATAGAGATTGAACCTCATTTCAGTGTATCCACTTTTGTCATCATAATCATTGCATCAGGTGAGTTTCATGGCCCCTATTTTCAATTGTTTTGTACTATTTTTGGGGGAGATACATGCTACAACTTTTATCATGATCATAATTGTTTCAAAACCGAATGTTGTACTATATCTATTGTTCTTGATTGAGTGCTATTGTTCTACGTTGAGTTATGTGCTATATCAGTTGACTACTGATATGTCGAGTCGTGTACTATTGTTCTACGTCGAATTACGTGCTATATCAATTGACTATTGATACGTTATGTTAGGTACTATTATGTGAACTCATTTGACGATGTGTGCTTGAACATAAACTATAACATTTTGAGTAATGGGTTGTAAACACACAAGTTGCAAGTTTTGTATGGGCGGAACTTGGAACTGAGTGGATTTGCAATGTCTTTGCTGCATGAACGTTCTTTAAAGGTTTTTCATGACAACACAAACTCTATGAACTCACTCAACCTTTGTGTTGACACTTTTAGCATGTTTTATCTCAGATATTTAGCATATCATCATGGTTTTGCATGGAGTCGTTGAGTTGACGCGTCTCACATAGATTTTATGCACTTAACTATCGTTTGATTGTAACAAACTCATGTTGGTACTTTTGGAAATCTTTTTGGACCTACGTTTTGTAAACTCTGATTATTTTACTCAATCAAACGATGTATTTTCAAAACGACACTTTAGGTCGTTCAATATAACTGTAACTGTGATGCTATGGCAGTCACGCCCCAGGTATTCCATTCCGCTACAAAACAGGTATTTTGGGGGTGTGACAATTACGATCAATATAAAGACGTATATAGGCTTGTTATTACTTTCGCATCATTATTTCAAACCTAAGTCGCAACATCATATTCTAGGTTGCTCGTAGAGGTTCTCATGGCATATCCATCTTCCTCACTATACATTTGATATCATTAACTCACGGTGAGTTCATAGCCCCATTTTCTATTACTTAATTGTTTTACAAACCCTTGGGGGAGATACATGTTTTATTTTAAATTGAACACATTGCTTTCAAACTGTATGCGTATATGATTGTTTTATTGTCACTAAGTAAACATAATTGCCAAACATAAGACCCTAATCATGAACCATTAATCACTAAAGAGAGTGGGCGCGAATATTGTGAATAGATCTATTGGGATTGATGAATCCCGTTTGTGTTGACCGGGTAGGCAAACACACGCACTATATTTGACTAACATTAGGTAAAACAGCAATTTTACCTATTAGGGCTGGTACCAACATTTTCACCAATTTATATTAGAACACGTTAACGCCTTGGTTGCATGAGCTTAGTCAAATAAATAACTATTTTGTTTTCAACATTATGGGTGTATAACAACGTAACCCACACAAACATTATGTGTTCAACATTTAACAATAAACTTATGGATTCACTCAACCTTTGTGTTGATAGTTTTAAGCTTGTATCTCAGGTCCATATTGTACGAGGCTGGCACGGAGGAGCACGGATACTCAAGAATGTTATAAATTTTATTATCATTCGAAAACCCATTTAATGGATTTTGTAAACCGTGAAACTACTGGGACCTCATTTTTGTAAACTCTGATATTTATATAAATCGAATGATAAATCTTTTAAAACGACTCCATTAGAGTTCGTTCTCTATTGTTATGACTGTTGTGCCATGAAGTAACACCCAGTTTGAATTCCGCTGCGTATCACGAAATTGGGGGTGTTACACAAATTCTTGGAGATTCTCAGTCTGTTGTTCAAACAAGAAGTAAACTTAAAGGATTGAAGAATCAAGGATTATTTGCTCAAACACTTCATTAGAGGAATAGCCACAAAGATCTGCAAAATTGCATGTTTGCTTGTTTTCTGTAACAAATGGAACCAAAGAATGCTTATAAGGCATTACAAGATTCAAGCTGGGTGGAAGCTATGCAGGAGGAGTTGTTACAATTCAAGCTTCAAGAGGTTTGGACATTGGTTGATTTGCCTAATGGGAAGAAGGCAATAGGGACAAAATGGGTATTCAGATGCAAGAGAGATGAAAGAGGTATAGTTGTTGATAACATCAAATAGTCCTGAATATTAAGTGTCAATTTCCCCCGATAATGCTCGTTATTTATATCATTTATATGTATTTACGCTTGTTTTCCATTGTTTTCCAGTTTCAGGTAAATTACGAGCATCGGAACTAAAGAGGCGCGGAAATGGAAACATTATTAAAGATTTAACACAGTATGCCTATTTTGAAGAAGTTTCGGCGTAACTCCTCTCTCCCATTACGCCGTAACTATTGCGTGACCCTGAATACCAACTTATCAAGAGGTTACGGCGTAACTCTTCCCAAAGGTTACGACGTAACTCCACTAGGTCAAAAGAGGTTCCACGCCGTTGTTATTTACGCCGTAACTACTGCATCACTTACGACGTAACCTAGTTTATTGAAGACTACGGCGTAACCACTTATATGGTTACGCCGTAACTAGCAGATCTAGTGCATTTACGAAGAAATAGAAGGTTACGGCGAAACTCCTTTATTGGTTATGCCGTAACCCAGACCTGGCCAATAAATACCCCACAGATTCTAACATTTCTAAGCATCCCATTCCAAACACAACACTCTGAGAATGTGGGAAAAAGCTCAAGGCAGCTCTAGGGGAGCATACGGAGCTGTTTCCAAGGGAAAAGTCACTCTATTACGATAAGCTTTAGCGTTTAATATTTCTTTTACTTTCAATTCATGTATTTCGTACCTTTGAATATTGAATTGATTTGCATGATTAATATGAGAGGCTAAGAACCCTTTGGTGCTAGCCTAGTTATGATTCCTTAATTGTTTTGTTTGCGTTTACCTTTACTTCCGTACAATTATTTCTAAGTGTATGCATGCATAGTTCTTTGGTAGTCACCCTTGATTCGGTAGTTTTGAATGGCAGTAGAGGCCAATTGCCTAGGAGATATGACCAAATGACCCTAGGTGAGCGGACTGAGACAGGAAGGGTAAGATATGACCAACTGACGACCCTTTCTACTTGTGCGATTTTACCAACTGATCACCTATCGTTTGGATGAACTTAAGAATTGGGGGTGTAGTGTCTAAGTTCCTAACGGCCGGGCACTCACTATTTAGAATCTAGCATGTAGCGGTACTTAATGACTTGGCTTAGGGGACCAAGAACAACAGGACTTATGACGGTACGCCTGATTTCTCCTGTGATGGCATCTTTGCTGATAGGTTAGGGCGAATTGACCAAATGTTGTCCTCTCGAATTTGACCCCACCTGAAGTAATTGGAAGTAGGTAGACGTAGACATAACTAGCTAGGAGGATTGACTAGGTTAGCACCACTATTCCCCTATTGATTTCCCTTTACCCATTTATCTGCTTTTATTTTATTCTGCATTAGTAGTTTAATTAATTAAATCCCTATCGAAACCATTATTATTCTGTGAAATAAAGACTTAGTAATAATCCAACACACATAGCTCTTGGGACGACCTCGGCTTTACCATTCACTACACTACAAGCGACCGGGTACACCCCCCGTTAGTGCACTAGGGTGGACCATAGGTATAGTGAGACACTATTAATATTAAGACATGGTCAGTAAAACCTGCATCAAGTTTTTGGCGCCGTTGCCGAGGAGCTATTTTAGGATTTCATATTAAGTCTGTTTTTAATTTTCTTTCTGATTATGTCAGGATACAAGACTCGCAGCTCGAGGCCCTTTCTGGCTACCCCATTTGCTGACCCGGAGAAGCAATTTCGAAAAAGGAAAATCTATTCTCCGATTCCTATTCACACCATCTTCTCATTTTACGATTCAGACCAGTCGGACGCAGAACCGGAGGTCATCAATGAATATAATATCGATGACCTAACTATGGAGCAGTATTTAGAGCGACTGAATGAGAACTGCCAGCGAAGCTTTACTCAAGATTCTCACACTAAAAAATACTCTATTCCAGATCATATTATTCGAGAGTTACATGAACTTGAGTTTTCTGGATACGAAGACGAGGACGCTCAGAACCACGTAGAAGAAGTTCTCCACTTGTCCTCTCTTTTCAACGTCAGTGGTACTCCAAGCTATTCAGTCACTGCAAGGATTTTTCCTATGACTCTTTTGGGACAGCGAAAAGATGGTACAACAAACTCCCTCACGATTGTAAAGGAGCATGGGATAAACTTAGAAAAGAATTCATCTTGCAATTTTGCCCTCCTTAAAAAACGGCCAAGCTTCTTGGGAAAATCTATCAATTCGTTCAGGTTGGAGAAGAAACGCTTTACCATGCATGGGAAAGATTTAATGAGCTTCTCTATCAATGCCCTACTCATGATTTAAACAAACATCAGATCGTATACGTCTTCTATCGTCGGATTATGCGCGAACACGAGAACTTCTCGATTCACCAAGACCTATTCCTAGCATGACTCCTGATCAAGCCTTGGAATGTATTCAGCGGGTTTCTGAACATTGCTACAAGTGGCACATGGATACAGGGTACGGACCAAGAGATAATTCAGCGGGTCTCTATCAATGCCCTACTCATGATTTAAACAAACATCAGATCGTATACGTCTTCTATCGTCGGATTATGCGCGAACACGAGAACTTCTCGATTCACCAAGACCTATTCCTAGCATGACTCCTGATCAGGCCTTGGAATGTATTCAGCGGGTTTCTGAACATTGCTACAAGTGGCACATGGATACAGGGTACGGACCAAGAGATAATTTCGATCATAAGGTAATGAAGACAATAACGAAGCAAGAATACAATTACGGGGAAATTTTCAAAAAACGAAGGTTGGAAAGAGAGGCTGAAGCATGCAAGGTTGAAAAGGTTAAGAGCGTGTTTGGGACCAAAACCGGGAGCGATCTTGAAAGATAAATTCTCGACCATATAAGAGAATCTATAGAACGAGATGATAGGATTGAAAAATTGATTAGGACATTCGTAGATAATACAATCTCTTCTCTCAAAATGCACGATGATAGGATTAAAAGATTGGAAAAGAGTGTTAGTTCATGTTCAGAAGCTATCTCTGATTATTTAGCAGCCAAGGAGGAGGAAGTTGTCCACACTGTACAAACTATCCTCGAAGAACCTTTGACCTTTTCGAAAAAAGTTAAGCGACGAATCAGCATGGAGAGACAATCACTTCTGAACCAAACTTTGCTGGTAAACCCTCATACTAATGATTCTGTTAATACTAATCGTCATGATATTGTGCAAGGAATAAGTTAGGATGAGACTATTCGCCTCAACGAAAGATGCTCAGCGGTTTTGAGGAACGAGCTACCACAAAAGGAAAAAGATCCAGGATGCTTTACTCTCCCTTGCTATATCGGGAGTCTAAACATGTGTAATGCCCTAGCAGATCTTGGAGCTAGTATAAGCATAATGCCTCGTTCGATGTTTTTGCGTATGGGAATTGGTAACTTAAAGCCGGCAAAGATGAAAATTGAAATGGCTGATCGATCTATGCAATCGCCATTAGGAATTGTTGAAAATGTGTTGGTGAAAATTAAGAAATTCCTTTTCCTAGTAGATTTTGTGATTCTTGACATTCCGGAAGACAACAGGATTGTAAGATATTAGTTTTCACATACACATCAAACCATAACACAAAGTGGCGTATAAATGGAATCCTAGAGAGAGAAAGTTAGAGGTTTAGGGAACTTAGTGAGAGAAAGTGAAAGATATTATTATGAGCTCCAACTCTCTACCTTGGGAGGTAGAGAGTATTTATAGTCTTACATAAATCGCCACACATCAGGCTGTGGATCAGGCATACAGTGGGTAAAGACCCGTCCGTCCTCCACGGTGTTACTTAACTAAATACTACTTAACATAAAAGAACTACGACTACGAGCTTTCTAACGATTACATATACTTGAGGTGTCCGACTCTTTAATACCTGGAATTTCTAATTCCTAACAATCTCCCCCTAAGGGAGGTCACCTCAATCGTGTACCAAAATTACATTGAATACAAATAGATATTACATTAAAAATTGTTCTTGCATTCTTGATGTAGTCCTTTGTTCCTAAGCTCGTAGTCATTGATTCTTCACATTGCATGTTTGGTTACTTCAAGTGGAGGTCTTTTACTGATCCACGTGATACTAATATTGAACCAGCTTTTGAGATCATCAGCAATCAAAAATCTCTGAGACATCCATTGTGGTGTTGGTATTATGTGATGTTGTGACTTACGGACCGACATGCTCACATTCTGGATCATGATATCATCACATCAGGGTAGCGGAAGCTTTAGTTGATTCATGATATTGGCAGCAGCGTAGCAGAAGCATGGAGTGAAAATATCAGAGTCAGTGATGCACTAATCATGATTTCTTTTGAGTTGAATATGTTAAGTGAGCATGCGGCTATGGATTGACCGCTTCATTCTGAACAGCTGCAAACGTCGGGCGTACCTGCATACAACAGTTAGCAATAAATCGCACGAAAGTGTCTTTGATCACTTTCGTTGAATTGAGGTACACGGCCCACGGTTCCCCGTTGATCAGTACATGTACTGCCTATGATCAGGTAAAATTCCGAAGAATTTCCTTGACAGGGTTTCGTAGCTGCTCTAGCTATTCTCAAACCGGAACGTCTCAAAGAAGACAACATGGAGTGAGTGAACCAGCGAATTTTAAGTTCACTGACTGATGAAAAGAGATTTGAAAAACAATCGTGTATTGCTCAATAGAAATTGTTTTTGCAATACAACGAAGGTTTTAATGAAAATCAATTATCAATCATAAAAACACCTTTTGGTTTGAGAAATGAGTACACGGTCGATGTGCTAAAGAAAAAAGTTGTTAAGCACAAAGACCGGTTTTTCAAAGGTATCCGTCAATCCCTAACCTGAACCAGGATTGATTCAAGAAATTGAATCGCCCCATTGTTTCTGTTCAGTTGTCACATGGTTGATCCATATAATAGATCTCACATGCCACCTACCAGGAGCTTGTTTGATGTTGGCTCCAGAAGGCTTTTCATCTTCATTGTGAATATGTAAACACATCACTCAGATGTTCTGGCAATACCACAAGGATAATGCGTAGGACTCAAGATATAATCTCTTTTTCCACATTGTGTGAAACAGAGAGTCTTCATTGAAAGTGTCCTAATGAGATTTATTGATGATCTCGTGGCTCTAGACTCAATATGTGCATATTTGAATCCTGTGTCGGAGACTAGGGAGAGGGTCTCCTTCTTTAATATCAAAAATCTCTAAGAGAAAGTTGATAGATAATGTCGGTTCCCCGTGAGAATGAAACAAGTCCTTTTAAGAGGAACTTGAGTGGTTTGGAAAGTTGAAGTGCAGTGCGTCACTGGGTCCATGACGTCTTGTCTTCAATACCGATGTTACCATCAGTAGCATATGAATTGAACCCGGTTTCTGCCCTAAGGTTGAATAAATGGAGGGCTATTTGTTTTCACCCTTTTCTCATTCAATTCTTTTTAATTCTTCAACCCCTTCAGTGCTTACCGAGACTTCATAACTAGAACCTTGTTGGGTTTATTCCAGTACTAGCTCAGTCTCAGTCTGCACTCTTCCCATATCTCACTTTTCTCCTTTTATCATCATACCTAAGGACTTCTATACTAGCTAGTGGATTGTCCCTGGGTAGATCCCTCCGGTTCTGGCAGATCATGGGAACCAATACCTATCCTTATCAGCCTTATATCACCGTACATAAAGTAAAGTTGGTCGGTCTATTAGGTATTGTTCATCTGCCATTGGAACCCATTGAAAACCATTTGAAAATCAATCCAGATACTTGTGATATATTATCAAAACATTTTGTACCTGAATTGTTTTTGATATTTTTAGAATAAGTGCTCCCCCTCAACATGTGCATCAAATGTTTGAAATCGTTTTGCACACGGAGGCAAGAGGAAGAAATTACTTCTTTGATTACCATTTTCTAAAAGATATCACCATCACTTCCTTGATTAAATCAAGTAGGTAAAGCATTTCCAGGAAGGATGAGGTTTCCATAAATTTGCTCCCCCTCAATATGTGCCTCAAGGTTTGAAAAGAGTTTTGCACATACTAGAGGGAACCTGCACATTGAGATAAATGTTCACGTTTCAAATCATAGGTTTAAGATAGATGCTCCCCCTCAACATGTGCATTGAAAATTTGAAATCGTTTGTCACATGTGGGAAGGACATCATGTACGTCCTCATAAAACCATTTACCGAATAATCAGTTTAAATCCAATTTAAATCACACATTCTCCCCCGATCACAATTATCAAATCATTCGAGATTTGTGATCTCTTATAGATTTAAATTGATTTTGAAAGCTTTTAAGGTGAATTGTGACTTGATTATGATAGCGTTTTAACTGATACGGATTGGATTTTAAGACTTTAAACTCCATTGATAAAACATGCATGTACATCTTTTGAAAACAATTTAATGCCAAATAACTTTTTAATTTAATTGAAATCATTCTCCCTCTCAATCAATGACGTAGGTTGTTGATTGAGAGATAGATATTTTGACAAATAAGTCCTGATGATTATCAAAAATAGAGACCGAGTTATTTTTTCAAAGCATTTAGTTTTCAGCAGATAAATGTTTATAGAATCAGAGCATGGAATTTGAAAACATGGTAAAACATGGCTCTGTTCTTTCTTTTAAAAACCGGGTTATTGCCTGAAAATGACAATAAACCATAGTTTCTCTTTCTCCCAAAAATATTTTTTGATTTTTTGATTTTTTTTTTTTTAATTCGAACAACATCTAAAGTCCCGTGTCATTCTTTGAATGACAGCATCAAGACCGTAGATATAATCGAATCGAGAGAAACATGACAAAATGACAATATTTTTTTTTTTTTGAAGATTTTTCGAATTTTTTTTTTTCAAATTTTTATGGATTTTGAAAGTTTTATATTTTTCTATTTGATTTTTGAGAATAGATATATACAAGAGATAGATGAAGATAGACCTTTACTCTTCGTCTTCCTCCTGAAGACGTTTGAGTGTTTCTGGTTGAAGGCTTTTCAAGCCAAGACGTGGAAGAATAAACTCAAAACGTTCTCTTGGAAGAGCTTTGGTGAAGATGTCAGCTAACTGGTATTCAGACCTCACAAAATAGAGTTCCACCACACCTTTTTCTACTTGTTCCCTGATGAAATGATGTCGAATGTCGATATGCTTTGCTCTTGAGTGTTGAACGTTGTTGCATGAGAGAGCAATAGCACTTTTATTATCACATTACAGAGGGATTTTGTTGAATACAAAGCCATAGTCAGATAATTGAGATCTCATCCATAAGATTTGAGCACAACAGGATGACATGGCTATGTATTCAGCCTCTGTAGAGGAAATAGAAGTACTCATTTGCTTCTTTGAAGACCAGCTCACAAGCTTATCACCCAAAAACTGAGCACCTCCAGACGTACTTCGACGTGTATCTTGACAACCTGCATGATCAGCATCTGCATAGGCCGTTAGTGACATACCGGTGTCCTTCGGGTACCAAAGACCCATATTGATGGTTCCTTGGAGATACCGAAAGACCCGTTTAACTGCTTCAAGGTGATTTTTAGTAGGCTTAGCCTGGTATCTAGCACACATGCAAACAGCGAACAAGATGTCTGGTCTACTAGCAGTGCGGTACATCAGGGATCCAATCATACAATGATATTTCGTTTGGTCAATCATGATCCCTGAG